>OY284468.1:45211532-45815866 GCA_958336335.1 Dilophus febrilis
ATATTCAAATTTAATATATTAATAATAAATGGAAAAGGTTATCGGATTTTAATTTGCCATTTGGCACCGGAAAGTAAATCGGATTTTTCATTTGTAAACTAAAGTTATACATCATAATTTTATAGACACTATAAATATATAAGATTTTATACAGAAATTCATTTGTGAAATTAATTAAAAAAAAAACTCATATTGATTTTAACATTTGACAACATCGTTGTTGCATTCATAATTTATTATTTTGTTGCAGGAATCTTATTCGTTAATTAGCCGGGTGATCAATTAATTTTATACGTGAAATGCAGATTTGAAAATAACGTAATAACAGAATTATTGTTTCATGTCTTGAGTATATTGGATTCGAACTTAAAACCTCAATAAGGTTTTCAGAATTAGGGTGTTTATACCCTAATAATATATACCGATTTGATACGAATATATTTTTATAAATTTGTTACTATAAAAAGGTATCAAAATAAGGAATGATTCTTACAAAATTTTGATTGTATATAGGAAATAAATCGATATTTATATTTATGATCACATTTTTATCAGATAAAACCATACTCCATGTCTATCTATATATTATTTAATATAAAATACAGGAAAAACGTTGAAATAATGACTTGCGAATTAAATGATGTAATTTGGAAGAAATATTCTTTATAATAAATATATGATTTCAACATATGATTTAACTTTTTAATTTGGTACTTTGTTTATTAATTAATTTCTTTATAGTATATCATCCCATGGTAACAAAATGAAATGCTATATTAAATTATAAACAATGTTTACTATATATAAATATCAATTTAAAGAAATTACGATATTGGTACATGCCAATGAACCGGAGAAAACAAAAAAAAAACTATATAATTTCTTATTATAATCTAATATATAAAATATATAAAGTTTTTAGAAATGATAGAAAAATTCGCAATAGTATATATATTGAATTTTATCATATACCATTAAAATTTACATATTCATAAAAACGAATTAAAAGAAAAATAAAATTCTAATTCCTTATTATATATATACATATATATTTATATAGACATAATTTGAATAAATTTAAATTTATATAATCAATTCTTTTTTTTTTTTATATAATATTTTATTTTTATTATAAAACTTGTTCTTTTTTTTGCTTTAAAAACATAAATTCTGAATATATAGAGATTATTTATTGATATGAATTTTTTGGTGGAGAATTTGGATATAAAAGACAAGCAATTTGAGAATCATTGGATAGTAACTTTGTAGAATTTCACTAAAATTAAGATGCGTGCTGTTATTTTTGTAAGTATATATATAAAGTTATCTTTTTTTAAACCATATATAGAATTTTAATTTAATATAATATTTATAAAGTTTTTAATACAGAAATAAGTAAACAGTTTTGTGTTTATTCAATAAAAAAAATAAATAAAATAATAGTTTTTTTTTTAAATACAGACAAAGTGATATAAAAATTTGCAAATTTTATAATATAGTGAATTTCGTTTTTGTTAAAAAAATAGTGTGTGTGCATTTATTAATTTTATTTAATTTTTCATTATATATTTTCTGCTATTTAGGTATCACTTTATTTGATTGTCTTAGCATCGGCTAGACCAGATGTTAGTCATTTGAAAAATACCAAACCAGGTTATACCTACGATAAACCACAATACATTGAAAATTATCACGGTTTGGAAACACCATTTGTACAATACAAACCAATTGTACATGGTGATACACAAGTGTATACAACGGGCTCACAATTTGTCCAAAAACCAAGTGGTAGCTCACAATTTATCAGCACGACCGGTCAACAACATGGTACAACATTTACACAAAAACCATTGAAACCACAACACTTAACCAGTGTACATCATGAAACATATTTCCCATCCGGGGAAACGGTTATCCGAGCACTTTTACAAAAACCAATAACTGTATACAGAGATGAACCATCATCACATGTTACAGTCATTAAAAATCAAAGATCACATAACGTTCATTCGGGACAAACATTCCATTCAAATTTACCAGTAATCTCATTGTACGATGACAGTTATAAACCAGGTCCAGTTCAATATGATAATGGATTTGTTGAACCAATTGTTTCCCGAAATTATTATGTACATTCGGCACAACGTGATGAAGTCAGTGATTTAGGTACACAATACATTAATGTGGATAAGCCACAAGTTGATCATCGAGTTGTATTCATTCAAACACCTAGCTACGAAGCTAAACAAGAAATTGTACCAGTTTTACACAAAAATGAAGAAAAGACCGCCATTTATGTATTCAACAAAAAACCAACATTCGATACAACAATTAAGGTTGAAGAAAATGAACCAGTTGAACCAAAGAAACCCGATGTATTCTTCATTAAATATCGTACACCAGAAGAGGCTGCCCAAGCTCAACAACACATTCAAGGTATATATACATAATATTATATAATCAAATTTATTAATTTTGTTATTTTTGTTTAACCTAATTGTATATTTTATATTCCAGCTACATATGATAATCCATCAGCGGTTTTTAACGGTGTACAAAGCGACACATTTTCAAATCAATACACATTTGGAGGTGGAGCTGGATCTATTCCACTACCAAGTAAAAACACAGTTTTATCATCATCATCATCGTCTTCCGGTTTCAATCGTGACACAGTAATTCCACAAGTCATTGGTAATGTACAAACATCTTATGGCAATGTAATCACCAAACCATCTCATCATACAACAACAATTACCACAACAACCGGTGGCAATCAACAACAACATCATATTGTACCACAAAAAGATGTTACTGTTAATTATATTACAACATCAAATCAAGAATATATTCAAAAACCAATAGTTAGCCAAGAATCAACTATTGAATATTTACCACCTTCATCCCATCATTGAATTTATTGTTACTCATTAAAATAATATTTTCTTTTAAAATTGATTATACATTTTATATAATATATAATTTTTATTTTCACAATTGCAATAAAAAACAGTCATTTATTCATTCAAATAAAAAACAAATTGTTTTTTTTATTTAATATATACTTTGAGATATTTGACGTCAACTATAAAATAACCACTATAAATATCTAAAATATAATAATTTTTAAGCAATATTACATCCTGGATTTTCATTTCTGGATTCTTGATTTTCAAAATAATGTCTTTTCACTTTCAATTCGTTCAATATATTTATATCATCGATTCCCTAACATATTCTCAAACAAGCAATAAAAATATCACGGAAAATGAATTTATTTTTATTATAATGTGTACAATTTAAGTTAATCGTAAATATGCATTCATTAAATATAGTCGAGGCCATCGAAATGACGTATGTTATAATTTTGAAAGAATATTTGCATATATAATAAATATTTTGCATTGTTATTGTCGTTTTATCATTTTATCTAACAGGTATTTATTATTATATATCGCTTCAAGATCTCAATATATTGTTCCTAAAAAACAACAATTATTAATGATTTATGGACATATAGTTTAATGGAGCTTTTGTTTTTTTTTTTGACTGGCGCCACAGGTATAGATTTGATCCATTGTATATATTTTATGGTGAACAGCAGATTGTATATATGCTGTGTATATTCATCGATGAAACCATTTTCACACAACTTTTCACATTCCAAATATGTTAAATACTCACACATTATATTTTTATCTGTCTGATAAAGTATAAAAGGGTAAATATAATTTAAGATTATTTCGATTTAAAGAGAAATCTACTAAAAGACCGTCTGTAAAAAATTGTATATACGATAATATACAGCAAATATTGATTTCTATGATTATGCTGATCAAGCTGTATTAATAACATTTATAAGAAGAAAAGTAACTGACCTATCCATTTTTTATCCCGATTTTTATGTAATCCAGATAATTTTCATTTTTTTTTTAACTTTATTTTTCACATGAATAATTTATATTAATACACTTATTATATAATCTCTGTTTCGCGGATATGCGGTCATGCATTTATGCATATATTTTCCCGATGAAATAAACATTTTTTTTTACACAAATCAAAAATATCAAATTCTTAATAATTAATCTAATTTTTTTTTTTTCACTTTACTTTAAATTAAATCTATGAATGTATACTGATCCATATGTGTTAATAAATTATTCAATCAATTATTATATAGATATAGGTATATAAACTGTATGAGTCTGTATGTATATTCATTAAGAGCTGTCAATGATTTTTGATCATATTTTTAGATGAATATCAATATATATATATATAGATAGATAGATAGATATATAGATAGATAGATAGATGTATATTAAATTTATGAAAAAAGTTTAGAAAAAAAAAACTTGCTAACTATATTTAATTGTAAATAAACATTTTTTTTTTCTCATATTACCGCATAATATTATTCTGTTCTTACCCGTAATGAATAGCAAAATTTGTTTGTGTATTTATTAAGGTAAATACGGGAACTTTTTTTGTAAAAAAAAATTTATATATAAATAGTTAAAAAAATTTAGTATTAGACACATTATCGAAAGTAATCTTTAGTTAAAAACATGCATTCCATTACAGTGGTAAGTTTTCAATTTGAATCTCAACTCAATTGAATTATATAATAAAGAATTTAAAGCAATTTTTATTTCAAAAAACAAAAAAATGTGAATTAAAGAAATGTTACATAAATTATTTTAAAAATGTTAAATACCATAGAAAGTGCGTTGTGTGAAATAAATCAAATTATATATAAATATATAAACTGTTAAATATAGTTAAAATACACAAATTTTTACGAAATTGAAAACGGATTTTCACAGTGATTTTTAAAGTGTTTTGTTTTTTTTTTCTCTAAATATATAGTTAATATTGTATAGAAATAACTATAATTGATAATTGAAAAAATAGTTAATAAAATATTTCATATAATATAATTTCAGTTATGTCTACTATTTGCATTTGCTAACGTAAAAGCAGATTTAAGTTTGGGTCACAGACATGAAGGACCCGGTCCAAATGATCAATATAATGGAGAAACTCCATTTGGTCCAACTGGTGGCCATCAACACAATCTAAATTGTTACACACCAAATGGTGAAATAAATCATCAAGAACATTATGAACATCCTCATCATCATGTTGGCGGAGCAGATGAAATTCTTGGTGGTAGTGTAAGTGGTGGCGGTAATCAGGGCTATGGATATCAACAACCAAATTTCCAATCATACAATCAACAATCATCTCAACAATTTCAAGTACAACAACCAGCAATTGTAAGCAGCAATGCCCAATCATTTGAAAGTGGTCCATCGTTTAATGGTCCAGCACCAAATGAAAATCAATTAAGTGAACGATTTGGATCGAATTCATTTGGTAGTGCAACTGGTTTATCGGCTGGTTTTGGTCATCCAACTGGTCCTTCTGTTATCGGTGGTGGTGCTGTTCTCGGTGGTGGGGCTGCTCTTGGTGGTAATTTTGGCGGTGGCGGTGGTCATTTTGGTGATAGTGGTAATTTTGGTGATGGTGGTAGTGGTGGTGGTGGATCCCTCAATGATGAACAACATCAAGAATTACCACCAATTGTTACAAAAAATTTCTATTTCCATGCGGCACCAGAAGAACCAGAAATTAATTTAGGAACAAAATATATAAATCTTGGACGTTCACACAAAGCATATAATGTGATATTCATTAGAGCACCAACATATTCAGCATCAGCCAATATTGTACCGGTACTACCGAAAAATCAACAGAAAACAATTGTCTATTTATTAAGTAAAAAACCAGAATTTAATACACATGTTGAGGATGTTAAAGAAGAAGCATATAAACCAGTGAAACCAGATATATTCTTCTTAAAATACAAAACAGCAGCTGATGCTGAACATGCACAACATCAAATTCAAGGTAAATACAATCAGAATTTTTTTGAAATTTGAAATACGAAATATATTAATAATAACTTTAATCCTTTAAAAAAAAATATATAGCCGCTTATGATGCACAAAGTTTCGGTGTTAACAGTGATACCGGAATTGATCCACAATCATTACGATTAGGTATACAAGAAGATTTTGCAGACAATAATGAAGGTGGTGGTATTGGTGGCGGCATTGGTGGTACATCAACTGGCAACGGTGCAGTTTCAGTTGGTATAAATGGCGGTGGTTTTGGCGGAGAATCATCTGAAGAACAAGAAGAACATCATCATCATCCACAATCCAACCATCATCATCACCCTACAGCAACAGGACAACAATTTTCAAATAATGATTTTGCAAGTTCATCAAATCAACAAAACGATAATGCCGTTGATGTTAATTTTATTTCAACATCACAAAATCATCAACATAATGTTGGAGCAACTGCTGGTGGTAGTGGTGGCGGTAGTGGCGGTGCTGGCGGTGCTGGTGGATGTTGTGGAGGTTCAACCGGAAATGGCGGCGAATCAGGTCAAAATCAACCACCACCATGTTGTGGTAAATAAACATTAGCGATAATTAATTAAGTATTGAGTATTGTAAAGTCAAAAATTGTACTTTAAATTGTATATATATTTATGATGTATAAATATAATAATAATAATATGTATTGATAATGTTAATATTAAAAAAAAAAAAAAATACGTGAAAATTCTAAATTTGTTTTCTTATTTAATTAACATCTTTTTATTTTTTGTTCCTTGCGTGATTGTTCAGAATTTTTTTCGCTAAACGATTGTAAATATTATACTATTATAATAATATTTAATACATATACTAAATTCATCATTATATATATAGATATGTATGAATGATAAATCTCTATTTATACATTACGTAAATCATCATCTATTTATTATTATATAATAAATATCTACATAGTTAATTACAATTTAGTTAAATTAAAAAAAAATTCCAAAACAAAATTGGGTAAATAAATTATGTTATATTATATATCGTGATATCTTCTATATATATTTACTGAATGAGATAATTTTATTGTTAGATATACTTATATATGTACAATTAAACATATGACCGTCACCGATAATTATAATTGTTTATTGATTACGATTCATCTTCTATAAATGAATAAATGAACTCATATATTACTAAAATTTTAAAATGATTTCCAATGATTATTTATATCAAAATCAACAAAATCAATTACAAAATGACTCAAAAGTGCAATTGCTATCTGCAATTTTATTATATTATATAATAGCGATCGATATAGAATATACGTCCAATGCATATAGATGTTCAATACACAGCAAAATTTAATCAATGTACATAATAAACAATAAATATGGATAAGTGATTTAATCTTAAACAAATATCATCAAAAACTAACTTATCGGAATTAAAATACAATATTAATGACTTTAATCACTTAATTTTAATTTTGAATTATATTCAAAATATTTGTTTAGATTTTATCAACCAGTAGAATAAAAAAAAATTAATGGATAACTAATTTAGAATATTAGAATACCAAAAATATTCTAATAAAATTGTTTTGCAAACAAAAAGAATTTTTTTTTGCTTCTTCGCTGCTCATCAATTATCGATACTTGATTAATGTATAATAATGCAAATATATAAATATACGAACATATATAAATAAATATCAATATATTTTTAATAATAATAAAACAACAAAAAATATATACTTAATTGAAAATCGAAATTTTTTTTTTTGTGCATAGAAATTATATTATACTTAATATATCCATAAAACCATAGCATTTTAATTACGCTTATAGGATAAATTAACATAACATTTTTATTTATTATAATAAAAATAATACTATATTTAAAATAAATTTAATTATTTGCATTTTTGAATTTAAATAATTTTCTCATTTGTTCATCTCGCATTTTACATATATAAAATATATATAGTTTTATAATAATAATAATAATAATAATAATAGTAATAAAAAAACTGCCTAATAGCATTTTAAAAGTTATGCTTTTTCAAAAACATAACTTTTCAAATTTAGAATATATATTACTGAATTGAAAATTGTTAGTCTACGTCAATCAGATATACTTTATATAAAAAAAATGCTCTTATACAATTTAAGACTCTTATACGGAATACGAACGAAATAAAACAATAATATAAAATACGACAATATTAAAAAAAAAAAATACAACAAAAAATTAATTTATTATCAAACTGTATAATCAGATCCTGTTCAAGAGAAAAAAGACACAAGACAATAATATAAATATATAAAAAAAAACTTCAAAAAGTTCTAAATATACGTAAATTAACTAAAATATTTTTTTATTTAGCAAATTTCATTCTCGCCATTCATTTTCACTTATTGATATATTTGTTGTATATATATCTATATATATATATATATATATATATATATATATATATATTTTGTGTCTTCTTTTTTTAATTCGTTATTGAATTCATCTTAATATATGCGTGGTTGTGGTAAAACCCCTTAATATTTTAAAAAAAAAAAAATGTATATATTAGCATCATAAGTATATATATAGTAATAATAAGTAGCTTTCAGACGTTTATCATATAAATAAATATAAATTTTTCTCGTTTTCACATATAAATAAAATTATTAACAACAAACACGCGAATATATATGAATATACGAAAATCTATATACGAATCTGATGCAAAAGATTAAATAATAAATTATTGTCTCATATATATATATATTAATATATAAATAATTAATATACATTTTATCACAGTTCAAACTGCTAAAAATAAAAACTTTAATAGTTTAAAATTCTACCACAGTAATTTATACTAAAAATAGAAATGCAAACGGCAGTTTTTTGTTTTTAATTCAAAAATAGAACAAAATAGAACAAAAAAATAGATCTGATCTGCATAAATATTACGATGTTGATGATGATTTTAATTATATATGCATATAAAGACATTTAATTCAAGATCCGGACATTTAATTCAAGATTTCTATTTATATATATAATAATTTACATAAAAATTTTATAGATATTCGCAAAGAATCGCGATATACTAATTTCTATGATCTAGGTATAATAATATTTGAACACAAAATAAAAGCATTACAACCGACGATTGTACGGTTTCAGTATCCGACAACAGCAGATTTTGTTGTTAATTTGAAAACTAAAGTTGATTTTTATTAGTAATTAACCAAACGAATGTATGAAAATTAATAACTCTGCGTGAAATTCAGATTGGAAAATACAGAAAAATTGAAATTTTGATAGCTTTTACGTGTGTATAGAATTCGAATTGCGTATAGAACCCATAACCCCTAAATTTTGATAGAATATTCAGTTATGTTTTTATAATCGACTAAATCACAGGAGCATACACTTAATAATAACCAACCGAAAATTCCTAAAGATTTCTTTACTACTTTTTTATCTATCCATTGTAAATTTATTATATAAAAATTTCTTTGTTTATCTTGTTTTTGGGAAAAATAGCATTTAGATTACCTCATGCAATTCGAAACAATATCCCCGATAAGGATTTAATTCTATAAACTATTAAGATATCAACGCCGTCACATGGTAATATTATATATCTAAAAATTAATATACTCTAAACAATTAAATTACCGCGATTAATACATTCATTTTTGTTGTATCATTTTATTTGTTAAACAAATATAAATGTTTCAATTTTTAAAGTTCAATACCTTTTTCGCATTACACAACTTTGATTATTCCACTATACCACTACAACAACAATAACTTAATGTTTAAAGAAGAAAAAAATCGTTATGCTTATAAGAGCGTTTAACCATATCAAATATTATATATTCATACATATATAATATTCAAATACATCACATAAATATAAGCAAAACAAAAAGAAATATTTAACGTATATTAACATAATTAAAAAAAAAAAATTTTTATTTGCTTTAATATTTTTAATGTGATAATACAATCATCAATATTTTTGTTTTTTTTTTAATAAATTAATACAAATATTTTAAATAAATATATACAAAATTTTAATTTATTCACATCGTTTTTTTTTTTTGAATATACATACATTTTTGTATCTTAATTCATCTTTCATCATATCATTCGCTCATCATCTTTCCATTTGTGTGTATATAGATCTTAAATGAACATTTATTAAATATATACAAAATTATTATTATTATGTGATGATGCTGATGACAGTTTGGTTAATTTTTTTAGAGTTCAAGTTCATTTTGTATTTTTAAAAATGTTTATTTGTCGAAAAGATTAATTTAATGTAAACTAATATCTGATATTTTGATATTTGAATGTGATACATTTTGGGAGTTGTTCATAATCAAATCAAATCGCTTTTATATATTGCGGTGTGGACATTTGAAAAAAAAAAACTAATATTGGGAATTCAAAGTCCGCAATGGGAAAACTTATGTTGGGAAATTCAAATGATCTTTTTGTCATATATATTGACTCATAAATTATTTGTATATTCATTTTTTTATGGGCAAATTCAATTTTCAACATTTTGCCTTTTTATAATTATAGCCAAAGTTTTCTTCCAATTGTCATTTTTGTATCATTTGAATACTTAAGTAAATATACTGATTTTTTGTAGAAGAAAATTTGGAAATCGGTTAATTGTTTCAAAAGATTTGCAAAAATGTGCAATTGCTGAAAGTGTGCAAAAATCGTGTCTTTTCACAGCCAATATTTCAAAAATTGACAGAAAACTTTTGCCTCAATTATGCAATTAGTTTTATATCAAACAGACAATATAATTACATCAATATCAATTATGATTACAAATTCTTATCATGATTACATTTAACGTCATTCATAACAGATTCATTCAATATTCATAAGTTTTTATTATTTCTTTGTTAATAGTTTAAAAAACTGATACCGTGTTGTTTTTAGCGATTCAATAATCATTATATTTATTCATCCAATTTTCAAATGGAAGTATATAATGCAAGTTCAAAAGAATGGTCGATTTTAACAGTAAAAAACATTTTATATAAAAAGTATGCATTATTATATCAATTAACAATTAGTTAATTCATTATAGCTATAAAATCAATAAGATTCCTTATGATATACATACACAAAAAAAAACTTCCGCATGGTCATTGTTAAATTTACACAAACAATTTGTAAATTATTCACACATATTTAATTATTTATGTGTAATATATAATTTACTTAAATTATAAATAGGTATAAAATGAATTATCATAATATTAATTTTAATATACAATACCATTGATTCAAATCAATATTGAATTAAAATTGAACTATATACAGAACAGGTCATCATAAATAATAATTTTATTCAATATTGCGATATATATATATATATTGCATTATTAAATAATAAAATGTATATATATATATACAAAAAAGCCTTCATATATTATAATAATAATTATTCATTTTGTTACGTTGATCTCTCGAACGAACAAACAAATGAATGAATGACTATATATGACAGTATATATACATTATATTATACAATAAACGATAATAAATTAATAAAATTAAACATTGAAAATATATTAAATAATAAAATTTTATATAAATTTATTTATAATATATATTTTTTTCAAAAGTCGATAATTTACGTAATAATATTTTTGTAAAGAAATGGAAAATATCAAAAAAAAGAAATATACGAAATATTGGAAATATTAAAATAAACCATTTGAATGCTGTTTTTTTTTTTATTTTTTGGTTAGTAAAATAAAATAACTAAAAATAAACCATTCAAATTTATTTTTATGTTTTGTTAACCAAGACACAAACCAAAAAATCAACTTTAAATATTATTTGTGGGTATAAAAAACCCATAAATTTTCTAATATTTCAATGTATTCTAATCAAATTTTCCGTATTCGAAACAAAAATTGATCATTAAATATCAAATGAATATATATATAATATAAAATGAAATCTACTTACTTAATAATTCTATTGCTTTTTTCAATTCGATATCACCTTGTTTTTTATCAATATTTGTATTCATACACGTTGAATATAATTCTTTCCATTTGTACTGTGGTGCAAATAATAACGCTGGTGTTTTTGGTATTTTTGCAAAATACATATGAATTTTATACATTTCTATATACATTATTGTTGTTTTAATTAAATGAATATTAAAAAATTTTATTTATGAATACGAGTGAATAAAAAAATAGTATTTTTCATTTTACCATCATAGTCCCGATACGCTTTAACATTCCATTCACCATCATTATTTCCATTATTTGTAAATTCCATGTAATCTTTTTCAAAATTACCACAAGCCCATTCATGAGGATTTTTACATGCATCAGTGCTTATATTTGCCCATGAAAGTAACTACAAAATTAAAATAAAAAATTGAATATTAAAATTTTATTTATTTATTATAAAATGAAAGGAATTTAAAAAACTATATTACTGAATGGGAATTAATTATTCTATCAATGAACATGCGGTATTATGATTTTATATTAGGATCTTTTTTTTGAACATTTTAACATATTCTTTTTTGCAAATAAATTCAAATAAATAACCAAGTTATATTACATTATTAAAACATAAAATTCATTTAGTTATTAATCCATTCATATAAAAAAATTTGATCTAAATTAATATAAAAATAAATCATTTAACAAAATTATTAGATATAAATTATTAATTAAAATCATAGCTTATATATATTTTTAATAGTTCACAGTTAAGGTTATTATTTATACAATATCCCACACTATATGGTATAAGATAAATATGAATAATAAATTCATTCGAATTTAATTTCCATAAGTAAATCGAAATGGTACATTTACATTTTATCAATAATATGCAAAATTTACCATATTTAAATTATATACAATTTTCTCAATGTCATCAACAACTCTTTTAAACTTGTATTAAATAATTTGAATGTAAAACATACACACATTGATTTAAATGAACTTATATATTACATTATGAATATATATAATACATTAAAATATAAATAAATTATTTAATATATTTTGTATATTAAAAATATGTATGAATTTAGAACGATATTGATATTGAGTTTTAGTTGCGATTGCAGCGAATTAGAATATTTGTTTTTGTGTGTATTGAATATAGAAATGAGTGAATATTACAAATGTTATTTGACTACAAATGCTTATACCACCTAATCATTAATTATACAATTAAATTAATACAACATATATCTATATATATATATATATTATTTATATCTAATGCGTATTTACTAAACTATTTAGTAATGTACGGTTTATTTATTTTTTTCACAATGAGCTGATTAATTGTATAATTATTTATAAGAAAATGATGACATCAACAGTTTATTACAGAACACAAAATATATTATTATATGGTATATATGCGATATTTATTATTATTATTATATAGAGTAATATTTTAATTAAAAATTGAGATGCATCGACAAATTCTTTATTAGAAAAATTATATTTTAGTTCTATATATTTGTTTTTATTTATATATAATATCCACTTAATTATATGTAAAATGTTGATAACTATTGTATATAGAGTTTAAAAGAAAATTGGTTATAGTGAAAAAATTAACAATATATATAGTTAATACTAAGTTACTTAAATACTAAGATTGTTTAAAAAAAATGTTTAACAATGATCTGGTTTTTCCCTAGAATGAAATTGATTATATGCGGAAAATTCAAAAAAAATCCCCGAATATGGAAGCTGTTATTTCTATTTTTAGTATTGTGACTTTATCGGATAATTTATCTGGCTTTTCCAATAAAACTATATCATTTAAAAAAAACACATAGTTCAAGACACAGTTCATTGTTGAAAAATCTCAATAATTTTTCTAATGTTATTTTGTATAATATGCGGGGAATGTTCATGTGATTTTGAATGATCATCCTACATTTAAAGAATTATTTTCAAACTCTACACATCTTTTATTATCTGTTTTGAGAGTGCAATTGACAATTTTCCGCTTAATCCATCAAAACAGTCACGTAATTTATATAAATTTTAATACCTCATTTCATTTTAAAGTTCATAATACCGATACCCTATATATTATAAATTTTTATACACTTGTTGAAATACAAATTGGATATATATTAACGAATTATATTCTTTTACCACTATATTTCATACAATATGTCATTGGTTTTCTATATAATTATATATATTTTGCTCTATTATAGTATACCATATATCAGAATAAAGGTATATATAAATGTAAAAGAAATAAATAAAAGACATTTATTATTTTAATTAAAACACACTTCATAAATTAAAAAATTGTATTACGTAATTCTAAATTAATTTTTGATACCAAATTCATTGAAAACGAACACCAGCATATTATATAATTATAAGTTAAGTTTATAATCATAAAAACCAAATGTTTGATAAAAAATTTTATTTGTATATATTTTATAATTCAACACCCATATATATATTAATTTAATTTAATTACGTATTATTTGTTTTTTTTTTATATTTATACCTGTAGATTTTTTATTTCATTTCATTTATAATATACATTTCACTTAAAACCGATGATTGGTTTTATCTTATTCTGTCTCCTTTGTTGTTGGTTTAATAATTCTTTGATTTTGCCGTTTTGGTAAGTAGCACGACAAATGGAATAGGGAAAATTTATAACTCTGTTAGAAAATTCAGATCCGAAAATAACCGAATAACACTAAATAAAATTGTTTATTTTCAATGGGATTCAAACTCAACACCCTCAAATTTTGTTAGAATTTTGGTTTGGTCACTCAGAGTTCAATTTATTAACATTTATAATAATAAGCAATGGACAATGTACAATGGAAGCGTATAAATATTTAGTTTAATTTAATTTATTGAAAATTATTTTTAAATAACACCCTTTAACGCTTCATTCCCAATTCCATCGCAGCATCAGTAAGTTATAAGAATTTGTTATAATATCATTCAATATTTAGCTCTGGTAAAAACATAACTACGTGGATACATTTCATGAACGGAACTGAACAATGGATATGAATTTCAATTTTCAAATTATAGAAAATCTTTATTATACTTATGCCATATAATTTTTAATCTTAAGAAATTTAATAAATTTAAAAATTTCATCAATATCATATCTAGTCATTCATCACCTCTATCGCAATATTCCAAATATATAATCTAATTACAACTTTTAAATCAAATGATTGTGTGGATTGACAAATTTGATATTTAAATATTTATGCGAAAATGTATTTTATTTTATTATAAAAAAAAATTTGTCAAAAGAAAAGTTATTATACAAAAAAAAAATAGAAAAGAAAATATATACACATTTCAATCAAAACAATAAACCACTTAAATTATATATTAATAAAATAGTAATAAAAATTTTCTTTTTCTTTTTTTTTATTCGACTTTTATTATAATTTTCTTAACAAAAATAGTTTTTTTATGAGTGTTGTAAAGGAAAAACAAATTGTGAGAAAATTAAATTAGATCTTTATGAAAAATATAAAAATTCATTTTCATACAGTCAGTCAGGAAAATTATCGCAATGCGTTTATATATATATATATATATATATATATATATATATAAAGTGGAACTGCTCTACTCATGATATTATAGTTTTTTTTAATAATATAATGAATTGCAAGAGTCTGATATAGTTTTTATTTAAAACAAAAAATAATGTATATCATTTACATAAAAAATTATATGTGAATGTTCATTAAATAGATAGTTTCCGTTTTTATATATATGTATATAGATTTATAACATTTTCATGAACAATATATTAATTTCAATATACACACACACAAGACACAACACACCATTCGTGTTAAGTTATAAGGTCTAGTTTTATTTTATATAATAAAACATGAACAATATTATATATTTTTTTTTATGATAAACTATATAATTTTTTTTTATAGTTATATTTTGAATATAGTAAAATAAAAAATGTAAATTAAAAATGATTAATTATAGAAATAATACTTTTGTGATGCTGATTATTATATATCTATATAAGTCAGTTGATTCATCAAAATGTTAATTTTAATTTTCGTGTTAAGTTAAATTTACATATGGCATATATTCTATACATTAATAATATTATATATAGAACTTATGTTATGTTAAAATTTATTATTTACAAGTGTTTTAATTGTTATTTGAGTAAGTATACCCAGCTAACAGAATGAGTGTCAGGGACTTTACTCATTGTGAAGGGAACTTTATTTCGGTGATGGGAACAGTCTCTTCACTTAAATTGGAACTGTAAAGTATTTGGAATTTTAAAGTATCGAGCAATAATAACTACAACGTAACAGGAACCTTTCATAAAATGTTAAAGTGTTATTCACCTCAAATTGAAATATATTTGTGGTGCGAATGTGATGGGAACCTTTGCAAACACTTTAAGGTGACTAAATTTAAAAGTGCCACACATAAGTAGCGCAAACGTCCCTGACACTATCGTTGGGATGTACAGGTGACGAACACCAATGACTATTTTCTAACTAGATCTATAATTGGAACTTTTTGGTGGCAAACACTTATGTATGACACCATGAAGTGAGCGGATAATTGAGTTTACCAAAACATTTTCACCTATAAGTGACGGGAACGCATTTTAAACCATAATATATAAAATCATATTTACAAATACATGCACTAGTTAAATATCAGTCATTTAAGAACATTCATATAGACAAGCGTGCTATTGTTTTTTTTATTAAAACATGCCACACACATGTACATACTCCTTTCTGTAACACTATATAATAATTATTAGCAAATAAACCCGTATGCGAAGTGTGGCTGAATGGTAAATGCGAAGACTCAAAATAAAACAACTGCTGAGGTTCGTGGTTCGATGCTCAAGGTGGGACACACAGATAAAGTAAGTACAAAATGAATTATAATTTGATATAATAGAATTTCATATAATAAAATTTAGTTGAATTAAATAAATAATAAATTTAAAAAAAAATCAATAATATAATAAAAAAAAAAAAAAATTGATAATTGCAATTAAAAAAATTGTAAAAAACTAAACAATTGTTTTTTTTTTTGGAAAAAAATTATTGCAGCAGCAAGGTTTATTTCTTTGTCTTTTGTTTATGTTATTTACATTTGTGAGGTTTAGGTAAATCTTTTAACAGCAAAATTATATTTTGGTTTTAAGTGATGGGAACTTCCCCGACGCTTGCTTGGAACTAACCCTGCCACTTAAAGTGAAGGTTCCCTTCACGACGCAGCGCCAGTATTTCCACTTAAAATTCATTGCCCACTTTGGTGAATGGGTGGTATTGATCACGGTCTATTCAATTACCCGTCACTTAAAATACACAGTTCCCGCAACCTCTATAGGGAAATACGAGGTGGCGAACACGTTACAGCCACTTTAAATGCTAGCTGGGTAAGTTATAAAAACATTTAATTTTTGATAATTAAATTATTTATTATAATATAAAAAGTATTTAAAAAGAAATAGAAATAGAACAAATTATTTAAATATAATTTTTTTTTTTAATTATTAATGAATATAATTCAAATCGTACCTCGTCAACAAGTTAAATGAATAAATAATTTCCGTATAATACAGAAAAAAATTCTTATTATACTTTGCAATTTTAAATTTATTAAAAAATTATTCATCTATAGCGATATTGCATATATATATATATATATATATATCACGAAAATAATGTCCGTATATTATTTTCTGTTTATTATATACTTTAAAATTGCATATTGAAAAGATAAGTAACTTGAATTGTATCAGGTTAAAGAAAATAATAGTTTATTATATGTAAAAAAAAACTATAATAAAATATTGTTTATGTAGTTTAAACTATTAATTTTTCAGTCATTATAATAATAGTAAACCTCATTTACATTTAAGTACACAAATTTATTGTTAAAGATCGCACAACAATATTTTAGAAATTATAATCATATTAAAATTCTCTAAATTACACAATAAATTATCAAAATTAAAATTTTAATAATTATAATATAATAGAATTGAATGAATAAATGTGATTAATTAGGCATATATACGAAAATGATTCTTTATTCTTTCTATTATAAAAAAAAATTTGTTAATAAATCGGTATGATTATTAATCAAAATTAATTTCTTAAAAATTATATAAATTGGGATAAATAAATTTTAATTTTCTATATATTCTATATATATATATATATTTTCTTATATATTGAGCGAGAATTAAAGAAAGAAAATGTATAATAATAAATTTAAAATAAAAAATGAATATAATAACATAATTTATTATTATATATACTTTATAGAAAAATATTTTTCATATAAATTTAAATGGAAAATTCAAAATACATTTTCATTTTCATTTCATTTCATATTTTTTTTTTTTTTGGTTTTTTATATTAATATTTATTATTATTTTTGTTTGTTTCAAATAAAAATCAAATAACAACAATTTAATTAAAACGAAACAAAAAGAAGAAGAACCGAAAAAAAATGACAAAACCAATCAAGATAAGATAAGGAAAAACATCATCAGAAAGTACACAGATGAGCACAACAACTATTAACTAATGTAAACATATATAAATTTTTTTTTTTTAATTTTGTAAACATAAGTTAAACTTAAAATATATATATTACATGAATATGTTGACAACTTGACTTATGTTAAAGAGCCGCTTAAATCATATATATATATCTATACTACATAACATAATATGTATGTATATATACAATAAGAATTTTATGATGACAACAAACAAAAAATTTCGATTTTTAAATGAAAATCTTTTACTATTTAAATATATATTCATCGTATTCAATATTCAAATGCATGTTATTTTTATGGTTGTTGTTGTTATACAAATTAAAAACAAAAAGAAAAAAATGAACATAATAAATATAATTTACTATAATGTTGTTGTGTTGATGGTGTTATTATATTTTCTTTTGACTTGCCTCAAAAATACAAAAAAACAATCTATTTTGAGATGCTGCTGTACAAGAAAGAATAAGAATAATATATTATATATATAGGATATTTATTACGATATATTACATAGATATTTCTTTCAATTTCAAATATATCATTTATCAAATTTATTTCATATATTTATGTGTATCTCTCTCGGAATATTATAAACATATTATTGGTAATTGTATATAAATATACTGACATAATTTAATAGTATATATATGGTATATATAGACAGTAAAATTTATGTTATATATATATGAATGATGTTGATTTTGTATAGACTTCTTAATACAAATACGAACCTTCTTATACATTTTTATATGAATTTAAAGCTAAATCTAAAAAAAAAAACTAAAAATGAAAGTAGATTCATTTTTGGGAAATTGAAAATTTGGTTTTTATTTTTTATTTTTTTGTTAATAAAAAATACATTTTAAAAAATTTTTTTTTTCTTATCTTAATTGGACACAAAACGCATCTTCATTTTATTCTTTTTCTACATATGGTTTTATTTTATAAATATAGATTTTTCTTATATATTAAAATATAATACAATATATATTATGAATATTATTATTTATAATACCTCATACTCATCTTTATATAGAAGTCTAGATATTATTTATATATGTATAAAAAATTTTAAAAGAAAACTTAAAAAGCATCGCTTTGTAACAAAAATAAAATTCATGTGGATTTTCATTTATCATATATAATAATTATTAATAATATATTGCGATTGCGAGTCTATATATACAACAAAAATATAATTATTATAACGTATGTTCCATTTCTTTAATAATATAAAATTATTGTATAAAAGGAAAACAAAAAAAACAAAATTAAGTGAAATTTATTTTCTTTTACTATACGAGCAAAAAATGAATAAATATCAATATTGAAGTGAAGTTAAATGATTATTTAATTTATTATTTTGTAATATAGTTATACAAACAAAATACATTTTGATATTATACACGCGCATAGATTGATGAAATAAATCAATTTATTTTGATAAAATAAAATTAATAAATTGAATTAATTGAATTATATTATTATTATGTTGTTGTTTTATATATATATAGAATATAGATATATATACAAAATATGAAATGAAACATAACAGAAACAAAAATAAAATACAAATATTATCAAATTGTAGTTTAATTGTTTGTTTTTTTTTTAAATTTGCATGAACGTATACAGAAGAAGAAATTAGATATATATATATAAATTATTAATAAAATTAAAATGGTTTTTTTTTTCAATTAAGATCTCAAAGATGTTTTGTTTTGGTATATTCTTTATTGTTGCCGGGTTTTATCAACAAAATCAAAATATGTGTGATTTACGAGCAGTAATTAATTAAGACCAGTCCAAGGGATAAATAATAAAGTTCGAAAATAAACAAAAAGATATCATAATAATCAGAAAAAAATCGCACAGATATATAATATAATTTTTGCCGGACGACCGACACAATTGACTTTCAGTATCCGAAAAACAGCTTTCAGTATTTGGTTGTTGGTTTAATATAACTTTTACTATTACATTACGATCAATAACGCGACATGGAAAACATATGCAAATATGTATATGTGTGAAAATTCAGATTAAATAAATAATCAAAAAACAAAAAAAAAATTCTTTTTCGTGTCTTTCAGTAGGATTCGAACCCATGAACCCATGAAAAAAAAAAGATTTTTAGGATGGTGTTTTTTATCAACCGCACCAAAGAGTCATAATTATTAAAATATTAAATATAATATAGATATTATAATCGCTAAATGAATCTCATTATATATAATTAACAATAAAATATTTCTCTTTAATATTAATATATATGTGGTTAATTATATTATAAAAAGATAATCAATAATTATCGCTCTACTCTGATATATAACTGCCTCTGTATATGTGTTAATGCAAAAAAATATGCAAAATTATTTAAATTACATTATAAATCGATTTAGTATTTATGACTCGGTGGTGCAGTGGTTAAATATATGGCACATCCACATCAAGTATATATAATTATATAGTCACATCAACTATATAATTATATATACTTGATGGTTGACGTTCGAATCCTGCAGATATAAAAACCATACATATATTGTTTCGGTAATTTATTTCACAGGATTCATTAACATCACATAACCGAGTCATACATTCATAGCTCAAATACCGTTCAATAAACTATTTTTGGGAATAAACACCAAATGTGTGTATGCAATTTTTGGCACATTATTATAATGATAACATATTTGTCTCGCGGATAACGCAAGACTTTAATCTTTGATACGGAATTGTTTAATTGCACGTTTATAACCCATTTTCGATGATAATATATACTCTATATAAAATAAACATAAATTATCTATTATAATAAGAAAATTTACCTGTTTACTGGCATCTAAACATGGCCTATCCGTACATTCTTGAGCTTTCATGTAATACGGAATATTTGGCCAAAATATTAATAATAATATCAATATCAATAATAATAACATACATAATGTTAATAATATTATGAATGGTATTTTAGCTTTTTTTGATATATCTAATTGGGTTAAAACAGCCTCATATTTTCCTGTGTATATTATCAAAAAAAAAATAAAAAAAAAGAATTATTAAAATATTTGTTAAAAATTTAATGTATTTATTTATTTATTTTTTTTTATTTTTCTTTATACCTTTAATTTTTTTCGATTTTTTATCTTGTATTTCTGATATTGAATCTATTGAATCATTATTTATATTTATTTTAATGTCTGATTTTAATTTTATTTTATCATTATTTTCCAATTGATGTGAAATCGGATCCTCTGAATCATCAATTTCATTTTTATCATGATTATCCCCATCATTATTATTATGATTATGATTATGTTTCGGATGTTTATCATCATCATCATCATCTGCGAGATCATCATCACCATCATGATCATTGATTGTTGTCATTTGTCGTTTATTTAATTTATTATTATTATTATTTTGAATTGAATTTTGTAATGGATTTATTTCATCTGAATTATATTTATTTGTGTATTTTTCTGGATGTTTGATACCATTTAATTTATTGTTATTATTATTATTATTATTATTATGATTACCGTTTTCAGCCATATTTTTGCATTTATATATATTAATGAACGGATTATAATAATATTTATTTTTATATATTTCTTTTCGTTTATAACAACAACATTGATTTATTTATACACATATCATATATTTATTGTTAATATTTTTAATTCCCTTTTGTTGTCCTATGCAATATATAATGAACGATAAAAAAATAAGAAAAATATTTATATTATTAAATAATAAATAAAAAGAATTTTTAATAATATATAATTATTATGCAATATACTGATAAAAATATTAATATTTATATAGATAAAAGTTATGTGTGTTTTTTTTTCTATTATTTAAAATCATGAATGAATGTTTATAATTTTATATATATATGTATATAATATTAAAATTTTTTATATAAATATATTAAACTGTCCCGTATAGCAATAATAGTTTATTAATATAATAGATAATAAATTTACTATAGCTTATTGTCATACAGTATTACAATTGAAATATCATCTTTTATAAGGAAATACTTATTTATAATAATAAATCCATTATTTGCAAGATTGATTTAGAAAAATTTTGTCTGTAGACTAAAACATCCGAATATTTTCTTCTAAAAAATCTCCTCCTTCATCATCATAATTTAGAAGTGCTAACATGCATAGATATACATTTTAAATTCTTTTATAATTATGCGATGTCTCTCTCTGTATACAAACATTTTGTAAAATACCAAAATTATATTATAAATATTGATATATAAAAAACTGACAGCATTTATTCAATATATTGATATATTTAAAATATTATACATTATCTATCTATATATAATATAACGTATATTGTATATAAAAAAATGTATAGAAGCGTCTGTTATAAACATATATTAATTATAATGAAACATCGTGTGTGAGATATATATTAAAATTTGATTTTGTTTATAAATCATAATTATAACAAAATTCATTATAATCAAATTTTCTATATATTAAGCGCATATATTTGATGTAAACGTTTTTATATTTGAATGAAGTCAATGTCATAATATAAAATACAATAATCAAAAAAAAACAAAAACAATTCAATATAGAGATTTACTCCAAAGGAAAAAAAAAATCTTTTTAATGATGAAATCAAAAAAAAAAGAAGAAAAATTCATTCAATAATTATTTCCGTATAATGAAAATTTATAAAATATGGTATATATATAGAGAGGTTTATATAAATTAAAATTTTGCTACAAAAATACTCCTCAACCGAATAAACAATCACATATTGAAAAAAAAAAAAATAGTACAAATTTGTTTTTAACCAAAACAATGAATAAAACAATAATATTATAATTTTATATTTGTTGAGAATATATACTATACACTTAAGATAAATATAATTTTTTTTTTCAACAATGTGTGTTTATAATATAATCAAAATGTAAGCTCAAGAAGTATATACTATGTAAATGTATGAAGACGATCAGAACTTTTTTTCATTTTCTTCAAAGAATTTTTCAATTTTCAATTGAAAATTAAATCTATTTTTAATATAATTCTTCTGTAGCCGACGAATATATGTTTTTAGTATACAAATAAAGTAAGATTTTTTTTTTTTATTTATTGTGTTAAAAAGTGAACAAATGGTTGCACCTGTACGATATATTATTGTTATTGTTATTATTATTATTATTATTATTATTGCTTATATTTAAGATGTATATATGCGATAATATATATAAATATTAATTGTTTAATGTAAATATTATTTTTTTTTATATTTAAGAATTATGATTATTAATTTTTTTTTTTTTTCGTTTAAAAAATAAATGAAAATTTGTATTATTAATTTGAAGATTGCAAAATATTTACCCATTCAAAATAGTAACAATTTTTTTGTTTTTTTTTTAATAACCTATAGGCAAAATAGTAATAATAACCGCGATTTAATAACCTTAATTTAGATGATATGTATATAAAAAAAAATCATCAATAATTTGATTATAGAATCTTTTTTGATTAGTATATAAATAAACAATATATATTATGGTATATAAAAGAACAATAATTTTGTATATGGATAGTATAATAATATTTGTTTATTTATAAATCTTTACATTTACCGAATCAAAAATATTATATTTATTTATTCTTATATTTTTTTTTTAAATTGATTATCAATAATTTATTAAAGGAAATTATGTGGAAATGTTTTTATTTGATATATACATTTTAGAATGATAGTTAAATTTGTTTTTTTTTTTAAAAGTACTGTAGGTTGATTTTGATATTGATATTATTGATCGTGTCTTATGAATATAGTCATTCAATAAAATTGCTACAGACTACAGTATTATTGCTAGAAATATGGACGGGGCGGCGGAAAAATTCAATTTTTCAAAATTTTCCGAATTAAAGCGATAGTTTTCTGTCATTTTCTTTGCATCATTTAAAAATTCATGCAATTTTTAATGATGTTTTGGGGGCGCGGTTATCAGAACACATTTTTTCGTTATATAGAGCGCTATATCTGCTATTCTATTATGTGGATGACTATATCATTGAAAATATATATATCAATATTTTAAGTAATCTGAATGAATGAATTATTTCCAAACTGTTATATTTTATCGATATACTAATATAAATATATTACATGTAAAGGTACCTTATTATAAAAGAATTCTTACTGTTTTCATTTGCTTACACCAATTATTATATATTATTTTGTTTATCACAAATTATTTAGAATGTGTTATTACACATTTATTATACTCAATTCATAAACTTTTTTTTTTAGTTACAATTTTATTATTATTATTATACTTTATACGAAATAGTTGATATACATAAAACTTAAACACGGATAATAATGAATATTAAATTACCAATTAACACGCAGTCAATGTGCTCTTTTGCTATAAATAAATATATCTAGATCAATTTTGATATGTCTATATATACTAATATTTTTTTGTATATTATATTTCAGGAAATTATAATAGAAAGATAAATATATGGCAAAATTGTTTATTTAATTGAACAATTCAAATTTCTTTATATATATGTCGGTCAATATAATGATCATTTTTATTCATATATCCATAAAGAATGTACATTATTATAGGAATGAAATTCGTATACAAATAAAAATGATTTTCAGTTGAATAAACCCAAATCATATACTTTTATCATAAATATAATTGTATATATATTACATAAAAAAAATATTGACGCGGAAATGTTTGTTTGTTTACATCAAAATTATAATATCATTTATATTGTAAACGTAAAAAAATATAAATAAATGTATATATAAAATTAAAATGATAAGTTCAATTAACACGTTTAGTAATTATATTAGATTCCCATTGGAATATTATAACGCTAATGGATAAAATATTCATTGAAAACTAATTTTGTATTTCGTCAACATAAAAATATATATATCGAAATCTCTCATATCATAGTTTTTTGTCAAAAATATACAATATGTAATAAGAAAAATATATGTATAACAAATAAATTAAAAATGACTTACATTTTACACTTCATTAAACTCTCAATTATCTAATTATAGGATTACTGCTATACGGACTTAATATATATATATATATAGCATGTTGTTAATTTACATAAAAATCTTACAACAATTATATCAAATTTCAATCAACTTTTATATTTGTAGAATGTTTTTGTCACTTCTTATATTGTGTATACAATATCATAATATGTAAAATAAAAAAAAAATGTAAAAGAATGCATAATTTCTTTACATTTCAGAAATATCTATATAAAAAAAAAAGATGTGTGAAATAGAAATTCATGAGTGTTATATTAAGATAACCTTTTATAAGTAATAGATACATATATATATATATTCAATATTGATTAATATAATATAGAATGTTTTATAATCGATTATTGGTTTTAGCAAAAAACTTGTGTAGTTGATTTTAAAATTAGTTGCATTTACTTTGCCGTTAATAAGCAAAAAAACACATGGGAAAATATGCAACTCTTTTGTGAAAATTCCGATACCAAAATAACTGAAAAACACAAAACAAATTATTAGATCTCATGAACCCAAACAATTTTCTATTAACCATCTCACAGAGTAACAGAAAACTATCTTCGATTTCTTCTTTAAGTTTGGGTTTTTTAATTTTTATTGTCGATAAGTGAAAAATTCTATTTTTAATCATATTTTAAAACCATAAACTTATTTTTAAGGTGCTCCAACATAATCTACAAATTGATGTAAATAAAATATATATAATAGAAATAAATTAAATGATAAATGTTACCCTAATGCGTATACCATTCAAAAATGCATCTATATAACAACACAAGAAAAATATAAATATTTTACAAAATAGTGATGACAATTTTACTTTCTAAAAATAAAATAGAAAAAAATAGATAAAATAAAATCTATATTATATAGCTAATGTATATATTTCGTATAAGTGCATTAACATATTATATTATATATAAATATTGAAAGGTGTATATTTCGGATTCAGAGAGTATGTAAAAAGGCACCCGACGCATTCTGCGTACTTATATGGATTTATTTATTTTTTTTTTAATTATTATTAATCCATATATACGTGATAATAAGTAACAATAAAAAATATATATAAAAATAAAAATTGATTTAATATATCATTATCGTTGAGTTTGATTTATTTTATAAATATATTTTATATTTCATAAATATAATTGAACTCAATTTAATATTTCATAATATATAATTATAAATAAAATATATATTTTTTATATACTTATCAATTTAAAAATATTATTTTATAAACCATATACTTAAAATGGTAATTAAAATAAATCTATATACAGAAAATATGTTTATTTACTTGTTATGTTATTTATATATGGGAGACCTTTTCGAATCAATTAATTTGGTAAGCACATTTGGAAAAACAAAAAAACAATTCAATATTATAAATTACTCCATAAATGCGATTATTAAGAAAATATTGTTTATTTTATTTTATTTTACCTAGATATATTTTTGTTTTATGTTTATCAAGCATTATTTTTTTGTTTATTAATCAAATAAACAAACAAACAAAAAAATATATATAAACATTTTGTTTTTAATTAAAATTTATACTATTTGAATTTGTTGATGATAAACATAAAATGCAAAGTTCAAATGGAATTAATTCATAATGCTTTTTGTATGGCTAAAGTTGATATTCTTTTGAAATTGTGTTAAATGATTTGTCTAATAATATATTGGACTGAGGTAAACTGCGGTTATTGATATAATTAACTTATATATATATAACTTTAAAATTCTTAAATCTTTTATCGAGAACAATGAATTAATTTCGGTTTAAAATTCATATATGTTATAAATAAATTTATAAATATTTATGCATTTTATACGCACTTTATTATAGATGTATATATAATAAAATATGCACTTATAAAACATATATATCTATTGTATAATAATAAATAAAACGAATAAATATACGAATCGATGATCATAATTCAATTTATTTCAATTAAGTAATAAAATTTATTATAAATATAAATATAAAATTTAATTTGGCATCTAAATTTATATATTTATATATGATGATGATATTTGAAATAAAATAGATGAAAATCATATATATAAAGAATATATAATTTAAAATAAGGATTTATTTATTATTTATCTATTTTATTATTATTATTTAGAAATCCAATAAATTCATATATAAAAATAGATATATTTAAATAAAATATTTAAAACAATTTCTATAAGACTGTTGAATATAATTTTAAAATAGAATTTCAGATAAATTATATTTAAAACCGTAAGAATAATATTGAAATTCTTTTATCGGTTTATTATTTTGATATTTTAAACCATTGACCATTGCCATTGGCCATTGAAACCATTGATTTAAAAAATAAATCTAAAATATATCAAAACGATATGTAAAATAAAACTTATTAGTACATGTTTTTTTAATCCGTTAATTATATTTAGATTACAAATAAATTGTTATAAAATATAGGAATAACATTAGTAAAAGTACTTTTTCCCTTTATAGATTTAATTTTTCTATATACGGAATCTTATAACCAGACCAGATATTTTTATATATACACATTGATAATTATACAATTACTAAAGTTGATTAAAATGGTTATTATTGAACTTAATCTCTCGAAATATACTCCATGGCAATTTTTTACTTATCACAGTAATCTAAAATGTTTACATTAGACAAATGTCTTCAAATGATTGATTAATTGCTGATAATCTTTAAACTGAAACAGATAAGGTTTTTGTATAAATGAAAAACGATTTAAAATTCAAACATATACAATTAAAAATCATTATAATTTTCCAAAATATAAAGAAAAAATAACATGTACTTGAATTTGTTTGTGATTCATTTTTATTTTCGTCTTTAATTTATTATAATTTAATTTATAAAAATAACATTTCACTTTAGATTTTACTTAAATTTTACTTATCTGAATTGACCCCACCACTAACGCATATGGATTTATAATATATTAATCACTTACATATAGAATTTTCTTAAGTAAAGGGTGATTTTCTAGCTATTATCTTTTTGGCAACACTCGTTTAAACAGCTGACGCACGTTTCGTGTTTTGTTTCACTGTGAAACATCTTCAGTTTGGTCTATAATTTAACCATGAATCGTCTTACAAACGAACAACGCTTGCAAATTATTGAATTTTATTATCAAAATGCGTGCTCTATTAAAGAAGTTCATCGCGACGAAATTGTGTTCAGCGACGAAGCTAATTTTTGGCTCAATAGGGTACGTAAATAACCAGAATTGTCGATTTTGGACTGAATATCAGCCGAAAGCCAATGCATCTCCAAATAGTCACAGTTTGGTGCGGTTTATGGGCTGGTGGCATCATTGGACCGTACTTCTTCAAAGATGATGCGAATCGTAACGTAACTGTGAATAGTGAGCGCTACCGTGAGATGATATCCAACTTTTTTTTGCCCAAAATGCAAGAGCTTGACTTGCATGACATGTGGTTTCAACAAGACGGTTCACATGCCACACAGCCCGCGCAACAATGGACTTATTGAGAGGCGAGTTCGGTGAACATTTTATTTCACGTTCGGGACCGGTCAATTGGCCGCCTAGATCGTTCGATTTAACGCCTTTAGACTATTTTTTGTGGGGCTATATGTTATCTATACAGACAAGCCCGCTTTTAATTGACGCATTGGAAAGCAACATTGAAGCATTTATTCGTGAGATACCGACCGAAATGTTGGAAAGAGTATGCCAAAATTGGACTATGCGGATGGACCGTTTGAGGAGCAGTCAAGGTCAACATTTGCATGAAATAATCTTCAAACATTAAATTATATGGACCGTACTATCGATTCAAATAAAGATTTCATGCATTTTTCTGAATTTTATAAGGTAGAATTTAAAATTGTGATGCGGGAAATTCAGATAATATAATTGAGGAGAGTTGGAGATGTTTTTCTTTTTAATTAATCTTAAGCAAGTTTGTGTATTATTTTACCAAATCATACGGAATTTTTTGAGTAACGTAAAGTAAAAATGCTTTTCCGAAATCCCTGTTGCGATTCTATTATTAAAATATCGCAATTGATCGAATAAGAATTTGAATATTTAAATATGTATATATGTATAAAAAATAATTGAAAATATTATATCAATTTATTTTCACAGGCATAATTTTATTACAAGTATTGTATATAAAATCTTATATAAATAAATGTCTGAGTGGTGGTCATCGTCATCGCATTTATAATAATTTATTTTTACATACACAATATGAATTTCATCTTAAATTATCTTATAGATGCTATGATTCTAAAACCATATATATTTTTATATGAATTAGTAATAAATAAAATGTAGGCATACAATAAGAATTATGAATTAATATATGTATATCCATAGTTAAACTTGAGTTTGTTTTCCTTTATACTGATTATTATCTATACATTTACATATATTTTGTTGAGTTGTAGAGTTGATATTAAACGTGTGCAATTTATAGATTAAATATATTTTCATACATGGTATTTATATTTGTATATTTATATTTCATATATGTAATAGAAGTTTCATTGTGCGTTTTTTGCTATATGAGAAAATGTTACGCAAATTTATAAAAAAAAATAAAATAAAAAGGTCATTTTTATTATGAATTAAGAGTCACATTTAAATTGATTAAGTAGTTGTTGTAATGATATAGAGTACAATTCATATGTATTATATGAATAAAAAATACATCACATTGAAATTGATGAGACTTAAATTAATAATATATGAAAAAAAAAAAACAAAACCTTTTTCAAAATGCATTAAATTCTTTTTTATTTTACAAATTTTATATTATAAATCTGCAGTAAAACATTTTCAATCTATTATATATTCCATCTATACAATATTATTTTTAATTCAACCAGCAGTATTCTTTTATATAATACACTCATTCAATTTCTTCATTATATTCAGATTATATATACACAATAATAATAATAATAAAAAAAAAATTAATCCATTTCATTATAATTAATATAATATTGATATTATATTATTTAACTTGAGTAAGGTTTTTTTTAGAAGAATAAATAAATAAAAAATATAAATTTTATTTTCTATAACAATTAATTAAACGAATATATACGAAAATAGATTTTTTTTTTCAATTGTGTTACGATGATCGAAAAAATTGTATAATAAGTGTATTTATATCACAATACATAAAATAATTTTTATTTTTTTATATATGAATTTGTGTATATATAAAATGATAAATGATACATTTTTTTTTTGTATGTTAAATTGTTCTTTGATGAGTTTGTGCTTTTTTGTTTTTACAATATATTTATATCTATATATATATATATATATATATATATATATAGATAGATAGATACACTCACCGCACATTTATTTTAATTATAATTTAATTAAAATCTGGAATTAAAACAATCGCCAGAGAATATATAAGAAGCAGAAAAAAATCCGCACTATCTCTAATTTCGTTATTGTTTGCGTTTAATATTATTTTTATTATCTATGTATGTTTATTTATTTACTATTCTTTTTCGATTTTATAATTGGATAATAGCAAACAAAAAATATATACGATTATAAATAAATAATACATAAATCATTCAATGTATATTTATGATTAATAGAGTTCTATATATCAATGAATTTTTGTTAATGTAAATATAATAATTAAATAAATATATATAATTAAATTATAATTTGTAGCCGTTTTTATTTCAATTTGGTGGTGCATAAATGTTTAAGTACTTTTTTGTTTTGCAATCAGAAACAAATGCATATAGAAAATGAGTTAGATAAACTTTTCAAATGGTTTTTTTTTTTATATAAACATTTTATTTCTGAATTCCTTTTTGATATACCATACATAAATTTATCATAATAAATCTCAGAATCACAAATAGAAATCGCTAACACTTTTTTATAGTACTCCCAAAAATTCAAGATTTGATTTATATATTTGACCTCTATATATATATTAATGATGAAGACTTTCTTTGAGACATTGAGACCTTTATCTTTGAATTATATCTTAGCTCGATGGTGAATTTTAACGTTAGAATTATCTAAACAAAATTCAATAAGTAAAAAAAAAGTTCAAATGAAAATATAATCATTTTAATTAATTTGATATTTCTGAACTGTACAGGATGTGATGTACAGTTTACTATATAAATGGCAATTGTATCAGTGGTTAGGAGAAGTGAGAAAATATATATATTATTCTGAATGGTATACAGAAAAACAATTTCTTTTTCAAATAAAATACTCCGGAAAATATTTCATCTTTCAAAATTTGGAATTTTTCAAATTACAGCTATGCTTTTCTTTCAACTTTTATTTTCTTTGCATCATTTGAAAATTCAAGAAAATTGTGTATTTTTTGTAGAACAAAACGTCCCATCATTAGTTCAAAAGTTATGTGTCGATTTTCCAAAAAGTGTCTATGAAAAATAGAACAAAGTTTTTTCACACATTCGCGGTTATTTTTCAGTTTTCAAATATGATACAACGAAAATGATAATTGAAGGAAAAACTATGGCTGTAATTCATATTCAATTTGCCGGAATATTTTGTTCGCAAAAACCGATTTTTGTATGTATAGGATAATTAATTTATTTTTAAGTAATAATATCCATTTGTGAATAATATCCTATCGTTTGGGTTATGAGTACAGATTTTTTCATTCCATGACATGGTGTAATTTACCTTTAACGCAGTATAGAGTTTTCACTGAAATTCGATATAAAAACCCTAAAATTTTTGTGAAATGATATCAAAAATTAGTCATAAAGTCAGTCATTGTCATATAAAATAACATGTTTTAAAGGAAAATGTCCAGAATTAATCTTCAAATTACATGTTATTATATCATAAATACCGTATAGATTTTGTTTTAATTCAAAATAAAGATATTTTTAGTGTTTTATAATTTTTTAGTTGCTTCCTTTATTTATCCACCCAATTTATAATATCTTCAATGTCGTAATTTTAAAAATAAAATTAAATGAATAATTTTTGTTTTATTATTGCATAAAACAATTAAAACGCTCTGTCTACCAACAAAATTACCATATTAATTAAATTATATATGAATTATATGCTATATTACTATATAATAAATAACCCAATTTATTCAATTAATTATATAATTAAATATATAATTTTAATTAATATAGGAATTATAAGAAATAATTACTTTAATGAAAATTAAAAATAAAAAAAAAAAAAAAAACAACAAAATGATAATAAATTGCAAATGTAATTTTTAACAGAAACAATTGAAAAACATACAAAACAAAATGTATTCTTTTCTTATCGGTTGTGACATTTCACATTAAATTTTATATATTTATTTCGTCTACATTTATTTTTTTTTATTTTTAGGTGCTATCATTGAACATATTACACTTATTATTATGTTGTTATTATGCAGATATATGCATTGAATGTACCGTTACGAAAATAAATAATTTATTAATATTTGCAATTACTTTTATAATCGAGCCAAAACATATATAATAAAAAAAATAAACGTGAGTTGTATGTAAAATTATAATATTAAAATAACACATACCACTTATTTTTTAAGATGCAATTTTATATGCATTTATTATAATGTTAAATAATAATGCAAGAAACGAAAAAAAATGTTCTGTTGTTCTTTTAAAAATATGATATTTATCCATAAATGCGTATGCTTTTTGCGGTATGTATATATAATCGGGTTAATATATATAATAAATGATAAAAACAATTGTATTTGTAATCAAAATCTCGTACAACCGGTTTATAATTTTACAAACAAAAAAAAAACACACTTTTAAATGCAATAATGCAATAATAATTTTTTTGCTATATTAACAAAATAATGCCATTCACCTTCCAATATAAGTGCATATATAAATACAAATATATGTATATGGACTTATGACATGAATCAATAATTAACTAATTTAATAAAAAAAACACTTGTAAAACAGATTAAAAATTTTTATCGAACAAAAATTCACGTTTTATATAGTTTTATATAAGTACTATAATAATACTATAATTAGTTCATCAAATTTATTTTTTCACATTCATATAATTTAAAAAAAAATAAACTGTACTTCTATAATTTAGTTAATAATGTACACTATACACTCTGACAAATAATTAATATTATCATTTTAATTTTATATTATTATTAAAAATATTATACACTGTATAAAATTAACACAATTAAAACTGCATTATTTAAAATATGAAAATTGCGTTTTATTTAGTAGTAGAACACAAACGATAGATAGATTTTCCTTAGACTCTATTTAAAAATAAAATGTCTTTATCGAATGAAAACCGCTTTATAACTAAACATAAAATAATGAAAATTTATACATATTTGAAATTGACTGAATTATATATATATATATTTTATGCTACTCTACCATTCCATATCATATATATACTTTAGTTTATTTTAATATATATGTAGTATATATTTGGTATAGACTCAACAAACACGACGATATGAATTTTTCCATTTTTCATGTTCATATCTCGCGTATATTATTATTTTTTCATACACAATTACACAATATATACAAATATACGTGATCAACTGATCATTATATTTTTTAGTCAATACAATAAAATATTCTAAATAATAAATCGACACTAAAAACACGTCGAACCTTTGTATAAACAAAATTATAAACAATATTTTTTTACCATAATTTGGATTTTCATTTAGTTCTGCAATTACAATCATTGAATTGTTCAATTTAAATTCAAATGCGTTCTTCACAACTATAAATTCGATTCCTATATGTTTAACAAAGTGAACGTCTGTTTCACGGCAACATATTTGCATTTTCAATTGTTTGCTAATCAAAATAATTGAGACCTCATTTCAACAATATCTTTATGTAATTGTGTTTTGATTGCCTGGATCGCATGGTTTTCTCTTTGTACTTAATACATCATATTGATCGCCTTTCCATGGCGGAAACATTCGAGGATAGATTGAAAAAAATGAAAAAATTTCGATGATATTTTTGAATTTTAAGATTATTATTAAGGTTATTATATAATTTTTTTTTTCTTGAAAGAGGAAATCCATTTACAGACTGTGTGTTGGACTCCCGTCACTATAGGACGTCCTACAGACTAAAACCTCTCCCACAGAGTTGGAGTTCAAGATACCCCCTCGCACTGCGACCATTAAGGTCTATTGTGCCCCTATATTCTTTATTCCTTTTACTCAAAAGGAATAGACCTTTTCTCATAAGTCACCAATTAGGAAATTGATGACCGCTTTTACCGGAAGGTTTTTATATCCACTTTCCCTGAGAAAGTCTTTTAATAGATATTTCCTTCGTTTTTTAACGAGCTCTGGACATTTTGCAAGTATGTGTTCCATAGTCTCATTATCCTTTTTGCAGAATCTGCATTGCTCATTTTCGACCAATCCAATCTCTTTGAGATGGTAGTTACACGGCGCATGTCCCGTGAGAGCCCAGCATAGAGAACCTTAAGATGTTAAGATATAATAAAATCATTATTATAATAATCCTTTTGGTATATTCAAATAATCACTATTTTTTTTTATTTATTTCATTTTATAAATTAATTCATATTCTGTGATTTTAACATAATTTTATATTATTATACTATTATTTATTTATTGTCTAAACATTTTCAATATCAATTTAGTTTTATCTATACATCAATTAAATTGTGTTGATTTATATATATATATTTTAATATGTTTTAAATATTGTAATTAATTTTATTTTGTTATGAACAGAAAAAAATTAAGCTGAACGCGTTTGGTAATTGTGAATTCTTTTACTTTTTTTTTTAATATTTATTACAAAATTAATAATTTAAACGCTCAAAATTAATTAAAAGCTATATAGATGTTTGTAATCGGTGGAGGTAAAAAACAAAATAAAAAATATTGGCACATAAAATTATAGAAAATATTAAAATAAAGTATATGAAATTAAATTTCTTTGTATAGTTATATATAAATCGCATGAACATATTATAATAAATTAACAAAATTTATTTTATTTAAAATAAATTGTAAAATGTAAAATTAACAAAATTATTAACAAAAATAAAAAGTAAAAAAAAAATAAATAAAGTATTGGCACATAAAAATTAATTTTGGGATTAATAAAAAAGAAAAATATTAATTTTGGAAGATTATTAATATATTAAGATCAGTTTAATATCTTTTTATTTTTTCTTTGTTAGTTATTTATTAGTAATTTTCATTTAATCTTAAATTACCGTCCGTTTAATATTTATAATATATAATTTTTTAATTTTACAAATAAACCTATTAATTAATTAAGTATAATAAGTTATTTATGATTTCAAGTGTTTAGGGATTTTTTTTTTGTCAAATTTCAAAGTTGTGAATAAAAAGTGCTCATATACTAAATGGGATCTAAACCAAATAACTAAAAATGATTAACTACTGTTTGAGAATAAAATCAACGCGCTATGAGATGTCAATTATATATGTATATTTGATGAGATTAAAATCTTCGTGGCGATTCTTTTATATTTTATTGATTAATAGCAATTGAAACCATCAAATAAATTCTAAATTCCGATGATATATATAATTTTTTATTGTTGTTCCTAACGAAACATATTTAAATATTATTCTTAAATTTGATTTAATTTTTACATTACAATTGTTTTCTATACAAATTTAAAATGTTTTAACTCCCCCCAAAAAAAAAAAAAAAAGAAAAGTAAGTTTTATAACATATCATTACTTTTAACACCCTAAAAATATTTATTTTGTTTCTTATACAAAACAAAAAATTATTTTCTATATATACAATAATTTCTGCAAAAAAATTAATGAATTTTAAAAATTATTATATTATAAAAACAAAAAACACCAGCCTGACTTATACTAAAACTACTAAAGTCGTCGACGACGACCTTTTTAACAAATTATAATTAAATATCAAATAAATTAAGTACTTTTAATAAAAACAACCTTTGATTCGTTAAAATAAAAATTAAAAATAAAAGAATCAGGATATTTTTAATTTTTATATGTATATTATTTTTTAATTAAAAATATAAATGTTTGTCTACTTACATATTATATTACTGGAGATAACAAAAAAAAAATAAAAACAATAACATCAACAAATGTATAAATAGAACTGTATAAATATTTTAAATGAATATATATTCTTCAATGTGAAAATGATTATTAAGATTGTGCTTTACGATAAGTACCACTTGGAGGACGATAAATTTGTGGAAGATATAAAACTTGTGGTAAATTAAATGCATACCTTCGTATACCAATATTTTTAACAGTATTATGACGTCGTGTTCCTTCACTATAATTGAAAATAAATAATCATTTAAATACTTAATGATAAAAAGTGATCATTTTGTTTAAGCTTTCAATTAATACCTTCTCATTGTATTTAATACATTTTGTAAATTATTTGCCGGTAAATGAAATTCTCTTTGTAAAATACGACATTGTTCTAATGTAACAGCCATCGCCGTACGATCTTTAGCACTTTTACATGATGTTAAACGAATACCATTTACGGCCCGACAAATATCTTCAGCCAAATGTAATATTTTAATATTTTTCGATGTGTTTGCCCGCAAAGATTCTTCCATACTACATAAAAATTCCGAAATAGTTTGTTGTGCGACAATGGTTTCCGTTTTACTTGGCGTATCCGGAGGTATTAAATGTAATTTCTTATAACGTATATGATATTGTTTGAGACGATCAAAATTATCCCAATTAGAACTGAAACAGAAATGAAATAAAACATAAATAACATAAAATAATTTTTTATATTTATATTTACCGATGTTGTTCTCTTGTATAACCAAGTGTTTCTGATAGTGTTGCCTTTTCATTGATACCAATATTAAAAAATACAGTTGTTACTTTAAATGTTGTCATCGCTTTCGTAGGCAATAGACAATAAACACTTTCAGGAATCGGTAATAAAACATTTAATGATTGTCTGGAACCGACAATACGTGGAATTGGAAGCGCTTTTGTATCTCTATAATGAATTCGGATTGTAATGCGAATATTCACAAAAAAATTAATCGTCAAATGAACTAAAATAATGTTGAATTACCTTTGAATATTACTACGTATTAATGTAAATCGAACTGCACATAAATCTTCAATGGCAACACACATATCACCCCACATATCTGTTTCATTACCATATAATGATAATAGACCTTCAAAATATGCTAATGGTCCTAAATTATACAATACTTGAATATAATTTTCTGTAATTTGTGTACCCCATAATTTACACATCAGTCCAGATATTAATGCAGTTAACTATATAATTTATAAATGATAAATTATGGATTTTATAAAAAGTATTAAAATTTATAATGGATAAAAGAATCCACTTACCGCTTGTGAAAAACAAACATCTCGACGATACATAATATTTAAATGGGATGTTGTTTTTTTCATATCTTGTTGTAATCGTTGTACGGAATGCATTAGACGTGCCGTTTTTAATAAACCATCCATTGCCTGTCGTAATTTACGCATTGATGGTCGTAATTCAGATGCCCAATCGGTTGTCGCCGATAAATCTAAACCATCCGTAAATTTATTACCTTTTTTTACTTTACGTGTTACTTCACCAACAGCTTCGGTTAACGCTAAATTCAATTCTTTACTATTTAAATTTCCCGGTTTTGTGGAAAACATTAATGATGATGATGATGCAGTTGTTGCTATTGTTGCCGATGCTGTTGATGATGTTTTATTTTTATTATTAATATCTTCTGGTTCATTTACAAGTAATAATGATGTTGATTGTCGATTTGATGATTGATTATTATCATTTATTCCGTCTGCCTCATCATTTACGGTTGTACTTATCGGTATTGGTTGATTTGTAACAACATCCTGCCAAAAAAACAATATTATTATTTTGATGTAATCATGTACTGATTAAATATATAGATGAATGAACGAATTATAACAGAAAGATTCTGTTCAGTACATTCATAATTCTTACCGGTGGTGAATTTTTAAATCCTCTTTTTATCGATTGTTTTGGTTGACGTAAACGTACAGCTGGACTACCACAACGACCACATAAAAATTTTACTTTACTCACTAAACACATAACACTTGCTTCAATATTTAATTGTGTTAAATCTAATGGTTCTGGTTCTTCCGTTGGTCGATAATAATTTGCCGATGGTGATGAACTCATTACCTGGTGGTTTGCAATAAAACATATATACGATTATAGTAATAAAATTAAATAAAAAAAAATGTGTAATTTACTTTTGTATTTAAAAATTCGCCATGATTTAAAACAATTGAACAATTTTGTGCAATAAAATCTTCTTGATGTTCTTGATTATCGAATTCATTTGAATTTAGTAAAATTTCACTTTTGCTTTCCGCCAATTGTGCTTGATATGATAAACTGTATTCATCTTGAACGGTTGTTATTTTTGATGATGATTCCATTGATGTTTTAGACGATTCATCGTTATTCTCTTTTGATATTTGTTCGGGCAATTTTTGAAGATGATGTACGCCCGCATTATTGCTATTATTTATTAATATTGCCGCCGAAGACATTGATTGTTGTAATTCATTTGGTTTAAGTAATTTATTTGTTGAAATACCTCCGTTTATATCAAAATGTGTTTCATTGAATTTTATTTCATTATCACCTTGATCGTGAACGTGATCATCACTTTGATTATTCACATCCGCCGCCGTATTTAAATCATTTTGTTGTTTTTCATCATTTTTAAAGTTCGATTTCATATTGTATGTTACCGGCAATGAACATGATAATGTTGATTTATCCGATTTTGATTTATATGCATTATTATTATTTGTATTACGATTATTTTCTTGTAAATCTTTAAATGTATTTTCTATTGATGCAATTGCATTTAATTCTGTATTCGATGGACTTTTTATTTTTAAACAATTCGACGTATTTCTGTTGAAATCACTTCCGTGGTTAGCTATTGTTTTTGCCAATAAACTCGATGGTCTTGCATTCGATGTTGGAAAATTTACGGATAACGATGATTTTTGTGTACGACTTTGTTGTGGCCATAAATCGGGTGCCGGTCCCATTGGTGTTGCAAAATCTTCTAAATCGGGTGATTTTAAATCGAGAGCACCCAATTGTTGGGTTATTCGTTTAAATGGAGACATTGGCATTGATGCATTATCCGGTTCATCGATAATACGATGATTCTCAATGAATTCAAATGCTTCTTCCACTAAATTCGGTTCCCAAATGTTTAACAATGAACGTGTTTTATTTATCATTTCATTGCATAACGGTAACATACCCTTTGGATTTTTCAATTTGGCTAAGCACAATAATTGCGACATAATTTCAACAATATCTTTACGTAATTGTTTTATTGCCTGTACCGCATCATTTGCTGTTTGTACTTTTACATCAGTTTGATCGACTTTCGATGGGGAATCCTTGATTTGTTGTAATAACCTAATATGATAAAAAAAACACAATTTAAATTAGTAGATCTTTTAGAATAAAATCAATAGAATCCGATATCATAATCGATATTTGATAATGCAAAAAAAAGAAGTAATACTTAATAAGTCCACCGGTTTTTGTTGTACCACAATGACGTGTAAATGCACCAACAGTTATGATGTCCATTACACCGGAACGTTTTAAAGTATCATTATGTGCCCACATACGTTGTAAATGCAAATTTACCGGTGCAAATTCTAATGTTTCATCACCTTTTGCTGATGATTTTTTAAAATAGGTATTACTACTGTTATGATTAAATTGATGTAAATTTTGTTTGGCTTGTGAATAATCTTTTAATAATTTTAAATGTTTATCGAGTAAATCCATTTGTTTGTTACGCCATTCACCGCCTAATTCACCCATACCAGATATTTCTTGTAACAATTCCTTTTCACGTAATATCCATATTGATAATAATTGTTGTGGTATAATAAAACACAATTGACATTCCACTAATAATTCTTGTACATTAATTTCACCACCTAGCCCGGAATGCAATCGATATGTACATATATTTGGATTGGTAAATAATAAACTTAATTTTTCATGTGACGGTACAAATAATTTGACACCTAATCGTGGCGGTAATGATTGTGAACGTCGATGGCCAATATGATGATGAGAGGTTTGATGTTGTTGTTGATATTCATGTGGATGGTTATGCGATTGTTCCAACATTTTAGCCGGTGAACGGGGTGTTTTTCTATCTTGTTCTGGTGCCCATGATGCTATTGTTATAAATCCGGGATTACCACAAACGCCCGAACGTAACGGGATTCGTAAACGTGATGTATCTTGTACGACACCCAATGTAATTTCCGCTGAACCCAATGGAACAGCTGTTTGGGAAACTTTTTCTCTTACATCGTAAACTGTTAAACGTATTAATGACTCTTGTGTTAATCCATCGCCACGACGAAATTGTACTGTACATAAAAATTGAGGATTTGATGATCGCTATTACATACAGAAAATATAAAAATTTAATAAAATCATAAATACTATTATTATTATGATTGTTTTTATTCATTTACTTCGATAACTTCCGTTCCACTATATTTTATCCATCCTTTGCGATTTTGTGCGGTTACCTCGATAACAACAGATGGATTTGGTGGTCTTCCATTACCATCACATAATAAATTATCACATGATATTGCTGATTCACATAATGGTATTTCTGTTATATCTGAAATATAAGTTTTATTTTGTTTTTTTTTCTTATTCCTTTCATTGTCACATCATTGACTAAGTGGTTGTATGTTGAAATAATTAATCGATTTTATATGTTATTAAAATTCAATTCCATAACCCAAAACAACAATTATATATTAAATGGAATGGATAAACTAAGGATAATAAAATTCAAAGTGTTTCAACTATTTCTGGTTGGGTAATTTCACACTATTCACAATACTATTCTCGCAACTCGATTATGATCATATAGATTAAAGAATTATCCAATCAAATTCTTTTGGGCAGCTTATACAATTACATTCATTTTAGATTAGATATCCCATTGCTTTAATAATTTTAAGTATAACATTTTTAAAGAATAATGAAATACCAAAACTGAATCTAATATTTCAGATATACAAAAATATTAAATACAATTAAAAAATTGTCATAATTTACCATGCCCCCATATTATATACAAATTCAAAGATAAAATAAATAAAAAATATTTTCAATTTTTAACAACTTTCGCGTTTCAAACTATTAAATTTTGAATTAATTTAAAAAAATAAATGATTCATTACAAAATAAAATCAAAACAAAAATACTACAATTTGTTAATTGTTAAAAATTAAAAATATAAAATAAAAAAATACGATTAAAGTTGTTTTTTTTTTGCAGCAGCAGCAATTTGAAAATTAATTTTATTTATTTTTCTTAGTTCTCTAATTAATTAATCAACAATTAGTTTTTTTTTATATAAAAATAATTCTTAAAAAAATGTATAATAATAAAGTGATAAAATAAAAATTGGAAATTTTGAAATTAATTTCAAATTTAATTGTAAAATGGAAAGAAACAAACAAAATTTTAATCATGCAATTCAAAATCTCATTAATATATTAGGAAATTGATATCGCCCGATTTCTTATCAAACTAAATTTAAATTAATTTTTTTTTTATTATAATGTAAAGAGGAATAATATTAAACATATAAAATATAGGTATTATTAGAATTCAATTAGATCACCTATATCTTTCCCATTTTGTAATCTTATCATATTCACATCAATATCTTGTACAGTTCCTTTACGTTTATCAATTTTTTCACGTAATATTTGTAATTGTTTACGCATTTCATCATAACTTGCATTTCGAATCGATTGAATCCAATCAGAACGTTCCCCCTCTGAATTAGCTGCCAAACGTTGTTTTAAACCATCTTGAAATTCTATTTTGGAAAAGTGGAATTTTTAATTAAATATATTGTAAGACTACAAACATTTATAATTCTTAATATAATTTTAAACTAGATTGATTATGGATACATCAATATGATGATCACACATGAATGAATGTATTAGGATTTTGAATAGAGTATTTAGCGGATTTAGAATTATAGGCAATCACATATTTAAGATGAATAACAAATTTCAAATTAATCCATAAATTCTTACCAATGAAAAATACATAACCATCATGCTCACGTTGTTCATTATGTATTATTGGTTCGCATTTTTCCAATACAATAACACCTTGTGGTTCCGAAAATGGATCACTTGTTTTAAAATAAAATAGTAAATTACCACGTAAGCGGCACCAACGTTCAAGACTAACTGTAAATAATAATATTATGGTTGAAAAAAACAAAAGGTGTTAGTCATCAAATTATTTCATTGCGTTAATATAAAATGTATTAAAAATTAATCAAGCAATAGAAAGTGAAAAGAAATTATATTTGTGATTATATAATTAGTAAAGTGTTTCCTAAAACGGATATTAATTTAATTTTGATACTGAAATAAATCTTCCAAATCGCATGGTATAAAAATAAAGAATTGTAATATTTCATTAAATCTATTAGACGTCTTGAATACTAAAATATTAGAAATTAGTTAGTATTCAAGGTGTTGAGGTTTACTTATTCCACAAATTAATTGGGTTGGTAAACACACAATAACTCAAGTTTGAATTTCATTTTCAAAAAAAAAAGTTAAAATTCAAAAAAAAAATATCCTATTTTCGAATATAAAAAAATCTACTACATACCGAATAATAATTTTTCATTTATTCTCTTGATCGATATTTTTTTTTTACTTTTCTCAGCAAAAGAATAACAAAAAACGCCGCATGTCAGCAGCAGTCAAAATTTTTTAAATGAATAAAAAAATAAACAATTTTCATAAACAAAACAATAAAGAAAAACAAAAAAAATAATTAAAAATTAAACAACCGAATTCAACACTATTATTGAAAATTGAAAATCTTCGATGGAAGACGATAAAAATATAAAGGTATGTATTCAAAAGTATGAATCCTATCATTTTTAATCATTAACCATTAAAATTACTTTAGATTAAATGATTTTTAGCAAAGAAAAGGTAAAACATCTATGGCCCAAATGAAGATATTTGCACAAGAATTGGGAAATAATGTAAAATTTAGAAATGATAATTTTAGCACTATCAAAGAAAAACGTATGCATTGGACGCGACTAACAAATCGATTGAATAATACCGAATCAGGACCAAAATGTAGTTGTATTGAATGGAGAAAACGTTTTCGTGGATTGAAATCTAGATTGTTGCATTCTGAACGAGTTGTTAAAAAGAAAGGTGACTTAGTGCCTTTGAAATTAAGGTTTCATGAATTACTCAAAGATCAATATCAAACACCGAAAACGCATACACAGGAGCGTTCAAATTCTTTTAAACCATCTTCAGAACAAGCAAAAAAACAAAAACACAATACCGAATATAGTAATTCATTGCCAGACAGACAAAATTGTATAAAGTTCCAAATCCACCACCATCACCATCAAATATGCAAAAGAGCAAATCAAAAAATTGCAATATTAATTTAGAATCAGAAGAAAATACCGGACTGAATGAAATTTTACGTACAACACTTAATAGAAATACAGAATGCACGAAAAGATTAGCCGACGTTTTGGAGCTAGCATTCGGTAATTATATGTTAATTGAAAGTAAAAAACTACAACTTTTAGAAAAACAAAATCAATTGAAAGCCAGAGAATTGGATATTTTGGAAAAACAACACAATAGTTAATAAAAACCACACGTTAACGAAATTTTGATTGAATTGATAAAAATATAATTATATTATTTGGGAATAATTAATGTCGTTTATATGTTATATAAATTACATAATGGGTATAATCGCAACAAATGTACAAACACGAGTTTTCATTTTTTTTACCATATTTATAAATTAGCAATGTTTTTCTTTATAGGTGGTACCACAAAAAAACTACCGTTAACTTATTTATTGCGTTTACTTGCATTTACAAAAAAAAAAATATAATCTAACAATTCTAAAGGACTTATGCGCGCATGCTTAAAATAATATTTTTATTTTTTTTTTAATAATTAAAAACGCATCAAAATTAAAACAATTCAATAATTAAAATTCATTAATTAAAATCACAATAAAAATAATATTTAAATTAAAAATAACACCTAGATATTATTAAAAAAAAACAATGTCTGCATGTTCCTTTATAACAGTATATTGTTATAAATGTTTTGAAATATTTACAATGGAAGAAAATTCAACAAAATTGGCATTAACATCATGTAAGCATTTATTGTGTAAAAAATGTGTAATATTTTCGAATACAAAAGGATATAATTGTTCGGTTTGTATGCAATCATGTAAAATTATTGCATTGAATCGAAAAACTCCCGAAAAATATTTAACATTATTTATGCAATTGGATAATACAACAAACAATTTAGAGAATGCAATGACAATCCTTGATTTTCAAATGAAACAAATGAAAAAATGTACTATGATCGCACATCAATATGAAAATCAATTAGTTGAACATTTGCAAGATCTCGAATATAAATGTAAATCATTAAAACAAGTGTATTTTGAAAAATTACAACAACACGATAAGATAAAACAAACTTGTACTGAATTGTAAGTTGTAAATTTATATTATATCATTATTATATAATCCTAATTACGTTTTTTTTTTGGTTCATTAGAAAACAAAGTAAGGAACAAAAACGATTTAACTCACAAACACAACAATCCAGCGGATACAAAAGTATACAATCGTCTCGAACACATTAAACGAATAAATTAAAAGGAAAAAAATTCAAATTTATAATGTAATAAACCCTATTGTGTTAATTGTTTCTTTAACTTATTTTATATGGATTTTTTTTAACTTATTTTATATGGAGTAATACATAATTTTTTTAATTAAAAGTTTGAAATGTCTCTGTCAACGTTTATTTGTCCACTATAAAATGAATCCAACATATTTGTCCCGCAGAAGATTTGTTATCCTCAAAAACAGGTTAATTTAATAAGTTAAGTTAGCTATTTTGTTAACTTTATCTATATTATTTGTTATTTCTTTTCTTTTTACTAGTATATATTAAATTAAGCGATTAAATTAATTTTAATTAAAGTGTATGTGATTTAAAGTGTTTGGTAAATCCAATTTTATATATATGAAAAAAAAAAACAAAAAAATATGTGTATATAAACGAAAAGCATCAAATAAAATGCGTGTTGTTTGTGTTGTTAGTAAAATTAAGGTAAGATATAATTGAAGGTAATATAATACGATAAAATAAATTAAATGAAAAAAAAAAAATAAATAATTGTCCAACCTTTAGCTGCTCCACCGATACAACTTAATGATTTTTTTCGTCTTGGTAAATGTTTGGTAAATTGATAGATTCCCGTTGCGGGCGAAGTTGTAGTGGAAGTAGCGGCAGTAGTAGTAGTAGTGGCATAAGAAGAAGAAGTAGTAGAAGAAGAAGCAGTAACATAAAATGTTCCTATTAAATTGGAATGGGTATTTTGTTAATGATTAAATTTTGGTTGAAAATCGTAAATCGTAAATGAATTTGAGATAAGTATTTCATAGCAATAATTATTGCTAATACACCTATATCTGGATAGGTTCCAGGTAAATTTATGAACGTAATCATTATGCGAACACGTATTTTAATAATAAAATGGACATAATTAACCACACAAACAAAATATAAAATCATTTACAATAGACAGACAATAAATTAAAGTGTAAATTATATACGTGTAAAATTTACTAACAAAAAATAAGTCTTTCATTCTAATAGCAAATCAATTTAACAATTATTGTCATGGTTCTTCCATATTTGAAGTGGTAATTAAACAATTTTAAAATAAAAACACATAATAATAATTTTGACTACATGCAATCAAAGTTCTTTCTTTCATTGTATATATGTTAAATAATATATAGAATGTTTTGGTACTTGGTTTACATTCTAAGAACAGATCGATAATATATAAATATATATGAGATGTGTGTCTTTTATAATAATCTGTGCATTTTACTATCAACACTAATAATAAATAATATTTGATAAAAAAAAAAAAAGAAAATAACGTAAATTTTTCATATACCTTCTGTACGTCGAAAAAATCCATCTTGTTTTTCTGTAACATATAAAATTCCTTCTTTTTCAAATTTATTGCTTGGCTGTTGGGCAATTGTTATCAATTCTTGTTTATTAAAACGCATATTGTTATTGTGCTTTCTTTCTTTCTTTGGTTTAATTTAGTTTGTAAACATTTATAAATCAAAATGGTTTATTAATTTCCATAACCAAATGCTTAAATTTAATCTACCTGCAATTGAATAGACAAAATAAACAGTTAAATAAATTATATAGATTATAGTTTTTATGTTAATTAGGTCAAATTTATTGGAAAAGCTATAATTTTAAGAATCTTAGCAATTGCAAAAAAAAATAGCATGATAATATATAAATAGTATTTACACACTTTAATTGATGGTGGTTTTGTTGGACGCTAATGATGATATGCGGGACACCTCCTTATTTCACACCAAAATTGCGACACCTCATTCACACACCAAACAGTCTATTTCTCTTATCACCGACCAAGATATATATATATATATATTTAATAAATTAATAATGACAATATCGTTTCATTTTTATTTTATTATCATTATAAATAATACATTAGAAAAAAAAACACAAAACACACTTTTTAATTAAATAAACTAATTATTAAAAAGAACCAATATATTATTAAGATAATTGTTTCCACCCAACAAATTCCGATTAGCTAGAAAAAAAAAACAGAAAATTAACAAAAAATACTGAACCTTCTAAACTAAAAAATAAAAAATATGTAAAAAAAAAACAAATAAAATTTTATAAATAAATTATTTATTTTTTTTGCTTTCCATTTCCATATTTTCCAAATATCGACATTTTTGTGTGTCAAAAAATTGAGTAAATTACAGAGTGTAGTAGATTATGAAAAAAAGGTAATAGACAAATGATGATGGTAAATTGGTAATGTAGATATTTTGTTTATTCCGAATAAATATTGGGACGAAATTTCAAATATTCAAATTATTCAAATTAATGAACCTTATTTTGTTTGATTCAGAAGTGTGGCGATCACTTCTATTTTGTGTTAAGGATCGATTACATTACTTTGGAGTAACAATATTTTTATAACCATGTGATGTGCAAATAAATAAATATTTAAATCTTATAATCTTTTATTAATTCAATTGGGGGGGGGGGGCAAAATTTATTAAAAATTTAATATTATTCAGTGATATTTGGAATTAAAAATTGTAACATTTTGATATAGCGAGATATAAACTCATTCGTATCATAATTATACATTGTTGTAGTCTATCTTTCTTTATTATTAATATATTTAGTATATTTTGTAAATAACAAATCATTAAATTAATAATTTACCAAATAAATTCTTGTAAACATATCAATCAAAAAATCTGTTTTGTAAATATATATACCAAATTTTTACCTTTTTTTTTTTTTAATTATTATAAATGTATAAAAATATTCAAATACCATAGATACAGTGATGTTCGGTAAAATAGGTGTAAACCAATTTTAATGTATTTTGATTAATTTCAAATACCAATATCTATTTGTGAATCATGCCATCCATACGACAATTTAGTACTTTGTTTACCTTTATTTATCACATGAAAAGAAAGAGATAAAAAATGTTGTCCTTCGTATTTCTGGGAAATTAGCTATGAACATGCTGTTCGGTAAAATAGGTGCGGACTATGTTAATTGTGGTTTATTTAGTTTTTGCGAATAAATTACATTTATTGGTGGTGAGTTTGTGAATTTTTAAATAAATTTTAGGTAAAGTAGTGATTTAAATTTAATTTTTGAAACATTCCGGATTAAATAAATACATATTTCTAAGTCACAATGGGTAGAAGTACACATTGTACGGTATTTGAATGGTAACGTATAAAGGATCTAAGATCATCCGGGCTAACATATAAAAATATTTCTGAAATTATGAAATGCTCCCAAAATATAATTACCAACGCATTAAAATTCAAATATACCACAGAAAGAAGGGGTAACAAACGTAAAACTAAAAGCAATGACGATCGTAGAGTGGTTGTTGCCACAAAAAAGAGCCCTTTTTATCATCCAGGGAACTTGTAAGAGAGCTTGATCTAAGCATTTCATCAAGCACGGTATGAAAAAGGTTAATAGCATCAAATTTATAGGGGCGAATAGCTAGACAAGCACCAATGCATACAGCGAAACACATTAAACACCGTTTAAAATTCGCACATGTACATCGTGATTGGTCAGGTGATAATGATATTAAAAAGTGACGACATATTCTTTATTCTGATGAAACCAATATAAATTTGCATGGATCAGATGGCAAATTACATGTTAGACGAAGACCAAATTCAGAATTTTTACCGCAAAACACAAAAAAAAACCATTAAGCATGGAGGTGGTAGTTTAATGATATGTTTTGGTATCATCATGGTATGGAGTTGGTCCTCTATATTTAGGTCAAAAATATCCAATGGATGAACAGGAATATATAAGGATACTTTCAATCGAAATGTTGCCATACGCAAAAGAAAACATGCCTATTATATGGTCATATCAGCAAGATAACGACCCAAAACATACGGCTAACAAAGCATCGGTTTGGTTTCCACAAAATAATGTGAACAAAATGGAATAGCCAACACAATCACCCGACTTGAATCCGATTAAAAACTTGTGGAAGCACGTATAAACATCGGTTGCAACAAAAAGGCCCAAAAAACAAAGTAGAACGGGGGAAAGAAATTGTAAAAGTTTAGAAGCGATTTCTATAGAAAGGTGCCACAAAATTGGTGCAGTTCATGCTAAATCGATGTGAGGCAGTAATTTAAAATAAGGGATATGCGACAAAATATTAAATCATAAATGGTATGTACGCGAAATACTTAGATTTTATTTAATATTGAGGGCATTAATACTTTTTTTGTGTTTTTGGTAGAACAAAATATATCGCACCTATTTTACCGAACAGCATATTCCTAGCTAATTTCCCAGAAATACGAAGGACAACATTTTTTATCTCTTTCTTTTCATGTGATAAATAAAGGTAAACAAAGTACTAAATTGTCGTATGGATGGCATGATTCACAAATAGATATTGGTATTTGAAATTAATCAAAATACATTAAAATTGGTTTACACCTATTTTACCGAACATCACTGTATATATATTGTATAGTTTATTTTATTATTATTCAAATATAAACAAATTATATATTATATATACCTTTTTGTTTGATTCCAATTCCAAATAAATTATATATATATTAGGTTGTCTAAAAAGTATTGATAATTTTTGTTTTACAAAATTCAAACGATTTTTTTATATATTTCAAATGAACTTTATGACCCTTTGCCATTTTTCTGGTAAAGACATTATCCCATCACTGTAGAACTTCTGTGTTTTCTGGGCAAAAAACTGATCCAAGTGCATTTTGCAGTCCTCTGCGGAATTTAATTTTAAACCATTAAGGGAGTTCTGCAGAGACCGGAACAAATAATAATCTGAAGGTGCAAGGTCCGGGCTATGTGGTGGATGCATTAAAACTTCCCAGCCAAACTCTCTCAGTTTCTGCCGAGTCATCAAAGATGTGTGTGGTCTGGCGTTGTCATGATGGAACACAACACCCTTTCGATTGATTAATTCTGGCCTTTTTGTTTTTAATCTGGTGCTTCAATCTTGTTAATTGTTGACAATAGAGATCGGAATCAATGGTCTGACCGGGTGCTAGTAATTCATAACGAACGATTCCTTTCCAATCCCACCAAACAGACAGCATTACCTTTCTTGGTGTTAATCCAGGTTTTGCTACTGTTTTAGGAGCTTCACCCTTCTTGGACCACCTGTTTCATCACCTGTAAAAAATGACTCGATTTCGTTCCTTTTAAACAGCGTTTCGCAAATGGAAATTCGGTTCATTAAATTGTTTTGTGTTAATTCATGTGGTACCCAAACATCGAGCTTTTTCTTGTATCCAGCCTTTGTCAAATGGTTTAAAACTGTTTGGTGATGGATGTTTAGTTCTTTAGCGATATCATGACTGCTTACGTGTCGATTTTCTTCAATTTTTGATATGATTTCATCGACTTTTTCAGTGATTGGTCGACCAGAACGAGGTGCATCTTTGACATCAAAATTACCGGAACGAAATCGAGCAAACCATCTATAGGCTGTTAATTTTGATAAAGTTCCTTCACCCTAAACTACACAAATTTGTTTCATGTGCCTGCGTTGCATTTTCACCTTTTTCATAACAAAATTGTAAAATGTATCGAATTTTTTCACTAATTTCGCTCATCTTTAATGCACTACAACTTTTAAATGACTAAACAAATTTAATTTTTTTTTTTTTTATCTACGAAATGTCATCTTTCGAACATATGTTAGTGTTACCTGATCAGATTAGTACTACTTGAAATATTCAATTATAATGACATCTATTTATAAAAATTATCAATACTTTTTCGACAACCTAATATATTTATGTACATATATATTAAAAACAAATATTTACCATAATATCATTTACCATATTTAAATATATAGTCGCGAGTATTATGTATATATAGATTTTTTTTTCTTATTTCTTAAAAATAAAACATACACTTCATTCAATTATTATATTATATGTTAAAATAAAATTTTTGATTGAAAGATATGATCTTCTTTATAACAAGATAAGTATTTATATATATTTTATTATGTACATAATACCATAATACAAATAATAATAGTACATAGAAAATAATCAGGAAATACAAAAGAAAAAAAAAATAAAAAAATCCTATTAAAAATGAATTCTTGTGTGAAATTATTTCATATTGTTCCTTATTATTATTATTATTATCATTTACAATGAATGAATATTTGGTAAAAAAAAACAACGAATAAAATGCGATTAATATTTTCTTTTAATAAAACTCAATTAAAGATATAATTACTGATTGTTCAAATCGCTCCTTTTTTAGTCCTTAATTTAAAGCTAAAAGTGTCAGAGCTTTCATTCGAGTATCATCGTCTTTATACATCCCTCAAATCGGGTATAGTAACCACAAACAACTAAACAAATTGCCTCAAATACATAGCCTAATATTGCGAAGTTCATATATAATTATATAAATTGAATTAAATTTATTTTTCTTCTGATATTTGTAACTACCTCATTGCTATTTTATGAAAAATGAAATTGAAAATTGATGAGGAAGGTAACAATTATACAAAAAAAAGAAGCACGTAGTATCCAAAACGTAAAACCGATTCATAATAATAATAATAACAAAATACATATAATTTTATATTTGATTATTTAATAAACCATATATATTTATTTGCCCTTGTATAAAAATTTCAAAAATCATATTCACAAAAAAAAAAAAATCTATTGATAATTTTTGTAAATATAATCTCGAATTGTTCATCATCGAAATTCCTCAATGATATATATATAAATATTATTCTATATATACTTATATACGATAATGTATATATAAAAAATAGTTTATACTATTAATATTTGAAAAAAAAAACGATTTGCATTTCATATAATAATATTATTTTGCTTCTGAAAATTTTTTTTTTGGTATTTTGTATATTGATTGTTTTTATTAGTAAGTTCAAAATTCATAATCAACTTCTCAAATGAAAATTTGTGGTAAAATTAATATAATTAATATAAGAAATATACATATTTAATGATTTTTTAAAATTAAATAATAAACAGTAGAGATTTTTACTTAATGATTTTGCTTAATTATTTATTTGTTAGAAATATTATGTTTTCTTTGAAATTCTTTAACAGATGAGTAAAATTTAAATAATATTTTTTGTAAATGAATAATAGATTATTGAATATTTTCTATAATAATTCTCTTAAGTTTTAGTTAAAACAATGTTTTTTTACAAACTTTATACAAAATCTACCAAAGTACCAATAAATAAGAAAGCATAAATCTATTTATAGATATTGTAATTAAAAACAAAAAAAAGTTCTATTAACGCACATAAAATAGAAAAAAATAAAAATAAACAAATTAATTTTTAAATGAAACTTTATTTTAAACATCCGGATTGTATATTCTTTTATTTAATTTTATTTGTTATAAAGTACGCGATTAGTGAGTATATAAATATATAAAAAAAAAAAAATCAAAATACAATTTTTTTATTTATATATTTTATTATATAATCACCAATCGATCGGCATAATATTCATAATATATGTAAATATTATTTATTTAATTTTTTAATATTCAAGTAAAAATTTTTTTTATTATCACCTGCTCTATAGCTGCGAGACTGTTATATATATAATATATATTTTATATGCTATTATAATTAGAATAATAAATTAATTTTTATGATTACAAATAAAAATTCGATCAAAAATTCCATTTATCATTATATAAATAAATATATATATGTTTATATATGTTTAGATAAATAAATTATAGGTTATAGATAGATATATATAAAGGTGTGATTGAACACGTTTATCTTTTAAATTATATTGATAGATTTTTAGAAATGGGAAATATTGAATGATAATTTAAGTCTATAATGTTTTACATATAGATAACTAATTTTAATTTAATTTATATATATATATATATGTATTTAATTTATATATAAATAAACTTATTATTCGGAATTATCCAGCAAATTTTTCTTATTAATTCTATCGTATTATTATTAGTCTAGTTATGAAGTCAACCATTGGTTATAGCGTCCACGGACAACAGTTTTCTGCTATTTTTATTTCATAGCTTGTTGATGTCAACCATCATAGCCGTACGAGACCAACCCTTTGGGAAAAATGTGGGTGAAATTCATATTGGTGTAAATAAAAGTTAAATAACATAAAAAAAGTTTAACAATATTATTTTCACGCAGATTATTTTTTACGATCACATAATAATAAAATCTATGAACGTTATATTATTATAAGCTATTAATTTATAATCATAAAATATTTCACCTTAATATACAATAAGAGAATAAAAAAAACATGTATTTTTTAAAATAATATAATATTTCAAATCATATATTGTTGGCAGCGATGGTTTTATTCTTTTTTTTTTTTTGTTTTTTATTGATTTTTAATTTTATTTATTTTGTGGTTTTATTGACTCTTTTTTTTTGTTATATCTTTAATTTATCAAATAAATATATTGTATATTGTTTAAAATTCAAAACAAAAGAATTTTTTTTTTCTGATACTTATGACGCGATAAATCAATTCAATACAAAAATTGCAATTATATAATAAATTGTGATTAAATGCAAAATATATTATTTATTTACTAAAATAAAAAATTAATTTTGAAGGTTAATTTTTAATAATATTAATTTATAATAACCATTTTGTTGCCATTCTTATATATTTAAGAAATTTTTTTTTTTTTTTGCAATTAAATTTAACGAAAAAAAAAAGAAATATTTTTGATTAATTACACGCGACAAACTTGAAAAATAATACCTCTAGCTCTATTCACTATATTATTGATTTTTTTTTTGTATATTTAAAGACACACAAAAAAAAAATGTGCAACAATTTTACATAAAAATTAAATTAAATAAAATTAAAAAAAAAAATGAAAATATAATAATGTATTATTTATTTGGCTTTTTTTTTCACTCTATAGTTATATACGATTACGTTTCAATAACATATTATTATCAAATATAAAAAAAAAGAAAAAAAAACTATTTAAAAACTTAAAATTATATAAATTTATTGTCATTTTTACGCATATATTTTTTTAATATATTTTTTTATAAAAGAATATTTTGTGATGTTCAAGGTTTTGTGAGATTATTATTTATTGATTTTTTACGGAAGCAATTTTAATTTTATTTTTAATGTACTCCTCGTGTATTTATGTATTTAAAAATTTTTACTTTTTTTTTTATAATATATTTTTATTTAAATCAATTCCAATTTCTGCTTGTGTCAGAAAAGAGCCAGGATAATATTTTATAATATAATATGTATTGTTCCGTTTTTTTTTATTATATATTTATTAATATTTATTCATATATAATACAATAAAAAATCCAAAGTTTTAAGAATATAGATTTATTTATTGTTAAATTATTGATGCGATTGTATATATTATTTCCTATACGATTATATAACGCAGCTTAAATGTAGGTATATAAAGAGTGTAATTAAAAATAATGATAATTGAAATGAATTTTTGCTGGATAGATACTTGTTAATTTATTTCTATCATTGATGACTATATATTCTCATGATCACAGGTATTGTTCAAAAATTTTCAAAGAATTATTTGATTTACTTCCGATTTTAATGATGAAGGCAAGGAAATACTGTATAATATTATACGATCTATCATTCATAAATATTGGTAAATTTTCAAATATATTCATAAAGGGCTATCAAAATAAGAGATATAAATACCTATATAAAATATAAATAAACATTAACATGTGCATTAAACAATGTTAAATCTTATTGTTCTTACTTAATAATTCAATAGAAATGACTGCCTTCGGATTTTTTTTTTGCTTAATTTGATATACATTTTTCAATTTAATATGTTGCACTTAATCCCAATAACATTGATGGTTTTTAAGGGTTCATTTAATGTTTGATGTATAATATTTCATTACTCAAAATGGAACAAATTTGTTAATTTACCAATCAATTTAACCAAAAATTAACTGAAATCAATCAATTTAACCAAAAATAGGCTTATATGATTATTTCATGAAATTCATAGGCAGTACGAAATTTAAATATTTCACCAGACGTATTCAATTTTCTTTAAAGAAAATAAAAGTCATTATACCACGATCGCTATGTGATAAAATATTGAAATAAGTCTCGTTGAAATTGAAATTTAAATTGAAAAGGGTTTACATCGAAATCAATAATTGAACTATCTTGACAATTCCCAATAGTTTTCAAAAAAAACGTTTTCAGTCATAGTTAAACCTTCAAACAATAACAATAGATTCGTGGATGTTTATATATAGAGATGTGATTCAATTTTTTAAGATAGTGCATAACCTCATAAGAACACAAAACACACTATATACAAAATATATAATGGTTTTATATATATAAAGTTATAACGTTTATATTTTGTGGTTACTGTTTACTATATAAATATGTGTGAATTTATGTAATAAGAGTTTTAAGAGTCTTCAATAATATGACTCAAGGATATATATCAATTATATTATCAACACCTTTTCCACGGCATTTAGCCACCCCGTATATTTATGCAGATTCAAAAAAAAAAAAAACAATAAAAAAACATTTTTGCATTAGATAATAATATAAGTAAATTTGTCTACATAATTAATAAATCTACATATATATAAAAAGAAAATCATATATACACAAAAATATTTTCATCATGTGTTTTTCAATGCAATGTCAACGAAAGTTATATATATATATTTATCATCATAATTTTATATATATATAGAAGTACTAACGTATAAAATACACCGAATATGATTATTATTATTAATTTTTTTGGTTTGTTTGTTTGTATATTTTATAAACTATTGTGGTTTGGTTATTAACGATTTGATATGTAAATCTATCTGTTTACGTATATAACTAACTATATATAGGTATAGATAAATAAGTATATATTATAGATAATTTAAACGATGATGTAGTTATATACTAATACTTTAAATTGTATATGTGACTTTAAACTGAAAATGAAATGAAAATCTATCATCATCTCAATCATCAAAATATATAATCAAGGAAAATTATTAACAATAATATATAATTAAAATGTATAACAAATAAAATATATTAAAAAAATTAGTAAAAATTATCAAAATATTTAAAAATAAAAATAAATAATATTAAATTTATTAACAATTTAATCAAGGTACTTTTTTAAGTCTCGTAAATTTTTACAAAACTATATATATACATTTAATTTGTTTGTATTGTATTTACATTTCATATATATTTGTATTTATTGTACTTTTATAGTTTTGATTTAACTTCTCTTTCTATATATATTTATAATTTATAATAAAAAAAAAAAGATCAATGATAAAAATTTTTATAATAAATGAATGAATTAATGTTAATTTTATTATAATCAATATGTTAACACAATTATAATGTATATTTAAATGATGAAAAATTAAATGTTCTAATCATACATAATATATATTTTTGAAATAAAAATTTAACTAAAATTATTAAAGCACTTTATTATTTTTTTAAATATCGGTAAAAAAATACGTTAAATAATTAAAATATTTATAAATTTTGAATTATAATTAATTATATAAAGAATTAAATATATATATTTCATGACCTATATATGTTGAAAAATATTCAATTTCATAAAAGATTTTCATTCTCCAATAAATTTAAAATAAAAAAAAAATTAGAGTTAAATTTCATGGAGAAATAAATAACTTTTTCTAAATAAAAAAGTACAAAAAAAAAAAAAAGAAAGGTAATTTTAATGAATTATTTGTGAAATGGAAAACTCGAAATCGAATACCCACGGATTATATATAAATATAAATATATGTTAATTATATTTAATACACAATCAATCTCTATCTATATATAGTTATATTTTATGCATTATAATTGTGTTAATATATTTTTATTTTTTTTTTCAAACAAATATCATCTAAATATATATAAATATAAAATACAAATTTGTAATTTATTTTTTACTATAAAATAAACAAATATTTTTTTAAAATTATAGCGTATTATTATTTCATTTATTATGTGATATAATTTCAAAAATCAATTTTTTTTTCTCTCTATATTATGCGATAATTGAATAAAAGAAATGCAATGTACAAAAAAAAAACCCAAAATTAACAGCAGCAGTAGCAAAAAAAATTTAGTAATAATAAAATGAAATTATAATATCTCTTCTTAGATCATCTTATTATTTCGTTTTTTTTTTAAATAGTTTTCGGGTTAATTATCGTTAAAAAGTTAAATAATATTGAATTTTCATAAAAAAAACAAATTGATTAATATATTTAATCCTTCGATAACATAAATTATTATTATAAAATGTCCTTCCTTCTATCATAACACATTATAATAAATGTCCTTCCATCATTATGAGATAATTATTAATTTTTTTTTTTTTTTTTGCAAGATTTTCATATCAACAGATGAGTATAAATAATTTTGCAAACATATTAATTCAATTTTTTTTTTGTCTTTTCTTATATATATACAGATTATTATAATTGTTCAATGTATTTATGTAAATATTTTGTTTATTTATTTTTCTCACATAAATTTTAAATGAAAAAAAAAATTATTATTACGAAGATTTTTCACTAATTCTTTTAATTGTTATTTAAAAATAAACGATGAACATATATATTCAATAAATAATAATATTAATAGTGTCGTGTCGTCGTTGCCGTAAATATTACCTAATTTATATAGGTATGTATATATGAATAATTGAATATATATTGTATAGGTTATACGACCGACGAAAGCAGATAAATATAGAAATATAATGGGTTTTGGTAATGAATTTGACCAGGATGTTTTTTATTCTATTAATATTACTAAAGCTATTTGATTTGTATAGCTGGATTATAAAATAAGTGATGATGACATATGATAATATTTATACGGAATATATGTATATGAACTCTTAAATTGAACTTAATGAGTTTGTATATATAGTAAAATATTTATTATTATTATTATTATTAGACATTAGCAATAGAATAAATTTGAAAATAATTATAAATATTTAAAATATTTTAATTGTGATTCTAATAATTCTATACGGTTAAAATTATATTATGTTGACGACATTTTTAAAATAAATGATTGATAAACGAAAGCTATATATTGATTTTATGAATCAACACAACAGAGGACCGGCTGTTATATAACCCAAAACTATATTATATACAAATTTAATTGTTGCTTTTATTAGATATTATTTTGATACACTCTGTTACGTGTATGATTATTTTATATATTTTATATTCCTTTTCATTTTCGGTTTTACGCACAAATCCTTTCAAATTCTTTGTAATCCTTATAAGTCTTTCAGTTTAGTTTTAGATTACTGAAGTCTTTAAGTATCCATAAGTTCTTAAGTCTTTTAGATAACTAACAGTAATAGTTATGGCAAAAAATACTTTTAAAAAAATAGCCAGGCGAAGATCAATCAAAATATTATATCCTCCATATAAATGATATCCGTCAAATGACGATTTTACAACGTATAAAATAGTATTGTAATTTAAGAATGTATTTATAAAAAAACAATTAATACATTCCTTAATTAAATTTAATTATTTGACACTAAATTCCTAAGTAAAAATATCCATCATCAGTCGTTAATTAATTCATAATTTATCTATATTAGAATATAAATACATTTGAACAGGAGATTGAAACAATTTTTTCTCAATATATAACAATTAATAAGATTTTATCTCAATATATAATAATTTATAATCAAAATTTAAAAAATTTAGATACTTAATGAAGCAATTATAATCTTGATTAAATTTGCGGTTAAGCTTTATGTTAAACGGTATAGAATGTGAGATAAAATCATTGAAAAAAAACATTTAGGAACTTTAGAACTGACGATTCAATTTACCATCTGACAAAATGTCTTCTGTTGTTGCGGTTTCTAAATTTTTTGTTATTTTTTTTGCATTCTGATAGTAAAATTAGCCATAGAAAATAACAGAAAAATGTTTCCTTCAGTACGATTCTATAAGATTCTAACACACCATCTAAAGTATTATCAGAATTTTGACTTGGGTTATCAACTGCACAATAATTATACTTATATATAGAATCACTTAAGAAGGTAATGTAAAATTTACAAATTAACCTCCTCTGTATATATCAAAATTCTACATAAATTTTTTTCCAAATTTATGATTTTTTGACTTAACCATATATATTGAACTTTAAACTTATATTACCTTTAAATACATATATTTACGATTAATTCTTTAACAAACAACTATACAAAAAAAAAAACAAACGTTGAAGAAACAAATACAAAAAAAAAAACAAAACATTTAATTGGGTTAATTTATATTAAATACCATCAAACACTTTAAATTTAAATGTATATTTAACATTTTTTTGTCTTTTAATTAATTAATTATTCACATAAATTAATTATTGTACTTTATATATGAAAGGACATTTATATTTATTTATTTTTTTTTTATGATATTATACTACAATACAAATAAAAAAATTGAATTCAATTCAAATATTAAGAGATTTTTTTTGATATTACATTAATTCGTTGTGGATTTTAATTAAATCAATGAAAAAAAAAAGAGCAAAAACCAAAATGAATAATTTATTATTTAATGATTAATATATGTATTTTAATTAACAGAAACGTGTCATCGATAAATACATATATAGTATATATATAGATAAATTTGTATAATTGCTATAATTATAAACACCTTCTTAATATATATATATGTATATTTATAAATCCGATCGATGATCGATGATCGATGATCATCACCACATAAAATTTGAATATATATTTTTGATTAACAAAAAATTAGAAGAAAAAAAAAAAAGAAGTTGATCATCTCATAAATATGCATAAATATTATTTACATTCAGGAAAAAAAAAATACAACATCCAATTGATAATAAATAATTTGTAAATATAATAATTTTAATTTGTTAGTAGAGGCTATTAAAAAAAAAAAAAATTTGCCCAAAATTCATATATTTACATATAAGTTTTTGTTCTTTTTTTTGATATTTTGTTATAGAGAGGATTCATTCATGTATATATGAAAATCTTTTTGATTAAATTAGGAAAAAAGTGGGGGGGTTGTTGAATTATATTTCTATATATGTAGAAAAATTATCAGATTTATATGTATCGATAATAATAATTAATAATATAATAACGACTTTATTTATATGATGACCGAGTATACATTTTTATTTCACACAGGTTATATTATATAGAAAATCATATTAGTTTTTTTGGTGTTTGTGTGTGTTGATATCAATTTTGAAGGAAAAACCAATGGAAGGGATTGTGCGATGATGATGCTTGCTTCTCATCGTTTATCTATATTTAATTTATATATATACATATATAGTTAGATAAAATTTGGGTATATAAAAGAAAAACTTTTCAAAATACTTCTAAAGTCTGTGATTGTTGTTTATCATTTGATTATCTCTCTTAAGATTATAGTTAGATTATAAATTTTTAGAAATAAAAAATCAGCTACTGTTTATTCATATATGCATATATAATATAATAGTTCTAAATAAAAATATTTTTATTAATTTGACAATATGAAATTAGTAAGTGATAAATTTTTTGTGATAAATCTATTTAATGTAATTGAATTTATTTGTTAAATCAAAATAAATTAATATAAAATTTTGAATTATTATGTGAAAATCCATAAACAATATTTTATTTATAAAATATTAATAGTAAACTTTTGACGTCACTTTGGAAAAAAAAAGTGTTAATTTTATTTAAATTATTTCTACAATAATATGTAAATTATAGTAAAAAGTGCAATCAAAATCTTTCATTCAATTATATATATTTTAAGTTTTTTTTTGTCAAACTGTTATGCAAAAAAAAAAGAAATTATTACGCATTGTGAATATTAAATGAAATTAAGTCCAAGACAAGAATGTTAGAGATTAAATATCATTGAAGATTTTCGAAAAAAATGTTATATTTAAATTAAAATGTTAAAAGGAATATAAACAAACAAGGACAAACAAAACGAACAAACAAAAACTATTAAAAAAAATTAGAATTTCATTATACAAAAACGACTTATTCGATATATTATAATTATAGGAACAAAAGGACCTTTTTAATCATTTTCAACAGTTCTGCAGATTATTTATTAGTTATTTTTAATCATGAAAATAAAAATGATTATTTATTAACGCTTTTATAGAAATATCGTAATTTCCTCGGTTAATTTCAATCTAATTCAATTATTGATTATTTTTTAATATAAAAATTAACCGTTCTATATAGAATCAATAAAATTTCTAATCGATATTTGAACATAATTTTCAAAATTGTAATATGAAATTCTCTTTCTCGGTTTCCTTCACATATAATTGTCATAAATTTAATTAAATATATTTAATTAAGGTTGATTAAGAGTGAAAAATTTCATTAACTATAATTCTAGAAACTTATTAATTCTAAAACGATTGAATAATAAAATCATAATCAAACTCTAAAATAACCAAAAATAACTAATTAGAATTTTAATAAATGAATTATTGTTATATAATGTAAAAAAATTTGAATATATAAATAATAATAATCGTCTTCTTAATATTCTATTCATTTAAAATTTGTATATTTTTAAAATAAATGTATATAACATTGATTTTATTGATATCGCATTTGATAAACGCCATATAGATAACACTAAAAACTAAAATTTGATTTATAAAGGTGATTAGCCAAAAAAATAAGTTAATCTTTTATTCTTTGATTAAACACCGCAATTAAAATACATCCTATAAAAATAATATGATGATGACATATTATATAGAATATATCTATTTTTAACTATCAATAAAACACCTTCCGAGATCAAGATAAAAAAATGGCAATAATTTATTCAAAAATAAAAAAATTTAAATATCAATGGACCAAATCACCATATAGAGAATAAAATATTTCAATCATCTATTTATGTATATAATAATGAAGTAAAAAATTCCAATGTAAGGGGGATAATTTTTCATAACGATATTATACTAATTTTGCATTATTTCAAATACCTTGTGATTGCTAAAAAAAAAAAAAAACTTAATATATTCAATATATAAATTGCAATTTTAAAAATAACATAAAAAAGTTAATCAATAAGAATTAAAAAAATTAAAAACATAATAAAAATGATAATATTTCGAATAAAAATCAATTTTAAATTCGCGCAGCACTTAACATAAAAATCATATTAAAAATGTTATCGAATGTTTTTTTTTTAATTTTAAATTATGTATACCGGAATTCTTTATTATATCTATATGGTTATTTTTAATAAATTAAATAAAACATTTTTTTTATTATAATAAATAATTTATTTATATATTTAATATATATATATATATTCTCATTAGTATGTATATATTATAATATATATATAAGAAGAAATGACGCGATCGATTCGCAAGTACTTCAACAACATATTTTCAGTGTTTTTTTTTTTGTGTGTGATGATATTTGACCATCTCAACTCAACTATTCGTTAATATTCATTAAATTTGTTAATAAATAAAAAGTACTTCAAAAAACTATATATATATATATATATATATATATAGCTAGATAGACCAAAGTAAAAAAAAACTGATTATGTATTCAAAATTTATATATATAGGCATAAGGTCTTGATTATAAAAATGATAATTAAAAGTACATACAATTTTGAAGGTTGTTTTTAAAATTAAAATTATCTATAATTCATCATATCGATACAAAAAAAAAATAACAAACGGACGGATATACTAATTTATGACCATACACAAATACGTATAAAATTAAGAAAGATTATGAATTATATAATTAATATGATTTGTTATTTCTTAGTATTTCTTATAGAATTTTTGTTATTTGACTGTTATCAAATTTAAAAAAAAAATATGTTTGTTTGTTTTTTAACTTATAAAACCCTAATTTTTTTTTCTTTCCTTCTTTTATAGTTTATTGTCATTGTGGCATTAGCCATAACAACATGCTATTCTGCATCGATACCACATACTCGAGGTTCATTTGGTAATTTTGCTGGTGAAGATCCAGAATTACAATTACCCGAAGATGATCCAAATAAAGTATGTTCAATATTTAAAAGCTATTAATATTTTTTTTATTTATTAATTGATTAATTTAATTTAATTTAATTTTATTTTTCTATTTAGCAACCAACAATTTTTACAGGTAATTTACAAAATGCTAAAACAACACAATCAGAAAATAAAAATCATGGACAAGGAAAATTTAGATATGCGTAAGTATATAATTTTGTAAATTATTAAACTATATATATATATATAATGAAGAAAATTAATAAAAAATTATTATTTGATTATTTATAGATTTGAAACTGATAATGGTATTTCAGTTGCTCAAGTGGGTAAACTAAAAGATCCAAAAACATTTGTTATTTCTGGTTCGTATGCGTATACCGGTGGTGATGGTAAACGATATCGAGTCAAATATACAGCCGATGAATTTGGTTATCATCCACATACCGAATTAGAAGTTGATTTCCCAGAGTAAGTTGCATATAATTAAAATATATATACGATTACAAATTTCTTAAAAAAAATTATTATTAATTGTGGTATTTTGTATTTTCTTTAATGTATGATTGTGCAGTTTACCAGATATCGGATCAAGTGAACCAAGTCAAAAACAACGTGTAAAACCATTTGAATTTAATAAATCAGGTGATCGTGATACTTCCGGTGATTATCATCCAAATAATGGACCAGATTGTCAAGGTCCACATTGTATCGGTAAAGATGGTCCAGATTGTGAAGGTCCACATTGTATCGGTAAAGATGGACCCGATTGTGAAGGACCACATTGCATCGGTAAAAATGGACCAGATTGTGAGGGACCACATTGTCCAGGTAATGGCGGTCCAAATGGAGGTTTTGGTGGTGGAGGACCAAATGGTCCCGGCGGTCCAGGTGGACCAAATGGACCAAATGGACCAAACGGGCCTAACGGACCACCCGGACCAAACGGACCACCAGGACCAAATGGACCACCCGGCCCACCAGGACCACCTGGCCCACATGGACCAACAGCACCAGGACCAAACGGTCCACCCGGACCACCAGGTCCACCTGGTCCACCAGGACCGCTTGCACCAGGACCACCAGGTCCACCAGGCCCACCAGGACCAGATGCCCCAGGTCCAGCAGGTCCACCAGGCCCACCGGGACCAGATGCACCAGGTTTTCCAGGACCACCAGGTCCACCCGGTCCAACAGGTTGTGGTAATGCAAATGGTTTCGGAAATGGTAACAGTGGATGTAATGGTAATGCTTGTGCATTTGGAGGAGGTTGTGGTACGGGCGTAGGTAATGGTGATATCAAAAGAAATGATGATGGAAATGATGATGGTGATGGTCAAAGTGGTAATTTAATTAGCATACCAGTGAATAATAATAATAATAATAATAATAATGGCGGCGATGATGGTGGTTTATTTAATAATAAACATTTAAATGATGACATTAACATTGAAAATGGTTATAATTATGATAAACCGACAACACCAGCATCGTCTGTGTTAAACGATCGTACATATTTACCACCGAAAGGCGTTAAAACTAAATATTAGATTTTAATTTTATTTTCTATTATTAAGAATCAAATATTAGTAGTTTATATTTATTTGTAAATATGTAAATGTATGTTTATAAAAACACAACATCAATTTGGAAAATTTTGGAAATTTACTTTAAAATTGTTTTCCGCATGTTATATATTTTTTTTTATATTTTAATATACCTGATAAATTAAAACAAAAAAAACCTCACTAAACTAGTCTATGTTTATAAAAAAAAAAAAAATAAAAAAATAAATAAAATAAAAGCTATGTTTCTTTTTTAATTGTCGCTTTATATATAAATAACTGTGTATTGCAAAAAACCTGCGATGTTTGTTTTTCATTTTCATTTTTCAGCGAGATTCAAATTTCCCAAAATTCTATACATTAAAAATTAAAACATGTAAAAAAAAATCAATTTCATACTCACTTTGTATTGAATAGAACAGCGTTCGTTTGAGTTTATTTCGTCTCCTTCAAGCATTTGTTCTACCCATAGTCGCGGACGGAGTTTATGATACATGAACACTATTTAATGGTATATTATTGGTATGATCAAGGTATTGATTGACATTCCGGGTTAAGTATTTATAGTGGATATTTGTTTTCGATAGATTCTGTTATAAATTGGAATCCTGCAGACACCTGCTAATAACAAACAATGGAAAATAATTCTAATCAAATTTTCTTATTATAAATCAATCAATTAATGATTCTTATTTTGTCATAATCAAATAAAATCAAACTTTAATACATTTATTCGTTTTATTTATATTATTACATATATTTTTTTATTTGATGAGTTTTAGATTTTTTTTTTTAACATTCACTTTTACATTATTTTTTTTTTGTTTTATTTATATACAAAATTTTTCAATATATAGATTTTGTTTTTTTTTTTTAAATTGGAAGAAATTTATTAATAAATATTTTATTAAGAAAAAAAAGGATATGGAAATATGAAAATAAAATGCAATTTATAAAGTATTCATTCAAGATAATCTTCTTAAATTACTTTAAAATTGGTTTTTATTTTTGTTCGTTAATTAGTTAGGCATTTGATTAATTCTTTACAACAATATATAAGAAGATTATTTTTTTATTTATATATGTAATATATAGTAGTTTTTTTTAAATGCATCGAAAATAAAAAAAAGATAGGAAAAAATTTAATTGAAAAAATATTTCAAAGGGATTTTTTTCTGGGTTTTGTAATTGTAAAAATAAATGATGATAAATAAATAAATATATAAATTCGTAAATATTCTTTTAAATATTTTTTCTTTTTTTTTTTTTTGATTTAAATATGTCTTTGTTCATTTCATTTTTTATTATTAAATATATTTAATTAAAGCATAAATAGAATTTTTTTTTTAGTTTGTATTTGAAATAGATTTTTTATATTTTATGTGTTTCAAAGAAGAAAAAATATGTTATGTTTAATTTGATTAAATTTTTAATTTTTTCTTATATAGGAAAGGAAGGTAAGGTACCGTATTTTTTTTTTTTTTGTTTATTTATGAAATAATGAAAAAATTTTGGGTAATTTATATGTCAATCTCTGTTAAAATTTTACTAATATATATATTGTCAAATCAGGATATGTTAAGGATATATATATATATAATATATATATAAAAAGAGAATGTAGATTATCGAATATTGGGCGTTCTCATCAGTGCAGAGATTCAGATAATAATCCATATTGGAATTTTAGTTATGTTTTTTTCGAATGTTTATAAATTTTATTTTTGATATAATCGACAATAAAATTAGTGTAAAATTAACCAAAAAAAACGTAAAATAGTATTGTAATATCAGGTTAAAAATAATGTAGAAAAAACGATTGTTTCTTGTTCAATTCGTTAATTATATTTTTTTGTAATTAGTTTTTTTTATTAGTTTTTTTTACCAACAATTATTTAGTTACTATTTTGTGGTAAATATTATACTTTTAAGTTTAACTATAATAGGTAATATTTATTTCTGTAAGCGATTGTAAAAAAAAAACTATTTTACGCAGCATTTTTTATCCTTTAAGGTTGTGAAGTCAATTTCCACTTTATAAGCGGTAAAGTATAAGATAAGAATAGCCATAAGCGGATCTATACATTATATATTTAATTAATTCATATACGAATTTATTGTGAATTTTAGAAAAAAATACATTTTATGATGTTGATTTTAAGGCTGGATATGTATATTGAATATATGAAACAAAGTTCAATTATTTGAAATATATTTAAAAAAAAAAAAAAACAAAAATGGGACCTTAAAAATGTGAAACTAAATTAAAATAATACCATATATCATCAACCAAAATATAGTCTGAATCGCCATCATTCCATTAGTTTAATCTTATAAAAACAAAATCTATATTAAATATAAAATTTTGTTAAACATAAGAAAATTGCAAAAATTTTTGTAAACAAAACAAAGAAACAATCTTAAAGCGTTTTTTTACGGTCGGAATATTGTTCATCATTTTCTGTTTTACAAAAATCCTATATCAAAAAAAAAATCTAAATAAATAAAAATAATTTAAATTAAAATTAAAATTTTTATAATAAAAAAAATAAAAAACAACCAATTTTCATTTCGATTTTTTTTTTCTTTTTTTTAATTTAAAATTTCTTTAAATTACAATTATTTTTTTTTTTTTTGTTATTATCGTATAAATTTTTTCATTTATTTTCTATTATATATATATTATTTATTCACTGTTTTATAAATCTTAATTTTATATTTATTTCGTCTGCGATGCGATGATGAGATGATTATGATGATGATGGTGAATTAAAAAAAAAAAAAAGGTTTTGTTATATTGAATTATTTTATATAAATAGGTGATGATAACCAACATTAAACTATCAAATTTTTTAATATATATATATATAAATATGTGTGTGGGTGTGTGTTATTGATTTTAGAGTATAAAAAAAAACAAATAATGAATAATTTTTATTTTTAATTTAAATAATAATAAAAAAAATGTCCCTTCCTTCGTCAAAGTAATACAAAAAAATAAAATGCATAAAACACGCGAGAGATTAGTTTATAAATGTAACAGATTTTTTTCTTTTAATTTTATAGACTTTTTTTTTTTTTTAATTAATATATAATAATTAAATAATAAAAATGTGACTTTTTTTTTTCATTTTTATATTTAATAATTAAATATTTTTTTCTGGTAAATAAAAAAAAATGTTAAAAAAACAAGTATAATTGATGTATTTTTTATAATGTTCATTTTTTAAGCATAGATATATATAGATTTTTTATTATTTTAATAAATATATAATTTATTTCATTTTTTTTAATTATTTTCACTCTTTTTTTACCATTTTTATTATATTTTATTATCATTTTTGTTGTCTAAAATATCGTTTTAATTGTTCTTTTTTTGTTTGTATGTAAATCTATATTTTTATATAGAAAAAATTTATTGAAATATTTTTTAAAATAATTAATGTATTTTATTATTCTTAATATTTTTTATTTTTTTTTTTTTTTTTTTGCACAATCATTACAGTTTTATTTTATACATACAATATATATCAATATATATATAGATTTATTTTAAAATTATTTAATTATTAATAATTAATAGAATTTTATTTTTTTTTTAATTATTTATTTATATTAATTGTTTTTTTTTTGTTTTGTATATTATTTTAATAATAATAATTAAAAAATAATAATAATAAATATACAATTGCTTTTTTTTTAGTACATACAATAGAGAATGAAAAACAAAATTATTTGTTTTGATGCTGATGATGATGAGAACGAATCGATGAGGGTGAGTTGTGTGTTGCGTGTTGTATTTGTTGTGTTTTTTTTTGTATTTAAATTTTTTAAAGTGAAATGATTTTTTTTATTATATGTAATTTGAATTTACACACAAATGATTTCGTTTTGTTTTAACATTTAAAAAAAATTTCAGTTTCGGTAATATTTTAATTTTTGTATATTTTTATTTGTTCTTGTCTAAAATAATATTAATAATAATAATAATAATAATAATAATAATTAAAATATAATAATTAATACAAAAAATATATAATTTCTTAATAGATTTTTTTTTACACTTATTTATTTATTATTATTATTATTATTTTTTAATAATAATTCTTTTATTATTTGTAAAATTATATTTAAAAAAAAAATGAATGTGTGTTTCTTTTTGTTTCTCTTTTTTAATATGTGTTTTATTGATTTGTATTTTTTCATTTTATGAAATTTTAAGTATTAAATTAGAATTTGCTTTTTGTTTTATACTGTTTGATAGTAATTTTTTTCCTTTTTTATAAATAATTAAAATTCATGAAAAGATGCAAGGTAACACAAAAATATAATAATTTAATTGGAAACATAATTTTATCTTTTAATTTAATATCGTTTTGTTATTTAAAAACAGTTATCTTATATGTTATAAGATGGTTTTTGCAATTGCAGATTCAATGCCTAAACAAAAGACTAAAACGTCAAAAAATTAGCCATAAACAATTTTCAATACATACTTTTTATATTTACTCCATTAATACTAAAAAAAAATAGCTGAATTTTTATTAAATGGAATATTAACGATTTTACACCGAGTTATTTTAATTTACCTTTTTATTATGATGATAAAGTTAAGTTCGCATCAGACTATAAACATTTAGATAAAATTCTTTAACCGAATTTATTATATTTTATTGGTATATAATTTTTTAGAATTTGATTCTGAACGTATACAAAAAGAAATGAATACCATTTTGTGTTTTGTGTACCCATCATGAAAAATTTATTGTATAATTTTAAATTGAATTTATATAAATTTTAATTATCATAAAAACATAATTTTTTAAGATTGTGCGCGTTTAAAAAGATAGAAATAGTGGAAAATTTAATTATAAATTAATAAAATAACTAAAAATTAATTAATTTAAAAATTAACAAATAAATAATAATAATAATAATAATAAAAATAATCCACAGATTTAAACTTTGAATCTGTGTATAACTAAAAAAAAAAAAAAAAACACAATAATAAAATACTTTTCTTTTTAAATATAACGATTTTTTTTATATTTTAATAGAATTTTCAATGCTTATACATACGATTATTAGGAGATAACAGAAAAATATAACATATAATATAATTATTTCAAGTTTGGGTGGATTTTCTTCTTAAACAACGAAAATGGTCCAAGGTCTTAATTCAGCTGCACAATATATTATTATAAAAAAAAAAGAAGCGCATATAAAAAAGGATATAAATAAGCTCAAAATATATAAAGCGATTTTCTTCTTTTTCATTTTTTAAAATTATTAATTTCCTAATGAAAATTTTTTTTTATTTTGTGTTACCCTTCCATGATCAATCATCAATATTCAATTAATTAATGCATGAATGCATCTCTTCTTATGCACTTAAATTATAAATTTGTTTTGTGTTTGTTTGTCTGTGATTATAAGAAATTTTCTTCTTAATGCAGTTTTGTTTGTTTTGTATAAGAGAAAATATGTCTGTCGGTATTTGAAATATGCAATTTTTTGCATTTTTGCTTTTGTGTATGTTTTTATACTATTATTAAATAGTATATATTATTTAATTTAATATATATATTAGTATATTTATATGATTATATAAATTAATTTTTTGTTTAGATATCCTGCTGTTCCATTAATTGTTTTCCATTCTTTATCATAAGGTTCGCGAAAACCTTCTATTATATTATATATATATATATTTAAAAATTATGCAAAAAAAAAAAAGAAAAAAAAAGACACCCCCCAATAACTCTATTCGCAATTCACACTCCCCATTTTATCTTACTATACTTTTTCCAATCTCTACATAAAATAGGTATTTATTTTTTGTTAATTTTTTATAAATATTATTTATTGTATAACACAGCACGCACATTTTTTCTTTTTCTTATCATCAAGTACAACATGGCTAGCTGATTGTGGACCAGGTATTACTTGATTTGAAATTTGTGTTTGTGGTTGATGTTGCTGCTGTTTCTGTTGTTGTTGTTGTTGTTGTTGCTGATGTGGTATTGTTGTATCACCATTCTTTTTATCTGTTATTGGTTTCTGCGGTGATTTTGTTCCATTTGATTGTGATTGCACCTGTGATACCTAAACATTTTTAATGATTTTTTTTGTATTAATATATTAGAATATAGTTTTATATAAATAAAATAAAATATTATTACTTCTACTTTTGTTGCACCATCAACTACAGCCATACCATTTTCTGTAGAATGATTCATTTGTGGGGCACCATTTGATAAATTTAAATTACCATCACCGGTTGGTGTTATTGGTTTTCCACCTTATTCAAATAAAATTTATATTAAAATTACTATATTCGATTTAGAAAATTTTTTGTCATTATTAATATAACTAAATATTAATAAAACTAATCTTATAATATTATACCTTTTATCATATTAACAATTTCATCGGCTTCTCGAGATAAATCACCACCTGGTCGAAATGGATTATCCCATCCTGACTCGGTACTATAAATAAATAAATTAAATGAAAAAATTACATAATTTTAAATATAAACCATTAACATCGAACATCCACCCGTTTTACCTTCTTAACTATATAAAGAAGTATTTTCTTATATAATAATATTTAGAATTTTATATTTTACATAATTATTCGATTCTTAAACTATTATTATCGATAATTTTTTTAAACTTAAGTTGAAATATATTTATAATGTGTTATATAAATTATAAGAAAAATGAGGTTTCACTTAAAATGATTCTAATATCAAAAGATTATATATGGAACAAAGATAAAATTACATATTTATATACATATATATATATATATGTATATATATATATATATATATATATATATATATATATATATAGATTTAATTTAATGGGGAGGTTTTCTATTCAAGTACGGCTTAAAACGTATATTAATTGTACTATTAAAAAATAAAGAGAACAAATGCACTTAAGGACGATTGAAAATAAAAACCATATCAGAAAAAAGAACAATATTCATATAAATGGAAAGAATAATCTTTATACATTATCCTTTTCGTTTATGTTTGTTTTTTTTTTTGTATTATATCATTTAAGATTTAAAATGCTCTATATATTAACGATGAATACAAAAAAAAGAAAATAGAAAATTTATAGAAAAGAAAAAAAAGAATAAAATTGCATATACCTATAACGTCGTTTTTCAAGTTCATATTCTGAACGTGGTACTTCAACAACATAATAAAGTGCACCACCGTGTGATTGTGATGTTGGCATTGTTTTATTTACCATATTTGTTCTGAATACAAATAATTTTTTTGGATTTTCTTTCTTTTTTTTTTGTATCACTTGCAATATTTTGTTTTATTTGTTGCAATATCACTTTGACTTATATAATTTTTCCTTTTTTAAAGACTTTAAACACAAATGATTGATTTTTTTTAAATATAAAAACAACACAAACACTTTATTATAATAATATTAAATATTATCAATAGGAATATTTAATTTTTATATATATAGAAAAAATTATATTATTTAGTAAAAAAAATTGTGCGTTTGTTTACTAAATGTTTTTAAATTTAATTTATGCTATATGAAAATAGAAAATGTAAACGATTTGAAATTATTTAGGGTAAAGATCCGGTTTATAATTAAATAAATATATATGCAATCAATATTTTCGAATTATGTTCCTCAATATGTATTTTACGAACACATTGTTTGGTATACTATAGGTGAGAAAATAATCTTTAATTCATCGTCTTAAAGATCTGAATTCGCTGCTAAAGCTTTATATATTAATAAATACCATTCATATTTCTTTACAAGATAATATTTAAACACATAATCACAATTATCACACTATGAAATTAAAACATTGCAACTTTAAAAAACGCCACGAATCAAATGCCTGAATTGTTTGTTTTCAGATCTTTTTTATAAATGCAACGCACCAAGAAAAATGAATATGAAATCTGTTTATTGTTAATAAACACACATCAAAAACAAAAACGTTACTGACAATCAAAAAAAAAACAACATATTTGCGAATTAACAAAAAAAATGGATTTCTTTCATTTATAAATCATTCAAATTGAAAATTATTAGTCATTATAAAAAATATTCACAATTATAACGAATATTTTTATACAAGATGATATAAAAACGTAATAATTATAACATTTTTGGTAATTTTTTTTTTTTGTGTATATTAAAGTAAAATGTGTGGGTTTAGTTTTTTTTTTTGTATGTCATTTATTTATATAGACAAATTAGATTTAAACAACCTAAACTTATTTTATAGTCATTTATTTATTTTAATAAAATATTCTTTTTTTTTTTTAATTTCAATTATATATAGTTTTTTGAAATACATTCACAAAATTGCAAATACAATTAACAAAATATTTTTTTAAATATAATTATTTGATACTCTAAATATTTATTCAGTTTATTATAAAACTTTCGCGGGTTTCAATAAATGATTGTTTTGAATAATTTTAAAAATTTGCATTGATTTTTCTTCTTTGGATACCCTAATATTAAAAAAAAAAATAATATGTTTCTATATCGAATAGAAAAAATAAAACAAAAAGTTGTTGATATTTATTTTTTATTTTTTTTTTTGGCATACACAACATATACAAAACGCAAAATATTGGCGGTGGCAACAACAACCAACCATACAATAACATTTGCCTATATGTTTTTTTTGTGTAAGTTTGTAAAAATTAACTTGAACTTGAACTTTTTTTATATGGATTTGAAGAGTTCTGCACTTAACAGTTGCGATAATTTTGAATATATAAATATCTGAATAATTTTCAAATTTTCCGCAAAAGATAATCAAATTTGAATCAATTTTTTTACTATTAAAAATACACAAAATAATTTTTATTATACTTTTGCAATACACACCCATAAAAAATAAACATATTTTTCCGCACCATTACGCAAAAAAAAAACACGATAAATATTAAAGAAAATTTGTTATTATATACATCTGGTTTTTAATATATATTCATTGTATATATATACAAATACCGCGATAAATATTAATAATAATACTTTAATATTCTATATTTTTTTTTGATGAAAAATCTATAAGAACGCGCACAAACACACACAATTACTGAAATGAAAATCATTTAGGAAATGAAAAACGCGTATTTTCAACAAACCTTAATGGAATATAAATGGGTATAGATCGATAAATATACCGACCGCTTGGTTAATAATATTTATCTTCTATAAGCATATAATTATTTTCATTTTTTTCATTTATAAATAGAAAAATGTTTACATCCCATATGAAAAAAAAATGTATGTTTTTAGAATATACAAAAAATAAAAAAATAAGAAAATGGTATTAAAAGAATTTTCCTGAATATAATTGCGCTATAAGTACTCAATATATGTTTATTCGATTATAACAAAAACATAAAAATGTACTTTTATATTCAAGGTTAAACAGACACAAAAAACACACACATGTGGTGCGGATGATGATGGTGTTTTGCACCTGAGAATAGTATTTTTATGGGAAAATCGAATTTATTTGAGAATTCATATACGAAAAAATATAATTATAAACTGTTTTTTTTCTATTTCTTCTTTATATTTTCTTTGGCACATTCATATTTTCTTATAACACGAATAACAATTTTTTTTTTGTTATACAAAAACCCAAATATAAATAAATTTATTATTAATTTAACTTTTTTATTAATAAAGAACATATAAACAAACACATAATTATATATTTATAACAATTTCCTCTGTTCATAAATTGTGATAAAAAAAGGTTTGTTTTTTTTTGGGATTCACGCACAAATAAAATCATATGGAAAAATTAAATATATGAAAATTTCATAATATTTAATAATATTTTTCATCTGGTTTTGTTTATTTAAAATTTTGTGTGTGACACACATTTATTTATCTGGAAAATGAAACAGTAATACAGAAACATATATATTATAAATCACAAAATACACAATCTCGCACATTTGTGTCTAGCTGCTGTATATATACCATACTTATTTATTTATATATGCATATATACACGCGCGTACACAACCATTTATTTGGGAAAATATTTGGAAAATCTCTTATTTTTTTTTCATTTCAGTAAAAGTCACTTCACATTCATAGATATATATTTATATAGAGCAAAAATTCTATAAACCGAAACGATAAAACAAAAAAGAGGAAAAATCAATAATCGGAAAATTATGTTAGTGTATTTTATATTATATTTTTCACCTATTTATAGTATAATTTGAGTATGAACAATATAAAGAAAAAAATTTGATTGCATAAACATTGAAAAAATTTTTTATGGTATTTCAAAACATACAATATATAAATAAAATTTATCCAAACATTAAAAAATTCATTAATTTATGAACGATAACACACTGGAAAAACAAACACTCACTATATATATAGAATATAAAAAATAATAAAAATAAATAGAAAATTTGATTTTAAATTCTTATAAATATATATAATATTCTAATAATATTTAAAAAAAAAAAAATTAACCGAATCTCGAAATTAACACACAATCATAATATGTACACATTTATCCTATTAAAAGTCCAACGATATACTAAAAATAAAAATATATAAAAATACAAAAAATACAAATAAAACTCGGAAAATATTTTCATGAAAATTTTTGTATATATTTTTTGTTTCTGATTTTATTTTTTATTGTATATATACTCACATCGCCATCGCATATATATATACATATAATACCAAAAGAAAAAAAAAATATAATACAAAATACCGCACAACACCATATCATTGCATCATCAGAATTCATATATAAATTTAGTATATATGATTTTCAGTATAAAATCTGCAAAACGAACTCACATATACAAAAGCCGCCAACCAACAAAATATTCTATATATATACATATCATATGCAGTATATATATAGTAAGATATGCAGCTATACCGAACCGCTGGCACAAACGTATATTTGAATCATATATATACCTCATCATATATATGATTATAACATAATGCTATATAAATTGGAAATCTTTATATATAGGATATTTAAACAGAGAAAGAGAGAAAATGTGAAAATTCAATTTTCATACACATATCAAAAAATGGTATACAAAAAAAAAAAATATATAATACATATATTTTTGGCAAAATATGTTTTTTTGTTATATATGAAATGAAAAATGAAATGGAAAAATTTCATACATAGGAAATTAAACATTTTCAATTAGTGGAAAATCTATTTTTCCTCTTATTATAGTATTCATCATCAAAATAACCCATATATATATACATAGTAAAAGTTTGTTTTTTTAAAAAAGTTCCATATATATGCTATATAGAATTAAAAACGAAATTATTAAAAAATATTTGGATTCAGGAAATTGAATTTCTATATAGGTGATTTTTAAATAAAAATAAAAAAGTTTCTTGTATAATTCATTTCATATACAAGTTGAAACAAAACTTTGGAAACTTATATACGAGCACAAGATTATTGTTGTGTTTGATCATTAAAAAAATGTTTCGCATCCGACAACCGACAATTGGTTTTAGCGTCCGCCTTAATCTGTTATTGATTTCTTAATTTGTTGCTTTTATAATGTCGTTAATTAGCCGTACCATCAACCACGTGGGAAAATATGTAAGATTGTGTGAAAATTCAGATTTGAAAATAACCGGAAAACACAAAACATTATGTCTTCAGTATCATTCGACCCCAAGACCTTAAAATGTGTTTAAGAATTTTACGTTAGCGTATTTAGCAATTAAATCACATTCTCATGAGTCACAATTATCTTACAAATTCATAAAGGTTAATAATATTAATGAAAAAGGATTAAATAAGAATCCACTTTAAAATACAAAACTTTACAATAAAGGTTTATTTTTTATACATAAAATAAAAGCAAAAATTGTTTATCTATCGATATTAAAATTGAATTCCATTCATAATTCAAATATATCTACAAAAAAATATCTATCCTCATAAATATATATATTAAATAGTAAATGCATATCTTTCAATATCACATATGTATATATATAAAAATATGTTTGTGAAAATCGATTCGATTTGATGATGAGATGATAGAATTATCATAATTTTCTATTATATTTTTTTTTAAATCTCTTTTTTTTTCCATAATTTTTATTAGGCGAAAATACATTTATATTCTATATTTTTATACGAACACATGAAATATATTATAAAGGTATGTATATATAGAAGAAAATATGGAAATTTTTATTATTATTATTTTTCTTCGTTTTAAAAGAAAATTTCTTTTTAAAATGATGGAGTTTTTTCAACTCAATGAATTGTTTATGGAAATATTATTATTTGATTTATATGTGAAAATATATCTAGAGAAAAAAAAATTTTTAAGAATAACAAATCAAGACATCAAACAGAATTGAATTGAATTTTTATATGATGTATATTATTATAATGTATAAATAGCATTCACTATTTTATATATATGAATAGGTAGAAATTGAAAGAAAATAATAAACATTCTCAAATCCATTTTCCATCAATAAAGACTGTTTTGTAATATTTTCTTTTTGAAATAAAAATATATAATTCATCAGAAATGCATACGAAATTTTGCAAATGTTAATCATATTTACCATATAATGTTTATAATTTAAGGATATGAAATGGAAAATCTGATATTAATATTAACAATATATACAATATTTTTTACAGTACAACTAATAAAATAACATTTCATAAACATTCTTTATAGTATATATATATACAATTTTTTATTCAATAAACTAAATTGATTTTGTATTATATCGATTTTATATAGAATCTTATTTTTTATCAAAAACATTTATCCTAATCGAATCTTTTAAATATATAATAAATAAAATTCAAATTCAGTAAATGAAAATATAATTTTATCAAATTTCAAATCAGAAAATTCCAATTATTATTTTAAAATTACTTTAAAATAAATTGTATATAGAAAATCGATATTACGAAAAAAATTTTATTCCTTTATAATGTAATATTTTATACATATATATGCATAAAAAAAACGATGTACTATCAAATTTCAATGAAGATAACAATATATTCATTGTGTTATATAATATTAAAGTTCAAAATTTTTAGATAATTCGATAATTCGAATTCTATATCTAACGAAAAATTGGAAAAATCGTATATAGAAATGTTTATGATGTTATTAATAATAAAAACACAAAAATTTAAAAATCTATAATACAGAAACCATATAATTAATAGTTAAATCAAACTGATGAATCTCGTTTGTTCCGTTACGTTCACAACAAATTTTTTTGTGTTTAACAAAGTTTCAAAACTTTAATGCACGCAATCCTATATATAAAATAATCATTATTTTGTTTTATATATAATAATTATAATGATTGAATTAATGAATTACCCTCTATAGTATATATAAAAAAAAACAACAATATTTTTTGCAAATGAAAATCATTGTGACATCATCTTCTTTTTAAATATACATTAATAAATATATATGTAGATATAGATAACATAAAATAAACATCAAATGATAATAATATGTATATATAAATGTGCGGTTACTCCTATATAATATTACTTTTTTTTATTTGTTTTATTTCGTATAAATATACATTATTTTTATCAAATTTATTTATTTATATAAATAATTTTCGCGTACATGCCACGATTGGTTTTAGAGTCCAATAACAGTTTTCTGTATGTTGTTGGCTTCATAATTTGTTGCCATTTACGATAATTAGCCGTGCACGGTCAACCTCATATGGAAAAATTTCCAAATCGGTGTGAAAGATTCGAAAAAATAACCCGAAAAACAACACAAAACCTTTTTTATGACATCAGTATAGAATTCGAAATCACGACTCTATTTTGAAGTATTTTAAGTTTGAAGTTTTTCTTTATCAACTACTGTAGTCACTATATTTATATTCAATATTATATATACCTATTCGTATATTATAGCATTTATTCTATAATAATATTATTACATTTTATTATATTAAAGTGTACTCAGTGTTTTGTATAACAATATATATAATTGTTGGAAAATAATAAAATAGTTGGACATAAAATAAAATGCATATACAGTAGTTGTGTTGTATATACATATATAGCATGTTATCTAATTAACTAATCCAATTTATATAGCAACAAACAAACCAACAAACAAAAATACAAATAACGATGATTTATAAATAAAATGAATTAGTTTTTTATATATGCGGTATATTTATTGTATAAATTTACCATTTTAATGTATATTTTTTATAAAATAATTTTTGGAACTATATAAGTTTAGAGAATAACCTATAATAATGAAATTTCTTTTCATTCATCTAATCTGTTTAAATTCGTATTGGGATAGAGATTTCAAGTGGATACCATCTTTTATATTTTAAAATAGTTTTAATATGAAATTGATGGAGAAAAAATTCAATTTGACATTTAGACAAAATAGACAAATTATTTTAAATGTATAATTAACACTGTCGCAAGTCATTTAACCATTAATTTTATAAAACGTTTCAGTTATTCCGAGAAAAAAAAAATCTACATCAACTTACTTAGTACATAGGCATTAATGCTCTATCCAAATTTAAACTATTTACAAATACTTATTCTAAGTAATATGAAAAATGGTTCGAAAAATTTTTAGTATTAATCATTTTACTAATACATCTCTATTAACATTCATTCATTCATAATTTTATTATGATTTTTTGAATTTCGAAAAGACACAATATTGATGATTCATTTCAGGATATTTTTTTAATTATATATACAGTATATATTATATTTATTTGTTATATTTTGTTATTGTTATAAATAAATATTATTATACGAATGCAAAAAAAAAAAAATTGGCACAATATCAAATGTTATGACGAAAAATATAATATAATATAGATATAAAAAAAACCAATAATGTTTATATAAATTATACATACAATGACTCTGATATTGACAATCAAATGAAATGCAACAAATTATTTATATATATATATATATACTATAGATATAACAAAACATTTAATATTCTAAATATAATACTTTTAATTTTGATTTTGATTAGAATTTGTTTTACTGAACGAATGCCAACAAATTATATATTTGATGATGAGGTAATCAAATAAATTTTGTTAGTATAATGTTTTTAATGTCAAAAACAAATTTTTTAATTCAAATTAAAATATGGTTTGAATTCGATCAGAGGGTAATTATTAATTTTCATTAAATTTTCCTATAGTTTTCTTCGTCTAAAGCGGAGATCTTTGGAAAAAATCATTGATAAATTAACAAACAAAACATTACCAATAAAATAACATTCATCATGATTCGGATTAAATTCGTATTGTTTATGAAAAAACAAAATAAAAAAATAAAACTTCATTCCAAATTCCATATATAAATACAAAAATAGTACAAAAAATTTATATAAACGCATTCTATAAATAATAAATTGTATTGTAGACAATTTATTTTAACTAACAATTATTTAAATTTTAATTTTAACACATTAACAGACGTATTTATATATACAAAAAATTTATTTGATATATAGAATTTTTTTTTAGTAATATATAAATTATCATATAAATATAGTATATAATTTAATTATACTCTTCATCGCAATAGAGTGTATAATTTCTATTTTCAAAATAATAGAATCGACGAACCCCGCACATATCAGGTTAAAGTGTTAAGCACAAAATTAAAAACGAAAAAACACAAACAAAATTTTGCATAATCATTTTGCATATATTATTAAATTTGTTATTGTTTGTTATATGTATATATTCTTTAAATATACACATAATATAATATATATTCTGTTAAAGTAATAAAAGAAATCAGGTTAATAAATTAGTTTACTTGCAACAATCGTATATGTTATATATAGATATTTTATAATTTATATAAAAATAACAACTACACAAAATACCATATTTATATGCTTATATTATTTTATAAACAAGGCGTCCTCTCATCATTGTATATTTATACAAAAAAAAAAAAAATACTCGAATATATAAAAAATGATGAAAGGAAATTGCAAATTAAAACAAATATCCATATAATGTATTATTTACGAGAAATGGAACAAAAAATACTCCATAGAAATATAATATTATTTGCAATATTTTGGATCAATAACATATAATATTAAAGTATTCTTCTTCGTTTCCTTTGCACTACACATTATAGTTTATAAATATATATAGACAATTTTCCATAATATCCTCCACATAAACATAAATTTTTATTATATCCTTATTATTATTATTATTATTAGATTATATCATCATATAGTTATGTTATTTTTTAATCATAAAATGATAATGATATGACATCATTTTGAATGACAATCATCAAATTTATTCACAAAATATGGATTTTTTTTTCTATTTATATATATATACGGAATACGGCAACAACCGCAACGATATAAGCAAGAATAATAAATTGTTTTTTTTATTGGTATTACGGGTACAATTTACTATATATATGTATATATTGTTATAAAATGTTTACCACTATGTAAATGAATTATATATAGATTAGAAATACTATTGAGGATAGGAAAAATATTAAAAATGGTATGAACATAAAAGGTATCATCAATTTCTATTCTTACAAAATGAATATATCTGCATTTTAAATATCTAAAGGGATTATTTATAGTAACTATAATCATATAAAAACAATCTTAATTCATTAAATATTTTATACAAATAGATTTCATTTGAATTTTTTATATTATAGACTGTAGACTTCTACGAGCAGATAAACCCATTCACTTATATTATTGTATGCACATTTGTATAAATGTTATCAATTTATTAATGCTATTTTTATACGAGACACATGGAAATAAAAAATATTTTTTTATTGCAAATATACAAATGTATAAAGAACATTTATTTATTATGACACATTGACCTACATAAATATTTAAATGAATTGTCTAACATAATATTGTGCAAAATATTAATAATAATAAACCACCTATTAAATCAAATATATGGTAAGGTATTTTACTTTTGCATTATATATTATATATAATTTAAAATAAAAGTAATATGCATTCATAATGAAATGAATTCTTTCGAAAAATCATAACTATAAAAGCATACATATTCTAATGATACATAAACAAATATATATACAACTTTTCTTATGTAATAATAGCAACCACTGGGACAAAAATTCCTAACACGAAAAATACACGATTCTTTAAATGATTTATGTTTTAAATTTATAATTTCCTATAGTCCCTCAAAAATACCGCTCGTTAGCTCTTTAAGTGGTATATAATAGTTAAAGAAAATCTCGTGAAAAAAAATATCCTTTAAATACTATTCTGAAAATAATTTAGTTTAGTTTTATTGGAATGAAAATTTTGAATGAAATTTTATTCATTTTTCCTTTATTATTTTATTCATTTTTCCTTTATTTATTATGAGGTAAAGGAATTATTTTGTCTTTTAATATATACTTTAAAGGATATGTTCTATTATTATTTAAAGAGATTGTTACATATATTTTGTGAAATTTCATAAAAAATGTAAATATATACGATCTATGATGAGTCTATAACATATAGATCTATTAATTATTTATAAAGTAATAAATCATCATAAATAGTTTCCATTTATTAAAATGACATAAAAAAAGTGTAATTTTTATAAAATAAATATTAAAGAAAAAAATAAAACGTTTTTTAAAAGTATTATATACTTAAAGCTGAATGAATGCATCTATAAAAAATATATATATAAATACACTCTCGTTAATATAACTTTTTATTTTTTATTATAAATATTATGATTATATAATAAAATTCTATATGGTTATTTTGCAACGATAAATATAAAAATATTTATGGCGCGATTATAACGTTGACACAGTAACAGTTTGTTGACTTCAAATTTTAGTTCATATTTAAACGAAAAAAAAAAAACTATTTTATAATATAGTTTTTATATATAATTATTTGCACGAATTTTAAAGGATATTCAAGTTCTTCATTAAAATATATGCAATTCAATGCATATGATGATGATGGATATAAGAAATATATGAATAGAAATCTATATATCACTATCTAATGTTTATACTTTTCAATTCATATATATATAGTAAAATGGTATTTGCTAAAAGATTGTATATAGATATGAAAATATTATACATTATAAACTATTATATAACTTTACATAAATATACAAGTGCATTTTCATGTATATATAAAAAAGACTTTAAACTATATATTTATATATTTATTGTACATATAATGTTTTATATACATGCAATGATTATATAATAATAGATCGCATTGTATATATATAAAAAATATAATGTGATGTTAAAGTTCAATAATCACAATTTTTTTTTTTTTGAAAAAGAAATATAAAGAAAATTATTGTTCTATATATAATTTTGTTTTTTTTTTAATTAATAACATATTTTCGTTGTTTATATAGGTGCTCTAAAATCTTTCAAACGGTTATGATTCAATGATGAATTCTAAGTCAAAATTATTCCTAAAAGGTTTTTGCTATAACGGCCTGTGGAAATTGGAGGTAATTTTAACAGAAACATTTTTGTTGACAATATTATATATATTATATATTGGAGACAATAAATAATTTATCTCACTCCGAGACATTTTTTAGTAATATAAATCACGTTTTGAACCATAAAACACAGTTAATCGAAAAACTTATAGAATTACCTATCAGTTTTCAGTTAAAATCGAATAATTCCAGGCATATCTCAGAAATAAAACCTTAAATGAAATAATTTCGACTTAGAATCCATGATACAGAATCACTACCAGTTTTATGGATGGTACTTTTTAAAACACCCTGTCAATTCGAAATGATTATTTAAATTTTGATTAATTAAATTTTTTGAAAATTTTGAACAAATTGTTCAATTTATAATCTAAAATATACTCTAATTACCATCTCTTATTATAATATATTGTAAATCTTTAAAACCATATATTAAATATTAAAAAAAAAAAAAACTCACCTCATTTGTCTATCATAAGATGCTGGTGGAATTGCTGTTGTTGCTGTCATATTTGTTGCTGTACTAATTAAATTTGAATCTAAATAATTATTATTATTGTTGTTATGATAATCGTTTGGAAATGTTGATGAATCAATATCAAAAAATCCTAAATGATTTTCGGGTGGACTACTAACTTGTTGTGGTTTCCCACTTTGAAAAAATGTTACACGTACTTTTGAACGTTCTAATCTGTGTAAATACAAAAAAAAAATGAAAAAATAAAACAAAAATTATTAAATATTATACATATTTTTATCAATGAATGTTACATAAACAATTATCTTATAAATTAAATTTGTATATTTATACAAGTATGAATGAATTGACATTTATAAATATATGTATATGTATGAACTTTCTTAATTGAATTCATTATAAGAAACATATGTATCCATCGTATATAATTTAAATTAAATTTATCAATATAAATATACCATATATAAAAATCTTTTATATGCCATCCATCAATAAAAAATATTCAGAAATTAGATGCATATGAAATTTTATTCATTTTTTTTTTTTTTTTGATATATAATCTAATTTCAATTAAAGTTTTTATTATATACAATTTTGTGAAGATGAATAAACATATATATGTTAGAAGAAACAAAACAACACATCAATTTTAATTTTATAAATAAAATAATATAATATAATTAAGATTGAGAATTTTTATTGCATCAATAAAAAAAATTAATTTTATATTTGAAAATCAATTATAATTAATAAATAAAACAAAAACAAAAATTGTTTATAAATACTTTATATATATATTGGTAAATTTTATGTTTTTAAATCCTATATATATTACATAAAATTACAAAGTCTTTTCAAAACAGAATATAATTTTTATTTTAAATTTGTGAAATATAAACATAGATAAAGAATATAATTATTGTTATAACATATATATAATGATATTAAAAAATTTAATTATTTTAATTAACACATTTAAATGGTTACAGTTTTATTTTTGTGTTTATTATAAATTAAATTTTACTATATTGCATTTTACTATATTGTATAGGCACTAGAAAATGTATGAAATTGTGTATACCAACTTGATTTCACACTAAAATTGAGGATATTCTTATTAGAATAATGTTAAAAAAGACTAAATGATCAAAGGAAATTCTCATGTAATTCTCCAAAAAAAAAACTTAGTTGTTTTATAAAATCATAAAACATTTACCAAAAATAAGAATAACACCAAAATAACATGTATAAAATATTATTATACTAGTTATGATTAAAATAAAATTTAACAAATTAACATAATTTACGTGCAATATAAATTAAGTTTTATATTTATAATGAATTCATCTGCGAATTTTGAACTTTTAAAAAACACAAAATTTTTATTAATAAACAAAACAGTTATAAACAATTTATATACCATATTTAGCATATGTTATGAATATTAAATAAAAAAAAAATGTTTTCATCATCATTAGGTATTGTGTATCGTATAGAACGAACGACAACACAATATATAAGATGTGTGTGGAATTTATTCAAATATGATGTCATTTTGCATATATTTATTTATAACACAGCCAACAAGAGAGAGGTCAACTTTATCAAATATATATATATATATTTATTTTATTTTTTATTAGATTTTTTTTTTCTTCATATATTATAATACAATTTGTATACTTTACTGTACATATTTAAAAATAAAAGAAAAATGTAATCATCATCACCACCACAGTTAACACATTATGGATGATCTAGAGTTAAATCCCTAGAAATAAATAGAAACTTGGAATTGAATTAGATTTGCGTTTCCATTAAAAAAATTCGCAGACAAAATGAATATATTAAATGTCAATCGATTAAAACATATTCGCAAAAAATATTAAAATTAATATTTTTTTGTCATTCCTATACAATTTGGCACAAAGTGTTAAAATAAATATTTTGTTTTTTTTTTTAATGAAATTATGTAATTAATTAAATAAATTCTATATTAGAATTTTTGGGTTTTTTTATTTATTGAATTCACAATATAATTTTTAAATTGTATGTGGGACGAGTGATATATTAAATAATGTTTTGTCAGATATACATTCATCAGATATTTTATTTAAACCGGGTTATTCAATTAATTCGCAGTGGCGGTCGTTTCATATAACAATAGAATACAAAATATTCAATTTAATTTTGCTAAAAAATTTATTGATATAAATCTCAAAAGGTAAAAATCCTTTATAATAACTGAATTTGATCAATTTATATAATTTAAAACTGCCAAACGTTGTTAATCAATTATGTTTATAGAAAGGTAATTGCAAAAATAAACGAAATTGATGTGGGAGGTTCAAATCTTCATTTTTAACGAATAGACTCTGATGTAAAAAAAAAAAATTTGCATATATACAATGTATATGTTATAGAAATAAACATAAGTTAGTAAATAATTTAAAAAATAATTTTATTTGATGTAATTAAAACGTAATACGTGAATAAATTAAAATAATATACAGCAGAGACAACAATCGAAAAAACATTTTTTTTTATTAATACATTATTCATATTTTTTTATTAATACATTCATTTACTATTATATGTACTTATGTTAAATTTATCAATTCAATTAATCACGATCGGTAATATGTAAATTTTATATTAGATAATTTATGGTGATATAAATTCATATTTAATTATTATAATGCAATTTGAAGGGCATTCAAAAAAGTAAATTAGATTATCTTTTATACGATATATTAAAACCAAAAAAAAATCATTCATTTACCAAAAAAAAAACAATTAAGTTTTCTCTGAATCTAGTCGGTAGAGTTGGCTAAAATTATCAATATTAGTTTTATGTTATGTAAAGCTGATTAATTTGTGTTGATCTTATCACTTTTCTAAAATAATAGCAACTTTAAATCGTGAAACAACCATGTTTGCATTCTCTTATATTAGTTCTAGCATACAATTAAGTTTTCGAATACGAATTGGCTTACGATAAATAATTCTCACTCATTTATTATATATAATTCAAATCTAAATATTTTGAACTTAATTTTAAAAATCATATATACTATATTTGTCTGACTGAATAGAAGATGTCTTTATAACATCCGGTAATTTTTGAATACACTAAATAAATGTTTCAACTTATACTGAAAAATAAAAAAATTGTTTGTAATATATTTTTTTTTTTGCTGAATTCTATTAAGCGACTGCTTTAATTTTTTTTGCTGAATTCTATTAAGCGATTCCTTTAATTTTAAGATAATAAAATCATTTGTTTTTGTATATATGATCATCTTATTTTTATGATTCAACTCTGCGTGATATGTTAAATATTTAATTTTTAGCACTTATTACAATTTTTACAATAATAGTACATATAGAACAAAAAATTAAAAAAAAAACTTTTCAATGGTATTTTAAAATCAAATAATTCATTTCTAAAAAACCGACCCAACAAAAATGTTTTGAAGAAATTGCATACGTTTTTTTATGGTAAAAAGAGTCTCTATAAAGATATAATAACAGATTTGCGTGTTGGCATAATAATTATTGGTGATTTGCAATTGGATTTTTCATATTTTCCATCAAATTATAAAAAATTTCCTATCCAAGCACATTTTCTTCAAAGGTGAAATATGGAATGGAAATAAAATTCTTCTATATCTCTACATAACATATAATTTTTATAGAAATAAATTTGTTTGTTTATAATAAATCAAAAGAAAATAAAAAATTGAATGGCCACATCAATCAAATCAATTTCATTTATTTCTTACTGGGTTTATTTAAAAATATAACCACATATTTTTTTTTTGTATATTATATATACATATACAATTCGCATTTAACTTTTTAATTCTTTTTTGTTTTTTTTTTTAAACAAATTTTATTATAATTTACACATTACATCAAACATATAAACATTTCACTTTAAAATAAAAAAAAATAATGAAAAAAACTTCATAAATCAAATATAAAATAATTTCTGTATATTTCTTTTGGAACATATCCGATAATTTTTTTTCATTTTTTTACATTTCGACGTATATTTTTTCGATTTTAATATATACAATTTTGAATTGTTTTCATCGATTTTTGGCAATTCACCAAAATTTTTTTTTTATTTATTCAATATGTATAAAACCGCGCATTTTCTAAAAGTTTAAGCACAAAAAAGAACAAGTGCAATTTTACTATATGGTATTGTATACTATTCAGACATATATCATATTTATATAATGAATATATAATAGTAAAAGCAATTGTTTAGACAAACACACAGTTATGTAATTATAAACACATAATTATATATTAATGATTTTATAATTAATCAATATATATTTTATAATATGATGAGAAGAAACCGAAAAAGTAATAGTATTTTTTAAATACAAACCACAAAATACAAATTGAGTATGAAAAAAAAAAAAAAAATTATTCCAAACACTAAACAAGCAAAAAAAAAAATATAATACGAATGGAATTTTCTTAAATTGTGTATTGTTTGTTAGTATGTTTGATGAATATATAAGTTTTTTTGGTAGATGAGAATTTTTTAAAGAAAGTTTATGTGTGCGATTAAGATTGTTTAAGATGAGATCATATATTAATAACTGTAATAGTGTTTTGTAAAAGCGTTAACAAAAATTATTTCTTTTATTTTATATTTTTGTTTATGATACAATTTAAATACATAAGTATTTGTACGATATGTTCATAAACATTATTATATATATACATACACCATCCAAAGCTGATGTATTGTATAAGATATAGAGTAGATCGCATAAAAAGATTGCATTTTTGAAAAATTTTATTTAAATAAATAAATTTATATATTATAATGAAATATTGATCGGTTCATTTCACACTTTTTGTTGTATATATACAAAATAGAATTATTTGATAAAGATTTGGTAAAGGCAATTTCACATTCATTATATATAGATTTAAGTATAAAAAAATATAGCAATGACGATGATTGCCATCAATCATTGTCGAATAAATATATATATATGTAAATGTATGTATATTGTATATAGTTAAAATATTATTTAAGATTTTGTTTATCCTAGACCGCGAGAATATCTATACCTTTTACAAATGATTTATACACAAGCTGTAAAAAATTTCTGTTTTATAAAAGATTATATATAAGATTTATTGATTATAATAAAACATATTCTGTATTTTTCATCTATAGAACTCAAAAATTTTGTACAGTTTTATCTTATTTATTTATAGAACAACATATATATTTCGTTTGTATATATCTACATTTTGTAATCGAATCATTTAAATCAAATCTATTTTGGTATTTATATAGAATCAGAGTTGTCAAAATTAATGAAATTATGAAGTCAATAAATTATCATATATATACATGAAAAAAATCATATGTTATTATTGTCGTATAATTTTAAACGGAAAAACTTATTCATATATCGTAAATTTGTATATAGAAAAATATTGATAAAATAGAAAGGAATTCAAATTATTAAAAAACATTACATTGCATGAACTTTTTGGATCGATTTCTTATACAAAATCGAATAAAATATATGATAAAATAATTACATCAATGCCAAATCTATTAAAAATCCATCTATAATCCAACTATTCCCGTCTTGTCATTTCAATAATATTAAATTTTTTCCTATTGTTATTGATATAATATATAATAAATTTCGGTTGCATATTTTTGTTATATATATATATATATCGAAAACTACAATTTCATTTTCAATATTAAACAAACAAAATTTTTGTGTTTTGTTAAATATATGTTTATACCCTTTTTCTATACAATATATAGAATATCGTAACTTTTATTTATTTATACATATTGTGTCATAAATATATATATGTATATATTTAATCGGATTTTTAATCAAAATATATATATATAGATATATATAGTACATCACTGCATTAGTTAGGTTTCCTTTTCCTATACCAAATTCAATACATTAATGTATATATGGTATATACTAATCGTGACATATGGCCTTTTAATACTATATTAAAATTAAATTCATTGCATATATCGGGGATACATCCGTTAAAGCGCAGCGAGAAAACATTGAAACGAATACAATAACTTATTTGTATAACAGAACAGTACAATAATAATAATTTAAGTCAACAACAAAATTTTAAGGATAATTAATTATGGTTTTTTATTTTTTGCGCGAATTGTGTCATCATTCAGCATTTGATTTTTATCGTTATGTTTTGAAATTCATTTAAATGCAATGATTTATTTTGGGCAATAGATATTTTGGGCAGTATAAATATGGCTTCCGGCACCAAATATAATCATCATCCAATTTAGCAAAAATACTTATTTTATGAATATTGTTCATGAATATTACCATAGTGTTATGTTTAACTCCATGATAAAGGGAGGGAACGTAATGAAATTAAAACACATCGCATATATAGTCATCAAATAATGGTCATCAAATATCCTCTATAGTCAACTAAATGTAATCCCTCTAGAAAGAATTTATTTTATTATTATTTAGCACGAAGAAAATCTTATTAGCTTTTGCACTTAACAAAAACTGTACGTGTCATATAATTTATTAATAGGATTATTTATTTTTATTTTTTATATGCCACAACGATTATTATTAGTTACTTGCGATATTTATGATACATTTTTTATTATAATGAATTTTGAATACATTTTTTCCATTGTTGGTGATCGAGATAATTTCCTTAATTATTTTATCAATGAATATATTTAACAGACACATTTCATTTGCATTTTATTATACAATTATTATTCATTCAACAATAACAAAAACAAAATTATGAATTCAATTAAATAAATATAAATATATTAAAAATTGTATTATCCATTTAATGAATGACAAATTTTGCATGCAAACAGCACACTTAACTGCACACGTTTAATCTTATAATCTCAAAAAATTATAAAAATAATAATAATGCGTTCTTTATATGATTAATATAAATTAAATCGTATACAATTCATTTTATTTTGTTAATCATTTTGTTAATCATTTATAATAATAATTGGTTTCCCTTGATTTTAATATTGAAATGTGTATATTCCGCGTGATGCAAGTTTTTATACAAAATAAATTTTAATGTTAATTTATTAAATATAAATATGAAATCAAAAGAAGAACGCGCTAATCCAACTTCAACTTTAAACAATTATTATTATTATTTTTTTCACCATCATCGTATTATTATTATTATTCATCTATATAGATAGAATTGCTAATAAATAATATTTTTGTTTATATTTAAAAAAAAATATATGTATATGATTTGGTAGAGATATTTTATAAATGCATTTATTTATTTATTTATTAAAAACTTTATGCATTTTTTCTTTTTTGGTAAAAACATATTTATGCAATGATGCATTCATTCATTCATTAAGTACAATTGGTTTGTTTATTTTATTCCTCATTTACATTTATTGCATATAAATATACAAATAATAAATGTATGTATATAAATGCTTGGTATATAACAAATGAATGAATTATTATTATTATTATTATTATTATGGTCGCAATGGTGTATAGAAAAACTATTGAAAGGAAGTCAAAAACCTCTCTCTATACAATACACACTATACATATATATATATATATATTACATAAATGAATACAAAACAAAATTATTATTATTATTGTTATTGTTTTTTATTGTGTATGCTAACTATACAACAGCAAAGCCGATTATTTTAATCACATAAAATTATTTCCTATGTGGAATATTTTTTATTTCTTATGTGTATTATAAAAAGAGTTCATTTGTATTCCATATTTGTAAAATATTGTATAATATATATATGCATGGTATATGCAATATTTTTATTTTATTTTTTGAACAGGTAGATTCTTTTCAGTATATAAATATATAATATACGGACATGGAAATTATAAGTAAAAATAAAAAAAAATAAATCAATTTGCTGGCTGTTATAAATGAGGTTATATTACAAAATAATACATAATTATATTTAGCAAGAATATAATGGGTTTTGATATTTAGCTACCTGTGATATTTCTATAATATACTATATTCCGGTAAAATTTTAAATGAAAGTAAATATTCCTTTTGATATATGTAAATTGAAAATTAAATCAGAGATGGTTATGTAGCAATAGAAAAATATTAACTGTTTAGCGAGTGTATATATCAAAAGTTATATATTCGTATAATTGGTTTATTAAAATGTATAATTTCTATATATTGAAGAACTTGGTGAATGGAGATTTTAAAGATTTTTCATATTTTTATTATTTGGTTTAGAAATTTGGAAAGAAATTTATCGTAAAGTTTAAATATGAACATACAAAACAGATGAGAATTGAACATCCAAATATTTATTGGATTTATTGGTAAATTACAGTTTTCTGTATCATTTCCAACATATCATTGGTTGAATAATGAAAAGTTAAATCCGATATATTATATCACACTCTAACGAAATATCGTCATCTTACATGTATGGAATTTCCTTTTCCACCATATCATAAAATCTCATATATAAAAAAATACCATTTTTGTTGTTTTTGAAAAAAATAATTGAATAAGCAAAAAGAAAATGTTAAACAATATATAAATTATTTTCGTTGACCATGAAAATGATATTGTAATATAATAATATTATCAATATATCATCATGCAGATGAAATTGTATATTTCGATACAATATTGATTTACCTTGTTTTTTTTATTTTTTTTTTTTTTTTTTTGCTTTAGTAACCAATATATATGTTATATATATATACATAAAAAAAAACTAATATAGGGTAAAAGGTAATAAAATAAGAATCCATACATAAATATTTTAATTAATTACCTATATATAAATATCATATGGTAGATAGATAAAAGAAAAATTTTCAACCCTTAGCTGTGCACAGATATGAAATTATAAACAAAGAATAAGTAAACCAGATGAAATTAGGTTATATATTTACAAAAACATCAAAATATTTAGGAAAATCAATAACGCGATTATTATAAATTGCCGTATCTAATATAAAATAAACAAAACAAATTAAACTTCCCACATTAATTATTTTAGATCTGTTAAAAATAAAACAAAAAGTTTTATTATACAAAAAACAAAAAGAAAAAAAAACATGCAATATACTTTTGAATAATATAAATAGAAAATATATTGATTATTTTTATATATAATAATAATAATAATAATATAGAGTGTATGGATCATATAAAAATAAACATGAATATCATTTTATATTCACATTAAAACTATATATATTTTCATATGGCATCAGAAAAGGTATTTTATGCTATACGATAGTTGTTTGTATTTTATATATATATATTTTTATTGGCGCCAAGATGTCCAAACAGAATTGCAAGGCAATATTATATATATATATATATGGTATATAAAGAATATTTATTTCCTTTTACAACTTATATAAAACAATATCTGCTGTTTATATAGGAAAATGTGTATTTTTTAATACATAAACATGTTTGAATAATGAATTCAAAATATATATGTCACGTTATACATATAAAGGGTGATTTTTTAAAAGCTATATAGGAAAGTTTTTCAAAAAAAAAAACACATAAGATTTAGAAAAATGCATGAAATCTTTATTTGAATCGATAGTACGGTCCATATAATTTAATGTTTGAAGATTATTTCATGCAAATGTTGACCTTGACTGCACCTCAAATGGTCTATCCGCTAGTCCAATTTTGGCATACTCTTTCCAACATTTCGGCCGGTATCTCACAATGCTGTTTTCCAATGCGTCAATTGAAGCGGGCTTATCTCTATAGACATGAGCTTTAACATAGCCCCACAAAAAATAGTCTAAAGGCGTTAAATCGCACGATCTAGGCGGCCAATTGACCGGTCCCGAACGTGAAATAAAATGTTCACCGAACTCGCCTCTCAATAAGTCCATTGTTGCGCGTGATGTGTGGCATGTGGCACCGTCTTGTTGAAACCACATATCATGCAAGTCAAGCTCTTGCATTTTGGGTTGGATATCATCTCATGGTAGCGTTCACCATTGACAGTTACGTTACGATTCGCATCATCTTTGAAGAAGTACGGTCCAATGATGCCACCAGCCCATACTGTGACTGTGACAAACTGTGACTTTTTCTGGATGCATTGGTAGCTCTTGCAATGCTTCTGGCTGATATTCACTCCAAAATCGGCAATTCTGCTTATTTACGTACCCATTGAGCCAAAAATGAGCTTCGTCGCTGAACACAATTTCGTCGCGATGAACTTTCTTAACAGAGCACGCATTTTGATAATAAAATTCAACAATTTGCAAGCGGTGTTCGTTTGTAAGACGATTTATGGTTAAATTATATACCAAACTGAAAATGTTTGACAGTGAAACAAAACACGAAAGGTGCGCCAGCTGTTTAAACCAGTGTTGCCAAAAAGATAATAGCTAAAAAATCACCCTTTACATAGTTGTTTGTATTATGTTCTTTTTGGTTAGATTTTATATGTGCATTCAATATACACTATTACAAATGATATATAGATATACAAATTATAATATATATAGAGAAAACATGCACGATTTTTACCATTACATTGCCCTATTTTGTATGGTGATAATAATATAATATTTTTAAGTACAAACCAAAATTGTATTAATGATTTAAAACATTTAAATTTACTATATATGCAATTTATATATAGAAAAATAAATGAATGATAATTTTACATTACATCCTAAACATATCTAAAAAAAAAAATAAAAAAATACGAGTTAAATTGCAAATAAACTTCTATTTTTTTTCAATACTGAACACGAGTTTCATATAAATTTACATTTGAAACAATGATATCATCATTTTTCATATAAATATTTATAGAACATTATTGAGAAAACAAAAACACTTTTAATAATAAACTGATATCATATGCATAGGTTTTACAAAAACAAAAATTTTTACGATGCATTATGTAAAGTATTATTATATTTACACGTTTACCTTTACAATGCATATAATGTGATGGCAGAAGCAACATTATTGTTATTCGATACACTATCTTTATTTATATTCTATTGTTATATAACTTTTTATATAAAGTGTATGTATAATAATACTAGAGTACATTATAATTTTCACTCTTCTTAATAAAAAAAAAACAGTATATTCAATTAAGGTGTAAAGTAAAAAAAAAAAGAAAAAAATTGTAAAACTTAACATATGTATATTAAAAATTTGTGTGATTGCCGTACAAAAAAAAAACAAAACAAACCGCTAAATAACTTTGTAATTATACTTTATACTATAGGTAAAATGTGGTAAAATATACGCTATAACATAGAATACAACAAAATACTTTTATATTTTGTATTATTAATTTATATTTTGTATCATTACGTAAATTATAGAAATAAAAAACAAAAAAATTCCTCATGTATTTTATTTTTATTTAGATATACTTATATATGTAGAAGATGTTTATATAACAATTTATTTACAGATTATTTGTTTATTATAATATGCATAAATAAATTTGTGTTTATTATTTTCAAAACATTGAAACATTTATTACATATATATTGACATTTTAAGCACGTTTCGTTTAGTAAATGTGTAATAATATAACAAATATATTATAATAAAAAATAAACCCCATAAATTTATTCAGGTATATAATAAATATATATTTAACTATTGTTTTATCAATAATAAAAATATATATTCAATACATTTTTTTCTTTTAAATAGATATTTTCAATAATATTTCAAAAATATTGATGTAAATGTTGTCAAATGACCATAAATGGATTTCCCCATAACTAAAAACCAATGGATGAAAGTTGGGTGAAAATTTGCATACTTATACTTTAAGGAGCGCTGAATCCGTATATCTTTAGGTTTCTGCCAGATTTATCCATTGTTTTTTGAGTTATGGTATGATAACCGGATAATTATTTAGGATAATTGGCTGAAACCGTAAATATTCGGATCTATAAGTATGCAAATTTTCAGCCAGATTCATTCATTGGTTTTTGAGTTATTAAAGAATTTTCCAAAATAACGACTACCATCTAATTCAATCAATCATTTAACATAATAAAAGACTTAAAAAGATTCCTTTTTGTAAAAAAAAAACCAAAAATTGGTATTTATTTTATTATCTCTATATATAAATATATAGCTAATAAGTCATTTATTTAATCAATATTAAATTATATCTCATAAATTAATCATATTAAAAAAAATGCGAAATGTCTGTTATCTATCATATATAAATATATATATATATATATTTCAAAGCGTGTGAGTTTTATTTTTGGAATATTATTATCTTACATTACTCATCATGAAAATTGATCTGTGTCAAAAAAAAAATAATTGATATTTGAAAATTATCGATTTGAATGGATTCTTTTATTTTTTTATTACAAATAGAAATGTTTACACATTATTAATGCAACTTTCAAACTTGTTTTAAAGAGGATTGTTTGATGTACAGAACAAAAACATGCCTTTCAAATGAAATCCACTTGATTTGATGAGGACAAATTGTCTGATGAATAAACGAATACGTCAGAATTTTGTACTTTGTTTAAATCCATTCTTCATTCATAAATTTAACAAAATTATCACTGTCTCATATAAATAATTATTTTTTTTTTGGTTTATGCATAAAACTGATAAAATTTATAATATTAATATATTATCTGAAAATATTGATAATACCTTGTTTGAGTTCAAAATTTCTCTATATCTATATCTGAACATAAACATACAAAGTTCTTTTTACATTTTTATTCATATGCATATACAAAAACAGGTCAATGACTCTGAAACTTTTATTTTTATCAATAATTTAAATCAGCTGTTTGTAAATAAATTTATATCTATAAATACACATATTTTATATAGTTTAAAAATTTCTTATATGCATGATTATATATATGTATATTAAAAACGGTTGACACAATCCGCGTGAGTGAATGTTTATTCTGTTCTGTTCTGTATATAACTTATAGATAATATCTTAATCTAAAAATATACTCACAATCCTCCTCTATATATACCTATATCTAGAATTCCTTTCATCATTAATATATAATCAGAACAAACAAATAAATACACAATTGTTATTATACTAAATAATAATAATGATATTGTTTTAAAAAAAATTTTAATTCAAACACATAATAAGAATTTTTTTTTGTTCAAATCATACAATGAAATCTATTTAATATACTTTAGAGACGTTTTGAAATAATAAAATCCTATTATGTATATATTTTATTATTAACACATAACTATATAGAGGAGATAAGGAAATTCCTATTGTTATAATAAATATTTTTTTTATAATAAGATATTCAGACGTATCGTAGTATTTTACAATAAAATCGCAGTTATACATAAAGAGTATTTTCACCTGTGATATTTTCACATATGCGGTTTCATTTTAAACACTTTTAATTTTGTCATATATATATATATATATATATGTAAGCTTTAGTAAATTAAAAACTATAAATATACAAAAACTCCTCTTTAAAGATAATAATAATTATTATCATTATAATAATAAATGATTAAATATTTTGTTTCTTTGATTTCACCACCATATACGATTAAAATAAACTTTAATTTTTTTTTGTTATCTTATACATATTTATTTATATTTATCAATATCAGCAGCAAAGCATAAAGGTGGTGTTTGAAAATTGATAACGAAAAAAACATTTATTTTTCTTTATCGCTCAATTATTATTATTTATAAAGATATTATAAAATATTTTTACCGCATATCTATTTTTTTTTTCTTTTTATAATAACATAATTAATATATATATATAAATATTTGATTTGATTTATTCATATTTATCATAATATATTTTATGGACATAATATTTATTTTTTTTCGTTATATTATCGACGATGAGTTGTCCATCATAAAGTAAAGTAGTAAATTTTATTTTTGAATAAATATACAAATAATGATATTACAAAATCGATATGTGGTGAAAAAATTAAGGTTTTACTGTAGGTTTTGTTTTATTATACTAAATTGAACGTGCAATACATTTTTTGTTTAAAACAATTTCGAAATTACATAATTTAAATTAAAAGTTAGGATATGTGGTCAAAAATAGTGAGTAAAAAATTTATTTATGACACCTTAAAACAAACATTTTATGATGTTTGAATAATATTATAATAGAAAATTTTAATTTATATACTTATGGATAATTTATGAAAATCATATATTGTTTGTGTTTAGTAAATTTATTTTATTATTATTATTATTATGGTATTATGCAATTTCAAAATTATATAAACACATATGAATTATACATAATTTAAAATGCATCTATATTTATTGAAAAAAATAAAATATTAAAGTATATGAAAAACAATGATAATTAGAAAAAATAATAAAAGTTTTTAACAGCTCTCTATTGGAAAAAAATCTGAAGGTGTATAATCATAATATACGATTAAATTTGGATTGTAAGGTAGAAAGAATATAGCAATGTGTGGATGAATGACGAGCATTCGAGCACCTTAGCATTTGAATAAAATTAAGAATATGATTTTTATGGTTTCAGTACATTTAAAGATAATTTTATTAAAAATGTTCTGAATTTTTATGCGAAGGTACGATTACATTCTCATTTTATTGATTCGGAAAAGCAATTGATTAGAAATTTAATAGATTTTCTGATTTTTGCCGATTCCATGGTATCAAAAATCTGTTATGATGGACATTTCTAAATGTACCCCAAGAATCATGAACAAAAATTAGGTAGAACCTGAGATGAACGGATGAAAAAAAGGTAAAAAGAATGAGTTTAAGTTATGAAAACAAATCAATGCCAATGGGTACTTTAATGTTCGGAATGATACTTGATTTGCCCAATTATCTTATCATAATTAATAGAAGACTATAGACAATAAGATTTTTATCCAATTTTTTAGTTAAAAATTATTTTATTTACGTTTGAAATCATATTCATTATATAGGTATATGAATATAGAAGTACAACGTAAAAATATATATATACTATATACTTTATACAATTTTAATTAAAAATAAAATAAATAAAAACTATTTATATAATATAATTATATATAGTTAATGTGTGTAAATATCATATATTCATATTAATTAACTTATAGAGTTAGTTTTGCTATTTAAAAATAAATAATATGATATATGGAAATTAAAATTTTACAATAACATTTTCAAAAAAAAATAAAAAATATATTGTTTACAATAAATTCAATAGACATATAGAGAAGCTTTTCTGCTGCCATATAATAATATAGTACCCGAAAAATATGACATCATGTTAAATAAATGTGGTATACTAAATTAATAATAAATGAATATATACGAACGATATATAAAAAATATAAAAATAATTATTTTTAATAATAATAATAATAATACAATTGACATTATTTGTCATTGAATTATATTTATTTATATATATATATATATTATTAAATAAATATATATATATATTTATAGGTAGCTTCATTAGTTGTTATATGATAAAAAAAGAGATTTTTTTTATTAAAAAATTCAAATAAGATTACGTAAATTGTGTAGAATTCTATATACAAAATGATTTAGAAAAACATTCAAAAATTTATACAATCAATAAATTTTCATACATAGTCAATGAATAAAAGATAATATTATAACAAAAATGGGTAGGGTTTTTTTTTTTATTTTACACCGATCTACAATTTCATATTATCAAAAAATATATAATAATTATATATCTAATCATGAACTTAATTGAAATAGATAAAAAAAAAATATAATTACAAAATATACACAACTAAAAAAAAAGACTTTTTAATCAACAATTTTTACACTCATTACAACCATAACTTACTTATATAACAATCAATTATATGTTTGGATACTTGGGATCAATTTATTTATACTTTTAAATACACTAACTGAATGAGTGATCAGAATAAGCAAAAAAAAAAAAAAAAAGTTAGTCCTTGACATCGAAACTTTTTTTTTTTTTTTACGATCGAATATGTTAATATATTATTGAAATATTATATAATGTTGTCATAAAAACCAGTTTATATACATTTTTATTAATTTAAAAAATTTACACGTTTCATATATTTGAAAATGTAAAATATATAAGTACATATAATACGTAATAAAATATATATTTAAGATGAGGGACAGCCAGTTCAGATGTACTACGATATCATTTTATAATGATATCATAATGATCTCTACTACTGTTTTATACATTTTATTAGTATTATAATATGATCGGAAGAGTAATGATACAAATAATAATGTTTATAATCAATTAATATAAAATTTAAATATAAATTTATTACAAAATTGTTTTCTCATCAGTTGAAAATATGTACGATGTGCGGACAAGTTATATATTTAATTTGCAACATTTATGATGATGGATTTTTTTTTAACATATTATATTATATATAGTCATCATCAGTGATTACTTAACCTTTTTATTAATTATAGTTATAAAAATAAATTCATAAAACATATGTTATGTTTTGTAAATACAACAAACAAAAAAATTGTATAATGTATATAAAAAAAAACTAAAAGTGAATTGCCCGATTTTTCTGATGGGAAAGTATAATTGAATGCATGGTTAAATTGCAAAAAAAAAAAAAGAAAAAAAGTACACCTTATATTGAGTCATATTTAAATTTAAGATTTTATGATACCTGTGTTTCGCGGTTCGGTCGATAAACTGGTTATTATTTATTTTTTATTTCTGATGGTTTTTATCGTTTTATAAAAGTTGTTTTTTGTAATATTTTTGTATTTCTTTTATTGTATTTTTTGGCAATCAATTCAAAAACGAAATGCTAAAAAAATTTCTTTAAAATATGAATTTGGTGTTTGCGCGATTTCTTTCTTTTATATTTGAATGTGCAATATAAATTCCAGTTTTGTATATTATTTAAATTCTTTATATTCTTATTCATATGTCTTTAACGTTCTTATAGAAAATATCACAAGTTATTGTTAATTGTTAAAAACAAAATGTCATCATCAAAATTAATAAAATAAAATTCTTTAAGTTATATATGACTTTTTAGAAGAATTGACTATACAATAAAAAAACAATTTTAATTTTAGGTATATCATCACGAGGGATATTATATCAGTATAGTATACTAAATATTGCATTTAACACTCGATAATTAATTATAAAGCATTTAAAAGTTAACAAAAAAAAACAATATAATTCTGTCTTCGAAACAATCAAGATAAGGGGGGAAACCATTTTATAAAACATACGCAATATTTTTAAATAAATTAATGAATTATTATTATTAAAAATAAACTTTATATACTGTAAATTCAGTAAATTTAAGTGTATTTATCGTAATAGTACAAATAAGAAGTATTATTTCATTTATAATTTAACATTTTTTTTAATCTACAAATTTGTATCTCATCATCATTTATATATAAAGAATTTTTATTTTTTAGACCGCAAACTACACATCGCGGTTGATTTACCATTAACATTCACTTGCTTTTTATTATTGTGTAATCAATTAAAAATATCTATCTATATATATTTTGTATATAAGAACAAAATCTAATAAATAAAAGAATTAACCAAACGAAAAGAATTTGTTTTGCTGGTGATATTCATATAGATATAAAATATGGTCGAGAATTTTATATGTGTGTTTATTGTTTTCGTTTTGCAAATTACTGTATACGTTTATCTTAATTTAATAGTTCTTCTATAGTTATGTAGTTAGGAAAATTATACTATTTTATTTCGGAACTCAAACATTTAAGAATTTTAAATTGTTATCGCAACTATACTTATAATATATAAAAGAAAATTCTAAATACATATGTTAATTTTCAAATTAAATTTCATCGTCAAGTATATAGGGTCTCAAGTTGAATCTATATCCTGAGTATTATGAATTTTGTACATAATCTAATTTTTATTTTGTTTTCAACCACGTAATTGATTTATTTAGTTGTTTCCCAGGGTTTTATAACTATTCTAACTAATGTAAAATATCTACAATTCTTTTAATTATACTATGACTATTTATACTTTCTATTTATATACTTTTTATTCAGTAATCGCAGTCTCAACAACAACATTTTGTTATTATTAAATAAATTACATAAATACAAATTAAAAAAAAAAACAACCATTTAAATGTGAAGAAAAACGAAATAAAATAATAACAACAAAAGGAAAATATATTTAAATAGATTATATTTTTTTTTCTTCAACTTATTCTTCTTATAACACATTGTGAATCATCTTAGAACTTTTTATTATTGTATTATGTTGATATTGTGTGTGCATATGTTTTTGTTTTATTTACGATACGATAGATGATTTCGTTTTATTCTGACTTTACTGTGTTTTTGCTGCGCACTGTATATAATCATCGTGCGCGCAAATAGTACAAATAAAAAATACAAAAATTAAGTAATAAAATTGAACAAATTAAACAGAAAAAATAAAACACCCAGCCATACCCAATACAATAAATGAAATATATATATATATTTATGCCGTGTTGTATATATATTGTGAATATATTGTATATATATTGTGCAGGACTGTATCAAGTAATAATAAAACGACTGAAATGATGAACAACAGCAGATAAAAACATTCGACGAAACAGTATATAACATTGGATTAATATTTTATACATATTATAAAATATATGCACAACAAATATAAATAATATAATATACAAAAGGCAGAAAATAATAAAAAGAGGGTCGAAATTTAATTGGTAACTTTGGAATAACATTTTGAAAACAGACAGCAGAATACATTCATATTATAAACAAATAAAAAAAATATGAATTATATGAAATGAGAAAAAATAAATCCATTCAATTAAATTAAAATGAATTGACCTTGAACGTCATTCTGTAAAATTTTATAAAAATAATAAAAAAAAACACCCAACAAAATAATGATAACTTTTTATCAATTCACCAAATCATATATAATTTATTATTACCTCTTATTTTGATTCGTTCGAGTATATCCAAATGCTTTTAAATTTGGTTGTTTTGATTATTGAATTTACCAAATTTATTTGAAAAATATAAATATAAGTATATTTAATTTTTTTTAAAAGTATTATTAAATCCAATAAAACACATCAAAAATAAACTAGCACCCCCGCCCGAAATTAACACCACAATATATATAGAACAAAAAACAAAATATTTTCCGTACCTTTTATCGATCGATATTTATTTATTCCTTTTTTATTTTTTTTTTTTTTTTTTGCTTGTTGGATTTTCTTTTCACTGAAAAAATGTCCACCCAATTTTTAATATATCACGGCAATATCACGAAAAAGAAAACCAAAAAAAAAAAAAACAAAAATGAAGAAAATGTTCACGTATTGATAACAAGAAAATAGAATATTTTTTATTGCCAAATTTTATTTTATTAGAAAAATTAAAAAATGAAACTATTTATTTATTAAAAAAATGATTGGAATAAATAAATAAATAAAAAAAAACACAATTCAAACTACATTCAACAAAAATAGTAAATGTTTGGTTTATCAAGCAAAAAAAAAAAAGAAAAATTTTTCATGTACCACCACTTTCAATGAAAAAAATATTCTTCTTTATTTTTATTTTTATTTTTTTATACACATGCGCGTTTTTATTTGGAATAAAAATAAACTCTAAAAAAAAACACACACAATTTTATAAATAAAACACTTTTTAGTTTTATTTTTATTTGTATCTTTCTTTACAATAAAAAAAACACAACTCTTCTAAAAATAAAACAGTACGGAATGCACAAATAGAAATATTCAAATATATAAATACAAAACGAATATAGTCGACTGAATCAGAAAGAAACAACCGAGAAAATTAATTGACTGGAGAACAATAAGGTTTTGTTGGTTTTCTTTTAATAATGATTTTATGAATGAAATAGACTATATATAAATGGGATTGAAATATATGAAGTATTTTTGTTTTTAAATCGAAATGAAATGAATATTATAACTGTATGAATGAAACAAATGTAACATTACGTTTCAAATGCCGAGACAACTGTAATGTTAAATTTAAAATTTAATATACATTTTCTCCTTCAAAATGAAATCTATGTCATTTATAAATGTTCATTAAATGTGTGGGGTTTTTGTTAAGTATTAAGAGGGGAAAATCACGTAAAAATTGATATAGATTTGTATATAAAAATGAAAAACAGATTTTCATCATAATAAAATATGTGAAAAAGAGACAGGAAAATTTAATGTTTTTTTACAAACGTTGAAACGTAAAAATACTTTCTTATCTTGTGCCTTATTGTGAATGGATCATATATTTTTTGTACTCCTTAAATACAGGGTATTTTTTTTTGAATTTATAAAATTATACTATTCTTCTTTTAGAACAAATCACTAAATCAAGCACTACAATATAAGATGAAATATATTATTCGATGGATTCATTTTTGAAATTTTAGGAAAATTATTATTTTTACATATTTTATTTTGAAATGGATAATCTTTATTTGTTTTTATTTAGATGCATTTATATATCTCTAATCTAATATTATAATTCTTAACCAAGAGATTCAAAATTTCCTGTATTAAAATTCTTATTAATTCATTGATAATTTCCACCTCAATGAGAGATATGTTTCTCAAGGAATCAAGATAATTATTACAACATGTATATTGAATATTTCCGGTATCGGTGGAAAATTGAATATCTTTAAAAGACGTACAAAAAAAAAGAATCGTATAACGATTTTATTATATGTATTATGTATATAATTAAACAAAAAACATATTTTATTTTTAAAATTATCAAGTTCATCAGTGCATTAAATAATAAAATAAAACAAAAATTCTTGTGATATTATCAGAATACAGTAAGGATGTAATAATATACAATAAATAAAAAAGCCAAAAATTGTTGTATAATTAATTGCAATTGTACATATTTTGATTTATTCTTTTAAATAATTTATATAATTTTGATTGTGGTGATTGAGATCATCAGAAGAATCATATAATATAAAAAAATGAACAAACGCAAAAAAAATGCTGTATAAGAAACGAATATAATGATTTATTAATGTTCATTCATTATAAAAAAAAAGACAATTAATTAATAGCTTTTTGGAATTTATATATATATAGGCATAGCGATGTATAGAAAAGCTATATAAACTATTTACCTCTTAACACGATTGATATAAACATTTTTGAGTAGTTATAAACATTGTTTTTGTCAATGAAACACATATCATCTTCAAAAGGAACAAATATCCCGATTAGATATGTATTTAAATTAAACAACATGGGTTTGCATTTGCCGAAAAATTATAATATTAGAGATCATTTGATGTAATTCAATTATATAATAATAAACCCCTTTTACAATAAAACATATATATATATTTTATACATATTCAACCCCTAAATTAGACAATTAAAAACGTTTTAAAAAGAATATGAATATTATTGTTTGGCCAAAAATGACACGTTTTCTATATGTTAAATTAAATCCATTGAAATCTATTGAAAATTGCGTACATATTTCGTATAGAAAGTCAATGCGATATATACAAAGTTCAAAAGCGGTACAATACAACATGCAATTTAAAGTTAAATAAAGAAATAAAAATAATAATAATATTAAAAGTATAATTAAAACCAAAAAAGAAAAAAAAACTTATTCGCTATTCATTTTATTCGACATGTGTTTAGTTTTTTGTTATGTTACGTCGCGTTATTATATGATGGATATGTTTTTTGTATACCAAAATAAAAAAAAAAATTACTTTAGAAATTACTGCGGCATTATTCAAAATTGTATTTATTATATTCTTTTACATTATTTTAATATACATACATACATACAGATATAAGTAAAAACAATTGCTTTTTTCCACTTGATCATTCTGTGTTTTTTTTCTGCTTCATCTTTGACTTTTATCAAGCAACAAGTTTTATATAATGCTCTTTTTTTTTAACTGTTTATCTAACAACTTTGTATTTTCTTTTTTATTTTACTTACACGTCGTCGTATATATAATAATGAATATATAATATAATGAATACGCACAGCCAAACACCACATTCATATTTAACAACATATGTAATAATAATAATAATAATTTAATTTTTTGCTATACGAATGATATATAAAAAAAAACAAAACGGCATTTTGTACGAAGGCAGTTCAATAATTCTGGTATAATTAAACCAAATTTTTTATTTACATATAAGAGAAATGATATAATACAAAGATTTTTTTTTTATTTATTATTGCAAATTATGGGTGATTTTTAACTGAAAGAGCTTAATTAAATCATATCTTAATCTTTGATGACATCATTTATCCTTGCTTGAACTTCAATAAGTCTATAAACAAGAAAAACAACACAGATTATGAATGCATTAAATAAGACAAAAATATCCCTTTATACAATATTAAACACAACTGATTTCTGTATGTTCGATATATAAAAGTTCAAGTTTGATGATCATTCATTCAATTATTACATATATATATGAATTAATGAATGACCCTCGGAATAATATATAAATCCCCATACATACTATATAATATTTAATATATATTCTGATCATTATATACAATTTGTATATATATTATTTTATTCATTTTAATTTTTTGACTACGTAATTATATATATATCATGACTCATAAGTGGTACAGAAAATATTACAAGGCATCATTCATATATTAAAATTATTTATTATAATAATTTAAATGTTAAACCGCGAATGAATAAGTGAATATAGAAATAAATAAAATCTTATATAATTATTTTAGTGAAAGAAAAAAGATTTTTGCATATGAATATATAAAAAATATAGTTTTATAATCGCGTATTTATAATATAATATATTTATATCGCAGGTATATTAAAAAGTATCCAAAATAGACAAATATTGGAATAATTGGAATAAAAAAAATTACTATTTAGCTAATATAACCCTTTATCCTAAATATATTGTCAAATTTTGAACAATAACAATCATAAAATGGTAACTGGTGGAATGAATCTCATTCATCTTATATGAAATTTGCATATTATTTTAATTGAACAATTGATAATAATTTTCAATAAAAAAATGAAATAATATAGATGGAAATATAGATGGAGGAATATAAATTTTATATAAGTTTATTAACCTATATAATAACCACGAATATATTGGATGGTGCGATTGACCATTTTTATCCGCAAATAGAATACACGCAGAGAATCACGAAATTCGCACAGCACAGGTATATATATATATATAAATATATTAAAACTACAAATTAAATTACTATATTAACACACATCAAAACGAGTTATATATCTACGAATATTGCATAGTTTATCTGCGCTTAAACATCTTTAATAAAAATAGGATTTAAATATAGATAAAAAATCGCCCACCTGAACATTTAATTTTTTCTATGTATATTCATACGACGATTTTAATTGAAATGCATGATGAATGATTTATTTTTATTGGGTTTTTTTTTAGGATTTCTTTATGATTTAATTTCCTGGTTTATTTTAACTAAATATATAGTTGAGCAAAAATTAATCTCTAATGAATTATTATGTTAAGGAATCAATTTGTTTAGAAAATTGTTGATAATATAAAGGATATAGTGAAGAATTTGATATGTTTCAATTATTTTTATAAATTAATTATTGATAATTGAATACAATTCAGTAAAATGTTTACCTCCACCACACATAATATTTTCAACAATAAATTTTGAATAATTTATCTTAATGCATTTTAAAATAAACCAAAAAAAAAAATGTGTACTCACTCTTCTTGCATTTCAATTCCACTATCATCCAAATATGAATTATTTATTAAATTATTATTGTTATTATGGTTGTTATTTAATAAATTGGTGTAATATAATTTATTATTTGTAATTGTTGTTGTTGTTGTTGTTGTTGGTAGCAATAATTGTGATGCTGGCAGTGTTGATTGTGATGTTGTTGAAAATGGTGATGCCATCGTATAACCACCCATCATATCATTATTATTTATTGAAAACCCAAATTCACGTTCGGCATGTTCAGGTAAAGGTGTTGGTGTTTCAAATACAAGTGTTTCGACCATTGATCCTTTAGATGAACCAAATGATACCCTATACAAAATAGTTTAAATAATATGATTAAATTTTTTATATAAATTTATTTGTTTTTATATTAAATTTAATTTGTGAGAATTTAAAATAGTTATCTTTTTGTATTACAATTTATATATTCGTATACGTATATATAAACCATTAACCATTCACAAAAGATATATATATATATATATATAAATAATAACAATTTTTTGGCAAATTTCCATTTGATATATAGATTTGATCACGCAGCTATATTATAACAGATATAATTTATGTATATTGGCAGACATATAAAGAGTACATTATTATTATTATTATACAGCAACAGTCACATTTTAATTCATTATAAAACAAAAAAAAAGGAAAAAAATAAATTACACACAACTATATTTATATATATATAAATTGTTAAAAAATAAAATAAAATAAATATATGCGAGATAGCGCAACAGATTCATAAAAATTTATACCTTTCATAAATGAAATTTTTTGATTAATTTACAATAATATATAAAGAGATCAAAAAAATAAAAATTCTTATATAAAAAAAAAAAATTGTTACCACAAAAAATGTACATTTTTTTGCATTTGATGAAATATTATTTATTGAATACATTTTTCACTAGATATAACTATATAATAATAAAAAATATTTTATTCAATTCATGGTTGACCTATTTTTTTTTTAACTTTATAAAAATAATTGTTATGTAGTTATTTTTTTTCTTCTGTATATCGGGCCTCGTATATACGTAAATTGTATATACATCAGAATTTACTTGTAATTGCGTATATATTAAATACATGATTTTGTTTATGCTTCTATGATTCTGATATATTAAAATAAAAATTTTTTTTTTTGGAATTATAATTTAATGTAAATGCGATTAAATATTTATGTATTTATGTGGTAATTATGCGGTCATATGTTTTATATACAAAAAAAAAATTTATATTAACCAAAATATATATTCTTTTCTATTTATTTTTATTATATATATAGTGATTCAAAAAAAAATCCTCCATATTTAATTATAATATATAATATATGTCAATGAATGAAAATGGAATGAATGAATATGAATTTGTATATAACACTTCGTTCAATAATGTGTGTGACTAATTAATTAAAACACATTTTTTTGCCAAAATTCGTTTTTATTCATCAAGATAGTCCCCTTTTAGGGAGATACAATCATTCCAACGCTTTTCCAATCTTTCGATACCGCCTTTGTAAAACGATTTTTCTTTGCCTTCAAAATATGCGTTAGTTTCGGCGATTACTTCATCATTTGAGCCAAATCTCTTACCACGGAGCATCCTTTTGAGGTCTGCGAAGAGCCAGTAGTCGCTGGGGGCTAAATCTGGAGAATACGGTGGATGGGGAAGCAATTCAAAGCCCAATTCGTTCAATTTTGCCATCGTTTTCATTGATTTGTGACACGGTGCATTGTCTTGGTGGAACAACACTTTTTTCTTCGCCATATGAGGCCGTTTCTTTGCGATTTCGACTTTCAAACGCTCCAATAACGCTATATAATAGTCGCTGTTGATGGTCTGCCCCTTCTGGAGATAGTCGATGAATATTATTCCATGCGCATCCCAAAATACAGACGCCATAACCTTGCCAGCCAACTGCTGCGTCTTTGGTCGCTTTGGGCGGCTTTCGCCGGTTGCATGCCACTCAGCAGACTGCCGATTTGACTCTGGAGTGAAATGGTGGATCCATGTTTCATCCATTGTGATGCACCGTCGCAAAAACTCCGACTTATTGCGCGTAAACATGTCCAAACAGCTCTTTGAATCATCGGTTCGTTGTTGTTTTTGCTCCGGTGTGAGCAAACGCGGCACCCATTTGGAACACACCTTTTTCATACCCAAATGTTCGTGTATTATGGTTTGTACACTGCCTGCTGATATCTCCAGAATGTCAGCAATCTCCCTCACTTTCACTTTACGGTTGGACATATGTTTTATTGATTTGATTTTCAGTGTTTTTTCAACGTTTTCCGGAATAACAGCGTCATTTGGCCTTCCAGTAGATGGAATGTCACCGGTGTCTGTACGACCACGTTTGAATTCGGCATACCAATAACAAATGCTTCTTTTTGATGGAGCAGAGTCCGAGTAATGTTTTTCAAGCCATTCCTGGCATTGAACAGTATTTTTTTTCATTAAAAAACAATGATAAATCAGCACACGGAATTGCTTTGAATTCATTTTTTTTTAAAACACAAAAATAGCGTCACTTATAGCACTGTAACTTGTAAACAAATGATCTGATTAACATATGATGTTGACAGTAAGCCTAAAAAGGTTGCCAAATGCGAAAAAAAATATTGATTTAGTTCTAGGGACGCCATCTATGTGTCAGTCACACACATTATTGAACGAAGTGTTATAAATTATGTTTGTTTATATTTTAGTTTTATATTTAACTATTGTCTGTATACATATATATTGAAATTTACTATTCAATATAAAAGTGTGTCATTAGGTTAAACTTTATTTAATTGCTTCCTTCCTTATACAATTATTAGATATTATATTATCTTTGATAATATTTATATATATAGATATATAGATATAGATAGTGAGTGATAAATGGTAATAATATTTATATTTTTTTTTATAAATGTGTCAAATTACACTGAATATAAATTATGTTATGGATATCATAACTCAATATAGATAGACATTTGATTATTATACCAACTGTATATAGATACAAAAAAAAAAAAAAATACAGTGAAAATTCATTGAAAAAATTATTACAGGAAAAACTTTTTAGTATATGTAAATTATAGTAAAATTTATAAGGAATTTTTAGTGTTTGTATGAAAAAAAAAATATAAATTCCTGTAAGGGAAATGTCTAAAATAAAATGATTTTCGATTAATCTTTCCCTCAAACCTATATACATTTAAAACACTTATATGATAACAACTCAATGATATAACCTTTCATATATTGTATTATTAATAAATAAAAAGAAGCAAAATATTCATTTAATCTCATAATTTTATTATTATAAAGACGAAATCATCAATCATCAATATGTATATAACAACACATTTATTTCTGATGAAACTATATTGAATACATATTATACGATTAATTATATACTTATTATTGAAATCAAAATGCATTTTGTTAATAATAAATTGGTTATATAAAATTGGTTTAATATAATTATTATTTATTTATTTATTATATATTATAAATATATTTAGAACGAGTCAGCCATCATCTATTTTATATATATATATATATATATATTTCCGCACTAATAGATAAATCTGTGTAACAAATACCTTTTCGAATGTTATTTATATATATGCAATATATAACATATATATGAGAAATATATTTTTTAACATTATATGATTGATATAATATAAATTTATGAATAGTTCTATACCAATAAAAATCTCTGTAACATCGGAATATTTATTTTTTTTTTTTGCAAAATGCAACATTTTATATTAGGAAGATATTATTATTATTATATTCTTATTAATAAATATGGTTTTCGCGATATATTATGTTTGTTTTTTTTTATCTATATATTTATATTAGTGCGAATATAACCACAAAAACCACATATCTTAGAAATATATTCAAGATACATTACAAAAATTTGAATAAACCATTTGATACTATCAATACTATATTCATAATATTATATATATATTAGTTTAATGTACATGTACGTGATTATTGGATTTCTTTATTGCTATATTATTGCTCTCCCTATATATATCTATAATATCTTAATCTGTGTATAATATATATATGAATGACTATGATATGAGATTTAATCTTCTTCCATTGAATTATATATATAAAAAAAAATTCTATATATTCACATCCGTTGCAATTCTATATCAATATATCCATTGCTGTGTATGGTAGATACGCATATGGTGACAATGAAAAGTATATAACAGAGAAGCATCAATAATAGCATATGTTCTTAAAACAATATAGTATTAAAATGAATATATAACAAGTCAAATAAAAAAAAAAAAATATACTATTTAAAAATAAAGTAATAATAAATTCAATAAAATTTACGATATATTATTCATATATAGAATAATTTTTTTTTTATATTTTATAATGAATAAGTACATATATATACTTAAAAGTAAAATAAAATATAAATATCATTATCTCATTATTTATTATATATAACTATATTTATATATTAATTATATAGACAATTTATAACCGCAAAATATATAAGAAGTTATAAATATATAGACATACAATTTTTTCATTTACCATACATTTTGAATCTATATACAATTGGTTTCATCATTACTCATTATCATAAATTAAATCATTTTTCTATCACAATATTATTTTCTATTTAGAAAAAAATAAAAAAAATTGTACACAACCTAAATCAATCAACATAAAATTCATTATAATTTTATATATAATATAAAGTATGGCTGGCTTTTTTTTATATATAAAAAGTAAATGTATATAAGAAGAAAACTATATAGCATTAAATTTTACTCAGTCGTTGTCTATTGTCTATATATATTCTAAACTAAAACATTTATAACAACCAAACTAAACTATAATAATTATATATATATATATATATATATAGTTATAAGAAAACGGAGAAGAACATCAATCGATATAAACGTTGTGGAAAATAGGTTAAAAAAATTATCTATCTATTATTATATAAATAATATATGCATAAAATGTACGCACATTAAAAATGCATTGATTATGCATAAGCATATATATAAAATATCAATTCCAAACATATATATAGATATTTATAAAAAAAATAAATAGATATGGGGATTTGACCCTATTTTATAGTTTTACTGATAAAATACCAAAATTAATATATAATTTTTGTGTCGGTTTTCTTATTATAAATGTATAGTATTTAAACAAAAAAAAAACCCCGATAAAATTATATGGGACATTTTTTTTGGACTCTTCACACAACAATGAATTAAAGTCATTTTTATATAATGAAAAATCACTTAACCATTTTCTATATATGGAAATTATCGATAAAACATGGATGAAAAACGTACCCGGACTCCCTTTAATGCATTTATGCTAAAAAAATATTTTTTGTTTACAAGGAATCAAATAACATCGGATTGGATTTTTGAAAAGAAAACCAATCGAATCGAATGTTAAAATCTTATTATATATTCATGGAATTTTATTGTATATTTCGATTTAGAATTATTATCCAAATCCATTTGCGTCACTTATATTTTATGATTTTCATTAGAATTTTCCGAGAAAATCGACTGTTTAATTGAAATGTATTTCTTTTATTTTGTATATGATTTAATGGAAACCATTCCATTAAAACGATCAATTGTTCTTTATATATAATGAAAATTGGTAATTTTTTATATATGATCAGTTGATCACGAACAAAATTCTATAAAGAATGTATAATTTTGCCATACAATCGAAAACTTTATAATAAATATTGAAATTTTTATAATTATTTATAGATTTATAGAAATTATTTTTATGTTTGTTTGAAATTGTTTTTTTTTTATTATGTCTTTAATTAATGTGTTGTGTATTTTCATATAATAACAATAATTAAACGCCACATTTCAAATATCCAGATATAACAAATCTTGGCAAAATCGTAAAATATATATATATATCGAATATAATTGGAAATGATTTATACATAAGAATATATAAATAAATATACTAATTTTTTTTAATATTCATCGAACTTTCAAAACGATTTATATATAAACAATTCGTTGTTTTTTTTTTTTTAAACGAATTTGATTCATAAAAAATTAGCGTTCATTATTATGAAAAAAAAAATATTTATAAACAACATGATAAATTTTTTATTTAATATACACATTTTGTAAATTTACATTTTTACGTCTTTTTCTTTTTCATTAATAGTTTTTGTATATTACTAAAAAATTTACAAATATTCGATTTATTTTTGTAAATAAATAAAAAAAAAGAATTTAAAAATAAAAGATGTATAGCATGTGTGAACATTATTTGTTTAATTTTAGTTTTTTTTTTTTTTTTTTTGACGTCAATTACATAAATGTAAGAATTTTTCCAGCTCTGTTTTTATTTATTTTTTCTTTTTGATGGTGCGATTTTGTAATATATTCATTAAAATAATTTTTCATCTTTTTTATTTCTTATCGCAATTATATTATGTCTTTTTTTTTTTTGATTTTTGATTCTTTTCAAGTTTTCCTATTCAATACGCATATTTATCGTGATTAAAAACTATATTTATTTTTTTTAAATTTCATTTGATTGACTTTAAAAAAAATTAATAACTTGCTTTTGAGTTGATATATTTGAATGGAAATGAATTTCTTATGAATATAGTTTAAGGGAATTTTAAACCACATTTTCCAAAATTCAATAAAACTTGGAGCGATCACTTGAACTTGGAGAAATCTTTCGACTAAAATGGAATTTATTTTCGGACAGTTAAGAATAAATAATATATAAAATTCAAACAACTGTAAAAATTATTAATAAATTTATCATATTGTATATGTATTATTTTCTTCCTATATAATATATACATGTTTTAAATATGTTTCATAGATTACGATCAAAAAAAATGCATAAAAACTGTCTGTCATTCAAATATTCATATATAAATAATTTATTTAAAATGCCTCTATATTAGGCATAATTTAATTTTTATTAACAAACTATATAATAATGGACTTATGTTAAAACAATGACTTTAAGTTATAACAATGAATTATGTTGTTCTTTCTTTTTGGCAGAAGCGGATATGAAAAAAAAAGTCTTGAAATCTTGTTTTATTTTTTTTTTTGTAATGATTATAATAATTATAATAAATTTATTTGTAATTCATTTTAACAAATATATATATATATATATATATGTAGTATAGTTAACCCCATAAATGGAATAAAATTAATTTCGTATATATATCCTACATATATATATATATTCAATATATAAACACTCACGCTATAACCTTTTAAAAACTTCCATATATTTATGCGTATATTAAACATTAAATTAATATTTTATATATACAAAAAATATAAACTATAAATTCATGTTTATTATTATTATTATTATTATTAAGGTTTATGTTTGATATGTGTGATATTGGTGATGATATGAATCAATAATCATAAGTTTATGTTGTAATAATGAATATAAATAATAAAAAATTTTAAACATAAATTATATATACGTGAAATAAAAAAATAAAAATAAATAATAATTTTGCTATTGAACTTGAGCATTAAAAATTTAATATATAGGTACTAGTAGTATACGTATATTATATGAATTTATTGAATGAATGTTCAATATTATATCTATGCGATGGAAAATAAAAAGAAAATGAGAATGCCATATAAAATACAATATCAATCAACTATAAAACTATATATATTTTATACACGCATATAATTATGTCTGTTATATCGTTATATATATATTTCATCATTTTGTATCACACAGGTATTTTCTGTATATATAAATAATGGATGGAATATACTCGTAAGCGTATATGTGTACCACAATATAATAGACAACATATATATATGAATTGTTTAACAATAGCAGTGTAAAAAAAATAAAAATATTCTTATACAGTATTACATATAAGGTGATACATCATATAAAGGTATAAAAAAAAATCATATTATACATATATGGTATGTATAGCGTCATTGAACCTTGAATCATCATCGTAATGTAATTTAAATTCATTTTATTTTTATTTATATATGATATAATTATTTTCAGTTCAGTTTTTTTTTATATAATATATTATAGAGGTATATATTCTGAATATATATTTTATTTATATATATATACATATATTATAATTCTTTGTGGTATATCTATAAATACACGTAATTTTTTTTTTTTGTGAGTAAATTGTCATGTCAATGGAAAAAATATATTTACAAACATTTTTCATATTATGTATATATATTGTTTGAATTTAGTTGTTTATTATTTTTTCTTGATAATTTATACATACAGAAACATTTCATAATAACAAAAAAAAAATGTTATTATTATTCATGTTTTCGTCTTGCGGTGGTTTATATAAATAATATGATATAATAATATTCGTTCATATTTTTATAAACAAATTATATATGCATTTATAAATTTATTTATAACTATCTATTTATAAAGCAATTACTATATTTATTATAAACCATATTAACGACGGTTCTGACGACGGCTGTAATGGAACAAATAAATTGTGAACATTTGGGATTGTTATTATATGTTAAAAATTCTAAAAATCGGAATCATAATGATTACTTTACAGGTTTTTATTAGTTATTTTATTGGTTAAAGTTCCATTGGGAATATCGTTAACAGTTAAATTAATGCGGTTATAAAATAAACTGCAAGTTTACCTTTCAAACGGTATAATGTGAAAATTTATCATAATAACACCGGATTTTACCATATATTTAAACTATTGTATATATAGTTACGTACGTGTATAATAATTTAATAATTATTATTTCAAAAAATTAAAAAAAATTCAATGTTTGACAGTTATTTCAGTCCAATATACACATTTGTTTGTAAACAAAAATATGTATAATACACATCAAAAAATAAACCAAAGAATATTCATCACGTATGATTTTACAAAAAAAAAAAATTTATCGTTATATTTCCGTAATAAATCTTGACATTTATAATGAGTATATGTTATTAGAATACGCAGAGAAATCTGATGTCCATAATTTAGTAAAATGAAACAGATTGCGAGCCAAAATAAGCATATATCTTTTGTTGGATTTGTTCAACGGTTGTCGTATAGTTGAATATATCGCAACTAAATGATTTACTTTATTATCGAAAAAAAACAATAAAATATTAATATATAGTTTGTAAACGCATATATTTATTTATATATGGTTTTTTATTGTGATATTTGAAATACTGCAAATAAAACACAAATTATGATTGAAAATCTCGGGAAATAATTGCTAAAACTTTTTTTTTTGTTTTTAATTATCATTAAATCATTTTAATTAATTTAACAGAGAATACAGAACCATTATATTAAAATAAAAAATGTATATAAGAACATATTGTTTATTTTGTATATTATATAATAAAGTTGTCATCTTATAGAGAGAATGAAAATCGAACAAAAATAGCAATATGTTATAAGGTTATAAGAAAAAAATAAAATACATATGATGTTGTTGTTATACGAAAGTCTACTAATATTTAATAGTAATAATATATTATAAAATATTCGCATCATCATGTAAAAAAAAACAAACTGAAATTGACATATTTATTTGTTATGGGATGAGATGCGGCATCACATAAATTTATATATACACACACTCATAATTTACATAAATATATAAATGCTAATACGAATGTTTATATTTTTATATTTCAATTAAAAAATGACTCAATTATAAAATAAATAGTATTTATACAAAAATTATTATATATGGTAATGTACAGGACATCGTTTTGCAATAAAACAATTAAACACTATAAAAGTTTAAGTATATATTTATACACAGAAACTTAATTGAAAATACACAAAAATGTAATTGCTGATTAAATTAATTAAAGAATCCAATGTGAGATGACCAAACAAACATGATAATTTTCAAATCACTTGTTATATATATATATATGGACAAACATCAATATATAGAAGACACACTGTTTGTAATTATATATTTATATAATGAATTAATAATTTGCATATTATAAGAATTTGTTTTTTTTGTTTCTAGAATAATAATATAAATTATATATAGAATATTATTTAACTATATGAAATGAAAATAATAAAATTGAACTTAATTTCATATATATACAAGTAATCTATTTGATGTTATTAAAGAAACTTAACTTAATATGTTTTATCATCATCACTCATCACTTGTATATATTTTAAACGAATAAATTATATTCAAATAAATTATTGTATTGTTTTAAATTACATCATTTATGAAGCAAATATATGTATATATTATTGTATATATAATTAAAATTACACTTTTCCTGTGAAAATTAATTTTTCCTTTATAACATATTTTATGCGTATATATACTATAGTAGAATAAATGAAGTTTATTTAAATATAGTTAAATGATCATCATAAAACGTATTATTAGCATATAAAATTTTGTCATTTAATTCTATATGTATGACTTCCGAATGAAATAAACAATCAATCCATTCTACATTCAATTCTTTAGCTAATATACAAAAAAATAATGATGGATTTGGAAAGATTTTAGCATATTTTCTTGAAATGGTAAAAAAACAAAAGAAAAGTAAAAATATTAAGCAACCTCATCGTAAAGAATTTTATTAGAATAATCAATAAAATAAGTTTTCTTCTATAATATTTTAATTAAAAAAAAACTCTAAATATTTATTTTAAAAACAGTTTCTTACTTCTTATATATTATACGAGTATATACAATATACGAACGATGCATTTACTCTAATTAAAATAACCTTCTATAAGAATATTATATTATTTAAATGAAATATATATAATATATATATATATATAAGTACCTATAGTATATTATTATATTCTGTGCATATACAATAAATATAACCTATATATATGTATACGTCTACGTATATATTTACCTGCAATCAATGCAATGCAATAGGTAGACTATTATAACATATATATTACGCGTTATGCAATTGTTTACAGGTATTATGTGGAAAATTACATAAGAAGTATAATATATACAAATGAACTATATTATAATAACATAAATTTATATAGGTAGAATATATAAATGTAGGTCAGCTTCATCGCATCATATGCAACTATATACATATACAAATTTCGGACGGCAAATACACGCGCATAAGGGAATCATCACCACACTTCTTATATATTATCAACATATTTATTTTTTTTCATATCAATATTATGTGTTAATTTGAGATTTTTACTAATATATATTTAACATATATACTATAATAATTTATCTAAATATAAATAAATATATTGTACTTAAATATGTATATAATAAGTTGGGTTTTATATAAGTCTATACGCATCTATACAATCAAAATAGAAATTGAATATATTTTCAAATGTTCTTGTTATACGCAACAAAATTTATATTCAATTTTGAAGTGATTTAAATTATAAACAGATAAGTATATGTTGTTATATAGATTAAAATATTACGAAATGTATACGCTTATATATGAGTTTTCAAAATATTATATTATATACGCACAGTAAAACCACAGAGAAATAATGGGATTAAATATAGTTAACATATAGCAATATCAAAGTTGATCAAAATCAATAATTAAATCTTATTATGGTTAATTATTTTATTTATTAAATTAAATCCAAAATATCCCCGGACAAAATTCCTTTGATTAAATCTGACTGATCAGCAGAATATATAATTATAGTAATTTTTTAGGAGTGAGAATTCACTGTATAATTATTTACTATATGATGTAATTTTGTAATTAAAATCATTCAAAAACGAAAAGAAAAACAAAAAATTTATATATATTCAATAAGAGTCGTCCGCCGCAGCAAGTCATTGAAATAAAGTACATATATATTTATTTTATTTATTTTTTAACTTCCTATAATAATTACATTTTGCAATATTTTGATGTTCGTTCGTTTGGTACACAGAGCAGAGTTTGTATACTTATTTTTTCAAACATGTATGATTGCATATTTGAAAAAAAAATGGCATAAGTGCGGTTAATATCATCACAAACATATATATATATATACTATATGTAATTATTGTTGTGTTTTTTTTTTTAGAATATCATATATAAGATTGCGTGTACGATTGAAACAAATTAAATAGATTAAATATATGTATGTATATATTGAAATCGCAGTATAATAATTTACAATTAAATATAATGAATTAATAAGTATTCGAGTGGTCATGACATGATACATATATATAAATAGATGTGATTTAAGATTAAAGAGATGATATAAATGATTCATTATATATAGAGATTGATTATGATTTTGCGTTCGTTATTGACATTATTTTATAATACTCGGATATTATGTAATATGTATTTAAAATGATTACTAAATTTAATTAATACCAAGTTTCTATTTTATTTAGATTAAAAATAGATTTGTTTTTCATTGGAAAACCATTTTTTTTAACTATATTTTTTGTATATATGCTTATAAAGAATATTTTTCTTTATTTTTCCAATATTCCTCTATACAAATATCCTTTTTAGAATTAAGAACTTCCTTTACAGAACTAATAGATTTACAAAATTTATCACATTTAACTATAATGTTTAATAGAGTTTTTATAACATCCCTATGGCTTTAATAGCACAAATTTTATGGAAGTAAATATGCGATTACGACTTCCGATTTTACTATATAAAAAAAAATATACTTTTGACCACCCTATACTTTAATATAAAATTGTTCACGATAAATAATGAAATGAATAATAAAAATATGTATATATATAGAATAAAACAAAATTGAAACATTCATAAATAAATACATTTTTTTTTATTAATATTATGTGTTTTTAATTTAATAGTATATATTTTTATTAGTTATTGTGTCGGTTTAATTATATTATATATACTCGGATATTCAAAAAAAAAATTATAAAGATACAAAACATTAAATTTAATATGTGTGGTGGTATCATCTTTTTTAGTTAATGGAATTATTATTATTTTATGCGCATTTGAGATGAGTAGTGGTTTTTTTTGTGATATATACAGAAATGAAACGATGATGATAAATAACAAAACAGATTTTATTTCAATATCTGTCTGTGGATGAACCAACAAATTATATATATATCGGAATGTTTGGAAAGTTTTAACATATGTATTTGTTTTGGAAAACACAAATAATCATTTTCATTGCTGATTTATTAATAATATAAATATTTTCCTATGTAAACAATAATTTATAAGATTTATAAGTACATCATTACATGTTAAAAAGGAAATGCTTAGTCTACAAGAACTGATATATAGTTTAAAATTTACAAACTTATAACAGAAAGTTCAATATATAAATTACCAATTAGTCAAAAGAACTTCAATCAAAGTGAAAATTCATTAAAGATGAAAGATTTTCTTTTTTAAAAAAAAAGTTATATACAAGAAATTTTTCATATGTAACTCTAATTTTATTATATATAAATAGATATAATTTAATAAAAAAAAATTAAATGCACTCTTTTTTTCTGTATAAATTTATTCTTTCCGTTAAGCCTACGAAAATAAAAGATATACGAGAGAGATATTATATAACATTATTTATTATAGTTATATTTTGAAAAAAACCACACAATAATCCTATATATTGTATTTTATTTTATTTTAAAAATATTATTTTATTATATTTTATTAACCATTTAAAAATATATATATATTTATTTATTTTATATATAATTTAAATAAATATATAAGTTGTATTTTATTTTTGTTAGTAATAAATAATGATTTATTTATTATATTAATCCACAATGAATATGAAGTATCCGAAAAGAATTTATATTAATTAATATATACATATAACATGGCATATATGGATATATATAATCAATTATTATATTGATTTATTTATTCACTGCATAAGTGAATTATAATTACACTGCAACTTTATTTAATGTTGTTATATTAATTATAAGAATACTCACACAGGAAGATAACATATTCATTTTTTGAAGTGTTTTTTTTCTTTCTTTTATTCTAAAGTGGACGATGTGGTCTTTATGATATAATATAAAAACTGAAGTGAAGTGAAAGTATTAGTCATTTTTATGACATAAAAATTTGGTTAAGGATTTATTGTATAAAATTAAGGAAAATGATCTAATCCCTTAAAACTAAAACATTTTTTAGTACCCAATGCTTGTTAAAAAAAACTACGATTTAATAATAATACATAAACTGAAAATGTATATAGGTAATAAAAGGGTTATAATAAAAACGTATAGCAAATGATGCCCACATTATCTATAAAATTTATATAATTTATAATAGTAACACGAAGTTTAATAGTATTTCGTCTCGTTTATTTAAAAAAAAACCATATACCTTCAAGCGGTGTAATAATAAAACATTTACATAATTTTATATGTTCGAAATCTTAAAAAATATTATAAAATTTGTTTTGTTATATATATATAATATAATAAGATTAAAAAACATAAAAAAATTATATAGAGAATTTATATAACATATTTCGTTTTTATTATTCTATTTATTTTTGTTTCAATTCGTATATAGAACATTAATTTTTACCCTTTTTTTTTAATATTTGTATTTCTTTATTCTAAACTTATTTTCTTTATTTTATATTTTCCATTGTCGTCAAATCACCACCAATCCACTCTGCACCACCTCGCATATCAATAATATGTTGGTCACATTTTAAATAGGTTTATATTGGGGATAATATTTTCATAACATAATAGTTATAAAAAAAAAACCAATGAAAAATATACACGATTTTTCCCTATATGAATGTGGGTGTTTGGAAAAATGTACAGACCGTGTAAAGTTTTATATTTGACATTTTATAATTGCGTTGATGTATATACATCAAATAGAAACAATATTAACAGAAGGATTTTAATCGCATTCATTTATAAAATACAAGATAATGTTAAATTTTAGTGACACAAATTTTTACAAAGGTAATAATTAGTTTTTTATAATGATCTGCCATCAAATAAATTTTTGTTTAAATTATTATAGAATAGAAGATTAATTTCTATAGTGAAATACGTCGATATAATTCAAATAATTTTACTGCGGGAAAATTATTTAATTTTTATAACCAAAATTAACACTTTGAATTTTACTATTTAAAATACTTGCATATTAAAATGAATGGTATGGATCATATACAATATGGGGTTATACAAAAAAAATGGTGTTTTATGATTATGATTTTTTATTATAATAGCCGTGTTTTTTTTTTATTTGTATTATTTGAGGCTGTGTATAGAAATAAAAACAAATGTTATATTATAAATGATGATCATGCATAACATCGCATAACATGGATTGCATATACAATGCCCTAAAGAATAAAAAAAAAAGAAAAATATATAATAATATAGATGCAACAATATGAATTTTTTCCACAATTTATTCTATATATGCTTAAAGAATTTTTATTGTTTTTTTTTCTTTCTAGTTTTCTTTTATAGAACCTCATTTAAATTTACATATCGCGTATGCATACATATCGTAATAAGATTATATATATATATAATAAGCGTTGTTTTATATTCATGTAGTAAATTCAAGAAAACAAAACATATATATATATATATATATATATATGGAAATGGATGAATATTTACATGTAGAAAATTATAATACACATATCAATTTCAAGATCATTTGATGATTTACTTTATACCGCATAAATATATATATATATATATATATTTGTAAAAAAACATCTTCTGATATTCTCTATACTATATTTCCATTTAAAAAAAAAAAATTCTAATCTATTAAACAAAACTTTAGTAATTTGATTGCTTGCGTATAATTTTATGGAGGTAGATAAATTGTACATATAATTTTTAATTTCTTTAAACACGTATTGTATTCACAAAAACCATAGTAATAAATGTCTTTATCGTCACTATATATATATATAAATTATAATGACGTCGCGCACTTTTGATATGTAAATATATTGGATCTGTTATATGGATTAGGATTTAATTCTATAAGTTTTATTCATAATAAAAAAAAAGAAGTGTAAACAAATGACGTTAATACAATGATCAGTGAATTCACAGATACTGATTAAAATTGATTGATTTGATTTGTTTTTTTGAACTACATTTAAGAAATTACATGAGTTGTAAACGCAAAATGTGATGTTTCATAAATGAAATTTTGCGAAAATTTAATTTCAAAAAAAAAATTACAATAGATAAACACTCTTTGAGGAAAATTCTATATAACAAATTGTAAATCGAATAATAAATAAATAGAAAAATCATCTTCTAAATAACTAATATTAAATACACAATAAATTTCAATGAGATTATATATATACTGTATGAATATGTAAAATAAATTCAAATTCAAACATCAAAAAAACATATGTCCTTGTTTATATGGTATACATATATTTTCCGATAAATTTCAAATAGAACAATAATAATATATATACAAATACATATTAATATACATGCATAAATCTAAAAAGAAATAAAAAACCATCAAACGCATTAAGTAAACAATATAATAATAATAATGAATAATAAATATTCATAGCGTCCGTGAAAAGAAATTAATGCAATAATGCAATAATAAACATCTTATAAATATATAAAGCTATATATATTTTTGTAAACGAATTAGCGTTAATATATTATATAGCCGCCATATATATATATATATAAATATGTTTAAAGTGCGCATTTTGAATTAAATAAAAATTATTTAGTATAAATATGTGATTAATTTACAGAATGTATTGTATATGTGTAGAATATGCGATTAATATATGCAGTCATTTAGAGATTCACTTTATTAGTTTTCAAAGATTTTTAGCTCAACAAAAACTTTTCATTTAACCTAAAATTCGTCTTCTATATATATACAATCCCGAATCAGATAAATTCATTCAATTCGATTATAGATTTGTCAAACGCTCGTAATATTATTTGTTTAATAATCTTGAAAGTCTGCGATTTGGTTTAATTTAATTTTATTTGTTTTTTTTTGTAATATGAAATTTTTTTTATATTCAAATAAAACAAAATAAATATATCAATATTCTATGACATGAAGAAAACCCCATCCATATATATATATATATATATAATTCCATCTTCAATAAGAAAATTTATTGTATATTTTTATTAACTATATATACATACATATATAAGATATAAGAAAAGTTATAAATTTTCTTTTAAAAAATATACTCATGATTAAATATATATATATGTATATAGATTCGCAGATAAACGTAAATATATATATACGCAGTCGTTTTCGCATCCATTATTTTTTGTTTATTTTCATTTTATGATATGCCAAAAATACTTCTTAAATTTTATTTATCTATATTCGTATATCTTTATATATATATATAGATTTGTAGACGAGTATAAATGTATATTTGTTGTTTGTTATATGATGTTGATAATATCTTTTTTCCGGCTATTATATCAATTAATGTGTGTTTTTCGGTTAAGTCAACTATATATATACGCATAAAATATAAAGATTTTCGCCAACCAAATCAAATATTTGCTTATACTTTTTATTATAAATTGTATATATAGACGGCATCATCTAAATATGTTATCTCTGTATATTATATATACACATCCCACAATGTTTTTTTTTCATTTATATATACATAGATAACTCTAGATGTAGATATATTGAAAGATCAGAGATAATTCGTAACTCTATCTATAATAGATATTTATTTATATATATATTGAAAATGTATATATCTGTTAGATTTTGTATTTGATTGAAAATAATAATTTTTCTTTCTCATTTCATAATCAAATGAATTTACCGAATTTCCAAACTAGATTATATATAAACGCATATGAAAGATCAATTTCAATTTGAAATAAGTTCTTAATGCAGTGAAAATGATTTGAAATATGGTGATAGATTTTTTCTGATGCAATTATTTACATTTAAATATAGACAGTCGTTATCACAAAGCTTTTCCGAGTAATTTAATTTTGCCGAAAAAAATTCTTCTTCTTTTTTCCATTACTTTGATAAAATTTTTTTTTTTTTTATATACTTAAATCTATTTTTCACTATAAACTATATTAAATATAATACGGGTAGATCTAGATAAATTATACATATGGAAAATAAAATATATATAAAGAAATATTTCTATAATAACTTAAGAACTTTAGTTCTTTATTTTATTTTGAAAATTGCAATTTGTACTATTTTTTGTGTTGGATTCTGAAACATCAATTTTTGATCATTTCTCCATACATAAAACATTAAGTTTATCGACGACCAAGTTAATATTACGACTATTATTTTAAATTAACTAAATTTGATGACCCTTATTTAGTTATAGTCAAAATTACTGAGAAAATTTAAATCAAATACAATGTATTGTTGAAATGTATAGGTATAAAATAAATGTTTTTATATATGAAGATGAAATATTTAATTTTTTTTATTTTGTATTTTGGCGACAAGCCAAAACGTCAAAAGAATAACTCTATATATATATAAAAACAATGCATTACAATATCTAAATATGTTGTTTTTTTTCTATTAAACATTATTCTAATTTTTCCCATTTTTTTTTTCTTTATAATATTTGTATATCATCACAAAACTGACGACGTGATTGTAAGTGGGCCGGTCGTATATATATATATTTATAATAATGCATCAAAATGTTTCATTCATTTGCGCGATATATTGAAAACATATTTTCTAAGAAATTTTCAACGAATAATTTCTTCTTTAAATAAAATATTATTTAGTGATTTTGCAAAATTAATGAATTAAAGAATATGAAAATAGAATAAATTTAAAAAAAAAAACAAGGTCAATAGATCTGATTTATAAACGAATTTTGTTTTTTTAGTAGAAATATTATTTTATATGAGCATTATCTTTCCATAAGTCCGTAAAATAATTGATGGTATATTCTAAGAATATTTCTATTATACAACTCCGGAAAAAACACATCTCCCAGATACTTTTTGAAATAATATATCATTATCATATTTAGGAATGCATTATATATGAATTTTATAACATAAATGCATTGCAAATCTATAAGATTTATATATTGAACTTTAAATATATCGTATATATAGTGTAGGTAGATTATTAAATAATGCATTTTATATATATAAAATACGTGACTTGAATGTCATTAAATAAATTGTTTGTATATTATAATAATAATATTGACAAACATTATATTATATATTATTTGAACAATCTGCGTATTCACATTCTATTTTCTATGTCTTATAAACCATGTAACAAATGTAAATAAAAAATGAATTGATGAGAATATACGATTTGTGTATGGTAAAATCAATAAACTAACACTGTGATATCACAAAATGAATACCGATATCGATTGCATATGTTTGATAAAATATATTTTATCAAGGAAATTGATTGGAAAACCAAATGCCTGTTGAGGAATAAAAGTATTGTGAATGGTACAATGAATTTTTGATGTATGAATTTCAGTTTCATGGGATTTTAAAGGATGATCGGCCTAGGCCTACATGTCCATTCTAAATTCATATGAAAACGCAATAGAAGAAAAAGAATTTCCATTTTCCATTTGCGTATATTCTAAACAAAATGAAGAAAATTGCGATATTGTATAAAAACTGGATATAGATTTAAATATATATAAAGATCATTTATCAAGAAAAGCAAAAAAAAAAAAATTTTTAATTTCTAAATACCAATATAAAAATATATATATTATATAGATATAAATACAAAATAAATGGAGTTTCATTGATGCAAAGTATATATATACAATACAATATATTGGTTAAATATATATATATAAATAAAATCAATATCCTCTGCCAATTGAATTATGTGTATATTTTGTATAAACATATATATAATATATATTTAATATATAGGTGTTATGTTCAAAGTCAAGGTTAAAATAAAGTCATAATGTGTTTTTAGTTTTTTATTTTCAGTTTTGCAAAGGTGTTCTAATTGATTTTTATGTTTTTCTGTATATATTATTTAACAGATTAGTGTGATGTATATATATATAATATAACAGAAAGAAATGTTGCAATAACAAACGGTATTTTAAAGAATTTTTTTATTTAAATTGTATTATATATTGATAGATGTTAACGCATAACATCGACGACAGTAAGTTAAATTGTTTATATGCAAAAAAATAAACAAATCGTGTTCTATTAATTAACACAAAATATATATTTATTGTTAAATATTAACAAACGCGGTCGATTTATAATATTTATAGATATATTTTACATCTAATTTATTACCGGGTAATTCCAGGCAATTGAGGATTTTTTTTAACCCAGTGATTTTTAATTGGAGTCTTTTAAGATCTCATACGTTTCAAGACATTTTTTCGTTAGGATTTTATTATATACATTCTTATGTTTTTACAAAATCTTAATTGGCACAATTAGGCACAAAAACTATAATTCATAAGGTATAGAAGCAATTATTAAAACTGATTTGATATTACAAACTTGAATATAACCTAAATGAGATTGATTACAATTACATATTTTTTTTTTGTGTTCACGATTGAATTCTTTTTTTAATTTTATTAACCGCAACTTGTTTTATTTATATTATAATATACGCATAAAATTGAATTTAAATCAAAAAGATAACAATATTATACATATATGCAGTATATATAAAATATGTAAGTAGGTTTTTTTTTTTGTTTTAGTTGTTTTAAATTTAATCTTATGCAAATTATATACTAGATGTGGTAATATTATTAAAATACAATGCAAAATTACTGTCACTATATAGAATTAAAAAACAAAATAAAATTATATACTATACATTATTTTTTTATCAATTTTTTCAAATCTTTTTTATTTTAACTTCATATATATTAAAATATATCTTAGTTCTTCCGTTTTTCCATCTTTTGATCAATCCAATTGAATGCATTCACCGCGGCATGTGAAATTGTTTTCATGCATCAAAAATATATACAATATTTTTTCTACCGATAAAATAAAAATAAATAAACAACGAAAAGATTTATTATATTAATATATTCGTTGCTGTTTGTATTTATGTTACATTAACGTAAAGGAAATGGAAATAGATTTAAATTTTCTGTATCAAATAAAAAATTGAAAAATTCAACAGTATATATTATTAATATGTTAAAAATTTTCAAATCTTGTATAGTTAAATCAAATTTTGTTGTTAATCAGAATCAAAATTTGGACAATGGCATTTCTTTTTATTATATATGGATATATTATAGATTAAATACTTGTTTTGTGTATCATATAAAAATGACTTTTATATTTCTTATCTTCGTATATTATCACAAGATAGAATTATTTTTTATTTTTTTTCCAATAAGATAAAAGGTACCGAAATATTTTTGTTTACTATACGTTATCGCTTTTTCAAAGATTTATCGCAGATTCACATTCACTTATTGTTAAATTAAAATATACTAACACAAAAATTTTGAATGTTTCCAAATATACTATCGTAAAAATAAAAGTTTATTTTATTTTTCGCAAAAAAAAAAACAATTGTATTCAATTATTTTTGTTTTTATTTTTATATTGTTTGTTTTTTTTTATAATTAGCATAAATATTTATATGTTTGTTTTTTGTATAAATCTATATATACAGAATATATTACTAACTATATAAATAAGGCAAGACTAGTTATATAACAAAACATCATATATATATATATATGTAAAAATTTAAAAGCAGGAGACATTTTTATAAATGTATATATATACGATATTATTATACAATATAAAACGGTAACATTTAGATTTCTTTATAAAATTGCATTTCAAATGTTGTAACATGCAATAAAATTAAAGAAAACGAAAAAAAAAAACGATTGTATTGTTTTGCAAAATACATATTTTATAATCAATATATATATTTTTAACCACTTTCATTTTCGGTGTAATCAACTCATGAAAAACTTATACAATTTTGTAAGTATTTGTAATTTTTTTATATTACATAATCGTATATCGAAGAAGACGATAAATTTAATGGAATTGAATTTACACAGAGTTGTAAAAATAATTTTAACATAAAAAATCATCACAAAAAAATAATTGCATATGTATACTTTTTATATATACTTAAATTTTTTTAAGTGTAAAAGTAAAAGCATTTATATGCAAAAATATGTGCGGTTAAATTTTTTATATATAGTTTTAAAATCGCATTCAAAATTGAAATGTTTTTATTATAGATATATATATAAATGCAAAAATGCACTTATATATAAGAAAACGGCATCTTACAAAAATGGCAAAAAATCGTATATGAAACGTACATGACCCGAGAGTGTAATCGTAACTGACTTTAGAAAAAATATTATAATCATTGTACACTATATATACATAAACCAAAAATGAAACAGAGTAAATGTACGTACATCAATTTAAAAGAATTTTCATTAAATATTAAAAAAACATTTTATATTAAATCCAAACAAAAATATACATACATATTTTATATGGAATTTTGCACGTACTATACACATTTATATATAGTAATATCGGGTAATATGCAAACAAACAAAACTATATTTGAATTATAAATGAATCGTTTATATAATATTATAAAAATATATGTCATTCATTATACATATATTTATTTTTAATAATAATAAGCAACGTATGTACTATATAAAAAAAAGGAAAATGCTAGTTTACATATAAAAAACAGAGGTATATGTAAAATATCATTATAAAATAAATTTATGATTTATATTCATAAGCATATTTTATTATAACATATATGAATATGGTGTTATATATATATTTATATATATAATAAGCAGAATAAAAAATGATTAGATCTATATAATAGTTTATGTGGGACTCGATGTGGTGTATTTGATAAAACAATCAATTCAAAAGTCTGACAATTTCGAATACAAAAAAAAAAACTGTGGACATTATATGTTTTTGTTCTGTTATTTTTAGATCTGAATTTCACGCAGAGTTACACAACTATAATTATCCATAAAAACCCCAACTAATTAAAAATCCGACAACATAAAGTTATATTGCTATGGACGCTAAAACTAATCGCCGCGGTTGTTTAATCACGTATATACTTTATTCAATTGTTGAACTAATTTCGAATTTCATTATCATCATTATACCAATCACAAATAAAATATATCTGCAATATACATATGGAATGTGAGATATTAGTTTCCATATTTATAACTAAAAATAACTTGAAAATAATTTAGACTGATTTCTCTATAATTCACCCACGTCACCACATAAAAAATTAATAATATTTTAATATATGGTAAAATATTAATAACCAACAATAATAAAATATATTAGATAAAGCATAAAGGTTATAAAATTATAGATAAATACATCAGTTTTGGAGAAAATTGCAAATAAATATTATTAATATACAATAAATACCATATAAAAATAATAAAAAAACAATTGTATTATATTTGAAAAAATATACAATTATAAATCGTAATATTCTTTCTAGTCATTTTCATTAATTCAAAAGAGATTATTTTTAATGAAAATTCATATTTTGTTAATTTAAAAAATGCAAAATTTTATTTATTTTTTTAGGATTTATCCAGAGTCTTTCTTTCAAAACTTTTTACTTATGGATTAAAATTTTAATTCTACAATATATAAAAAGGATATAATAAATTATTTGTATATGCAATTGTTTTTGCGGTTTAAATACAATTTTTAATCCTAATTATTTTTATTTTTTGTAAGTCTTTATCATTTACGATGGATTAATAATTTATTAAAATTTAATACATTTGTATATAATAAATGTTAAAGTATTAATGGTTTTTTCTTTTTAATATTATCGTTGAAATATAAAAAGGGATTTATTATATATAGGATATATAATCAATAAAATATAAACAATCAAAGTTATCAAATATTATACATTAAAAAATTAATAAATATATATAGTTAATTTTTACATACCTTTTTAATGTTACTTTACTATTTCCAATTTTTGACATTTTTAATTTTTTACTATCATCTGATGAAGATGTTGTTAATATTCCACCACCACCACCACCACCACCACCACCACCACCACCTCCGACACTATTTCCAACATTATTTCCTATTAAATTTGAATTATTATTTATATTATTGATAAAATTATTATTATTATTGTTATTATTAATATTATTATTAATAGTATTAATATTATTATTATTATTATTATTAAAATTTGTATTATTATTATCAATGAAATTATTATTAATTATATTATTTTGATCAAATTTTAAATCATTTAATGTACGTTTCATTGATGTTATATCACTTGATTTTAGTACACTATTATTATTATTATTATTATTACCATTATTACGTTCAAAATTTATTAGATTTGTGGATGGTGTTGTGATGGAGGATGAGGAAGTTGTTATTGTTGATGAAGGCATTGTTCTTAATTGTTGATGTTGTTGTTGTTGTTGTTGTTGTTCATCACATTCACTATTTAAATTACCATTTAAATGTAAATTTAAATTTCTAGATGGTGGTGATTTTTCTTCAACTGGTAACATATATGATAACATTTTTTTTTTTAAAGTGTTATATATGATTTTTATTTTTTATTATTATGGATTGGTGTTTGAATATTATTTTGATACTTTATATAGGTATATATATAAATTATAAATTTTTATTATAATAAATATAATGAAAAATATAATATTATATATATATAATAATCCAATGAGTTTATTTTCTATTTAAATATAAAATAGAATATTTTTCAAAACAATTAATAAAAAAAAATCCACTTCTCTGTTGACTTAAAATCGTCGCACGTTTCATATGTCAAATAATCACTTTTTGTTATTAATACACTTATTATTAAATAGTTATTTGGTGTTATTTATTTATATATATAGTTATAGTTATAGATAATATCACAAATTATTATTTAAAATTAATAAAAAAAAAATAAAAATACTAGAAATTTTAAATTGAATATCAATTAATGTATAGAGTATAATTATAATAGTAATTATATAACATGACGGATTATTTTCATATATTAAAATTTTTTAGAATTCAAATATTTTGGTATATTTAAAATTATTATTTATGTACAAAATAAATATATATAGTAGAGTATATATTTTGTAATATATTTACAATTTTGTTGACGGTTTTTTTTTTATTGTTTGGTTGGCAGTTTATTGTTTTTCTTGATAATTGTTGTTAATTTCACAGCATTCAAATTGTTTCTGAAATATATAGAGAAAAAACAAATGGTATTGATTAATTTTTGTTATATATAAAATGTACAAATGAAATGAAAATATACAATACTATATATATGGTATTAAATAAAATAAAATGATTATACCAAAGGTATGGTTTGGGTGGGTGTAATATATGTTTAGTATGAGCGGTGGTATATGTAAATTGATACTTGGATAATGTATATATACTAACAATGTAAGATATAATAATATACAATAATAATGAGCATATAGCGCGCAGTAAGGTATTGACAATGTACATTTTTAAAAGGTATATTACCTTTATAATATACATATAATAATAAAATATTCATTCGAGCACAAAGTATATATAATATATTATTAATAAATTATTTGCTTTTTTATTTTTATACAAAATTACACAACTGAAATATGATAACAAATTATTCTTATATGATGAGTAAAATTTCCAACACATTCTCTATATATATATATATTGCAAAAAATTTCAAGATAATTAATTGACAAGGGAATGCGAATTAATGTGCGGGTATTGAATGGGGTTTTTATCTATGCGTGATCTTAAATTTATATAATGTTTTTTTTTTCGTTAAGAATAGCAAAATCACAAAAGAAATTAGAGTTATATTAAATAATTAATGGATTTTTCTTTTATTCATTTCTGCTGAAAAAAAATATATGATATCTTATTACTTTGATTATTATCTAAATCTATAGATAAAAGATGATGTAATGTAATATATTCAATAATGTTTAAATGAAATTGTATATCTGCCAACAACGAAAAATTAAAATTACTCATACTCTTATCAAATTTATCAGTTTTTTATTTTCATTTGTTTATGATTATTATTTGACAAAGTTAAACGGTAATATGTATAAAAAAAATATATAATACATCAAAAAAAAAACAAAACATATGATTTTGAATCACAATCATAAAACAATTATATATTATTTATATATCCATTTTGATAAGATACGATTAACATATATATATAAAATGTATTTGATTCAGAATATTTTATTTATATATATATAGATAATTTCAAATATATCTATATACAATTAATTCAATCAAAAGTATGTCATAAAAATAATATGTTTTTTTTTATTATCTTCATGTTGTGAAATTAATTGCATTGTATTACTTGTATATTATAAATTATTATTGACAATATGCGATAAAGATTTATCTAGATTTATGTGATACGCGGTAATATAAGTACTATATAATAAATTTCTTATATTTTATATGATTAAATATTTATATATGGCTATATTATAACCGAAAACAAATTAGTTTTTATTATATGACAACATTTCATCCAATCAAATAAAATACAAACTAAATTTCTAGTACATTTCTCTGTATAGTAAATTATTCATTATATGGATGGAATTCCCGTAATGACAAATCTTTTTAGATTTTACACGGATTTAATTGATTATCAATGGAAAATTAATGAATATTATTTGAATACTGATGAAACAAATACAGATATATATATATAGGAAATGAAGCAGAAAGTCAACATATTTCCATTTTATTTAGTAAGAATTGCAATCCATTCATGGATAATATACATATTCTATTAAAAAGGGTTTGATAATTGTAATAAAAATAATATATAAATAATTAATTATAATATACCAATCGACTTTGAGTAATACCAATACCAAATCAATATATATACATATTAATTTATATATATATACCATTCAATAAAATGTAAAATATCAAATGTTTGCAACTTATTACATATATATTGAGAAGCCAACGAATTCATCATAAATAAATTAAAATTTCAATTTTTATATATATGAAAATAATATTAAATTTCGTCTTAAATTATTAATTTTTATATAATTAAAATTTTTTATGACTGGTAGACAATTTTATAATTATATTAAATTACATATTTTTTTTTAAATATATCAAATTTTTTCTGTTTATAGACATGGAATCATGGATAAGCATCAATGCATCAATCTTCTTGACATAGAGGTATAGATAAAAATTTTATTGTGTCATTCAGTGTGATTCGTAATTAATTTTCTCTATATAGAATACATTTATCTATATGATATATACGCACTTGTAGAAATTAATATAACGAAACCCTATATAATATATATATTAAATCTCACACTCATCCATCCATTCATCCATCCATACATAAGAAGTTATATAGCAATAATTTCAATTATTCATTGATTCATAATAAAAAAATTATTATAACAATATAATTCTCATCAGAAAATTTATATTTTATTATAACAATAAAAAGTACATCGAAAATTATTATATTATTATTACAAAAAAATAAAACAAACATAATTCGAGTACATTAACCCTTTTAAATAGAAATAGTATATTTTATATTTGTTATATTTGAATATATGCGATCGTTATGGTCCCCTTCTAATACCTTATAGAAATAAAATATATATTTATAGAAATTTTTATCATTTCTATAATAATAATAATAAATAAAAATGAAAATATTTTTATAATTCAGGACAACAAAAATTGTATATAAAAAGAAATTAATTAATATTTGATGAAGCATGAAATCGTTTTTTTTTTTTTTTGATTTAGTATATACTTTTAGAATTTATTCAACTTCAGCGGTATACACTTTATAATATAATATAATTATACTTCATCATTTATTTATATATTATATATACGATTATATATTTTTTTGAATTGAATGGAATGGATGATTACAAATTAATAACAGAGGTATATATTTTTTTTATTTAAAAATAGAAATAGATATTATAAAAATAAATGATAGAAATTGTAATAATTAACTGTGTGTTATTTATTTATAAGAATTTTTCAAGTGCGTGCATTTTTCTAATAATAATGATTTATAAGAAAAATTTTAGCAAATACACGATAATTTTATTTTGGCTCTTACTTGATTCGCCTTTATTAACATAACGCCTAAATTATCATCTACGAATGTTTTTTTTATTTCAAATCAAATAAATATTATGATGATTTTGGTTTCGTGAATTTTGGTTTTAGAATAATAGAATAGCAACCAATTCTTTCCAATAATTTTTTCAACATTTCAGTATTTCGAAATATAGTAATAATGATGATATAATAGAAGAAACGTTTCAATAGAAAAAATGCACCAATTAAATACGATCTATGAAAAACAAATTATAAGCAATAATATTTATTTCTGCAAGTTATCATTTATATATATCCATATAGATATTAATTGTACATCACCATGTAGATTAAAAGAATATTAAACGCATTTTAAAGTTGTATTTATATTTATTCAGTAAGTCTTTTGCGATGTTGTTTAATATTATTATTTTATTTATAATTATTTATCTATTTTAACATACGGCCAGAAAAATATATGTAATTCATATAGACAATATATAATGTTTACAGAACAATTTTATTTACCTGTCTGCGGTGTTATAGAAAGGTAACGAACGTGTTGATCAAAAAATTCCCTGAATTCCATAACTTTTTCATATAAAATCGTATATAAATTGATTATTCTATTTAGTTCTTTGAATCATCAAACCGATTTTGGTTAAAATATATCGATTTTATATAGTTAGAACTTTAGTAAACAAAAAATTTTTGTTCAATGAATACTTTGGATTGAATGTGATTATAATACAAAATACACTACCTTAGATTTAAAGGTATATACTACAATAATTTTAGTTAAAGTATTTTTTTTTAACTTTCATTATTGATTAATTGTGCGATAGATAATCAATAAACACATTTTATATGGAACCTTATGATAATGGTTTTTTTTTCTATATATACCATATTATTTACAACAAAATACAACGCAGTTATAGTGTTTTTATTGGAAAATTAAACAAAGAAAAATCTATATATAATATAATAATAATAACAATAACCACGCACACAATCAACAAAATTATATAAAAAATACCATAATCGATAAATCAATTTTCTTTATATACATATATATTTGAAATAAAGGTAAAAAAAGAGCATCTTTAATATACTTAGAATATAGGATATTATTGAAATTATATTTATAGTGGTTTAGTAAAATCTTATGGATTTTGAAAGTAACTCATCAAAAGGTGTATGCATATGTTTTATGCATTACGCAGATTTATAAATTATTATAAAAGGTAATAATTTCCTATACTTCAATATTGTAATTTCATATGCCAAATTTTACTTTAATTTTTATACGCTCAACAATTGCTATATTATATAGATTTTGGCAATTTATCAAAATGTTTTCTCCAATTAAATGAACATATATTCATAATACAACAATTTGGCAGCCATCATAATATAAATACTTATTTGTTCTGATACAATGAAATATACCTGCGTTTTTTTTTTTTTATGAAAAAATTCAATGCATGCAAATGATTTCGAATGATGTTTCTATGTATGTGGTATGATATAAAAATGTGAATAAAATAGTTTTAAATATTTAAATGGAACTTGTTGAATTTATTTAATTTTATAAAGTTTATTATATTCAAATTTGATGAATTTTATTTTTTGAATAATAAACATTTTGTTTTTTTTCTCAATTTGTTACAGTACAAATACGAATAATTGCATATAATTTATTGTAATTCAATTCGATGATTAAAATTAGATATTCTCACACAATTCAAACTCTATTATAACTAACTACACTATATATATATATACATATATTAAACACAAACATCGTATATATATCTATATATATATATAATGACATCATTTTCCTTAAGTAAAACAATCAAAATGATCTCATCACACTTGCATCCATTCAAAATTAACAAAAAATTTATATTCATCATTCACCATAAAATTTAACTTCAATTTTATCCTATTATATACATAAACGAACGAAAAATATATTATTAGTAGCTGTAAAGTATACTTAAAAGTTATTATATTATGTATTTTTTTTACCTCTGTATTTTATTGTAACAAATTTTCATTTTACCAAAAAAAAAAAATAACTAAAGTGGTTTGTATAATGCGAATGAGATAAATATCTGCGTGTGTATCTAATGAATAAATTTTTGTTAATTTAAATACGCTTGAAACTATATTGAGTTGTTTAATACATAAATGTATTATATATTAATTTTCTTTTTTTTTTTTTGTGAAGATCAAAATTACTTTTATCTAAAAACGCACAGAACACAGAAATTCCTGTTATTTGAATTAATTTTTATATATATACGTATATGTATATTTATATATCATTTGTTATTATTATTATTTTGTACGTATATACAGTTCTTTCTATTTTTTTCTTTCTATATATCTAAATTATATTTATAATCATCATATATTATAAAAAATTATCTTATAATTCATTTGCATGCGTGTATATTTCATTCATATATATTATTAATATATATATGAATATTTTTTTGCATATAAATACAGAATGGTCCAATATAATCGAATGCAATAATTATTTAGATTAAATTCTAATTCGATATTTAGTTTCAATATATAGATAAATTGTCTTATATGATTTGAACAAAGTTCTATATATATAGATTAAATTAATCTCATGGACTCATGGATAATTCTAATAACAAATTGCCTTTATAAAAATATTCTTGGTAAATAATATAAAAATTATAGATAAAAATTGTTTATCTATAAATATAGAAACAGAATTTAAAATTAGCTGCGTTTTTATTTTATAAAATTTTGTACATTTATATAGTTTTGTTTATATGTACCTTATTGCTGGTATGCAAAAAAAAAAAGTAGAGTCATTAATTAATATAATGATTTATAATAAAGCAATTTTAAGATATATACAAAAATAAAATTCCAGTGATCATCATAAAATGTTTATGTATTTTGCAAACGAAAAATATATATAAATAGATAATTTAACGAATAATTATGAAGATTATTTTTACTAAAATCTAAAAATTTTTTCAATTCGCCATTACAATCGTAAACAATTTTTTTTAAATAATTTATGGATATTATAAATTAAAATGCATTTTTATATATGGTGAGATGATCCACAATTGTGCATTCATATCCGTGAAAAGGTAAAAGGATAGATTTTTTTTTGTGTAATGAATGAAGTCCATAGCAATTTATAAGAGTATCAGCTAAATTTAGTTCATTTTTTTGTTACAGAAAGCGATAGACATAATTTCGTGTGAACTAATCGTTGATTGACCTAATTAAAAAAATTTTTTTTAAATTATTTTATACATAGAATTTAATCATTCTCATTGTATATTAATAAAATATAATACATAAATATAGTAATGGCATAGTCCATATAATAGTAAACGTATACGTACAATTTTATATTTATTTTTAATTAATTTTCAATTGTTTATATCGCCATTATATAATTATCTATATAGAAATAGATATTATTATATAATTTAAAATATATAAATATATATATAGATAAATAATTAACAAAACCCATTTAACGCATCGTTATACATCGCGTTTCATATTTGTTATAAAATATACAATAATAGTAGTTGAATGTATAATGTAAATTTTACATTTTTAATTATTTAATCGTTCAATTAAATGCGATGATTATATTTATGTCTTTATCGCTATATATACGTATATAAGCAGTCAGACAGATATATATATATATAGGTTTTTATATAACACACTTCATATCCGCATATATAGAACAATTATAACCGCAATTAAAATTGATTTGAAATTAGACTATATAATAATTAATATTATAACAAATATAAATTATAATTGTTATATACATAAACGGGAATTGTTATGATGTGAAAATTAATTTTTTTTTCATCGATTGTATTATAAAAATCATTAAAGTTATTATGTATATAGGTAAAAAAAAAAATCAACTTAGAGAGTGGTTAAAATTCAAAGACGATTAAAATTCCAATTCAGTAAAAGATGTTTGAAACCAATCTCGCACATAGTGACACATTTTACATTAATATATTCGACACGATAAACAGTAATTTATTATTTTTTAAATTAAAAAAAATATTAACAAATACAATAAGGTGGTGATGACAAAACAAACGAACAAATTACAATATATAAATCCATCAATTCTATATAGAAACAATTAAATTTTGCATCACTTGATAATAATAATAATAATAATAATAATAACAATCATAAAATAAACCACATATTCATGTTTGTATATAAATTATATGTTACAATGTTGCATTATTATGCGAAGCAGCTATACAAAAAAAACCAATTGTAATATAAAATGTGCAAAAATCTATATTCATTTTAATTTTAAAATAAAATGACATATTTATTTGATTAAACGCGGAAGAATATTTATATAACCTTTTTTAACCATATTTATATTTTAAAAAAAAAATATATATAGTAATGGAACTAACACATAAATTAATGAATTGTTTCTATATACAACATATATAATATAGAATCTCTATTGCAATTTACATATTTTAAATGATATAGGGTTAAAAATTTTTATAATATTATGAAAAATGAATTAATTTAAAATAAACACATTCCTGTATTATAAAAATAAATATAACAAAAAAAAATTGTACGAACAAATATAAAATTATATATATAGTTAACAACAAGAAATGAAATAAACCCACGTTAAAAAAAAACAATTTTTTGCATTGTGTCATCCATACATATACATATTATTAAAATTTCAATTTTTTTTTTTTTATGATCATAATATTTTAAATAAATTATATATATGCGAATGTATATATAATATATAATAAATATATTTATATAGTAAGGAAAATTTCAAATGTGACAAATAAATATATTATTGTATATAATATGAATAAATGAGATGACAAAAATTTTTGTTAATAAAATTAAAGTGTCATTTTTTTTTATTTTATTTTTGTGTTTTTTCTTTTAATTTAATATTATTTTTAATTTTTTTTTTTTTTATGTACATATAATTAAATTGCCTTAAAAATAAATGACGCTCGATATAGTATGTTATGTATATGCATATAAAACACTGTTTATTATTTTATTTTTTTTTATATATATTTATTTTATATTTACAATATGGAATTTTCAATATATATAAATATATAAATAATAAGTGTTTGAATTTTTGTATATATAATTTTTTATGTGGGAATGCATGACAAATAATTTTATAATAATAAAATAAATATTAGAAATTGTGATATATATGAAATAAAAAATAAAAAATAGAAAAACAAAACATTTTTAAAATTATTTGACCTTTTTTTTTTTCTTGTTGTATTATTATTTATGAATAGTTTTCCATCCATTTGTATACTACAAATATATTCTAATTTATTTAATTCAATAATAAAATAATTATTTAATGACATAAATTATATATATTTTAGCACTTATACTATATATAAATAAATAAATAAATAAATTCAAGATTTTTTTGTTTTAGTGTTTATTTAATAAATTATTTAAATAATTAGCAGTTAATATCGTATTTTTCGTATTTTATTGTAATAAAAGGAAGAGATATAAACATAAATTTATTGGAAATATGATAAAAAAAATTATCACTGTGTTAATTAATAGACAACATTGTATTGTATACTGTTTCTTAATTAACATATAGCGTGCATTTTTTTTTGATTAATCGTGAAGATTTTGTTACGTCTTGTATAAAAATCTATATATTATTATAGCTTTTTATTAACTCTGTTAATAATTCTATTTGGTTTTCAATAATTCAACAAAAAAGGGATCTTTTGACGAACTTTATCCTTATATTAATAATCTATATATCTATATATAAACATAAACTTATTTATGACATAAAGAATAATTTATTCTGCACTTGAATAATTAATTTTATTTCTATACCCTTGGAGCTATTATATATAAACAAATTTTTGATCTACATATATACCAAACACCAAGAATAAACCCATCAATCCTCAAATAATCCGATTTTATTATAGGTATGCATACGATAAATCGCATTAAAATTATATAAGTGATATGGTTATTAATAAAAAATCCAATAATCGATACATATATATATAAACAGAATATTATTTAGCTTTACCTTAAAGGTCAAACCAATCAAATTATTTTTATTTTATTTTTTTTTTAATATAACTATAGTCAAGTTCGTCTAAATGTCGCCGTATTCAATTTTTATATAATATAATAATAATAATAATAATGAAATAACAAAACGAAAAAATTTAAAATAAAACCAAAAGAACCAAAAAATAAAAAAGAAAATTAAGTGATAAAAATCTTATATATATTATTTTTATTCAATACATAAAATAAAATATATCCAATGATAACAAATATTTTTTTTCCAGGTATTATTCATTATAAACAGAAACGTAAGATACAGGATGTTTTACACGAATCAGTCATGTATTATAAAATGTTATATTTTTAATACAAAATAAAATTCAGCAAATTCAAAGTGATAATTCAAATGTGATTAGGAGTTTTTTTGTTAAAATCTTTATAAAAGAACCTTAAGATTGAAATATTTCTTTTATATTTACAATTTTCTACATTTCCCAAAATGTTACATTGATTTGTAAAAGACATATAAAGTAAAAACTATCACGTATATTAAATACATTTTATTTTAATTAAATTGATATGTGAAAATCGCATAAAATATAGAAAAAACAATTTAAATGTATATTTATTGTTATAAATCGCGTGACTCAATAGATATTATATATAAGATATATATATATATATAGTATAATGGCGGATTACAATAAATGGTTTAATTTTATTATTTTTGATTTAATATTGTCATTGTAAAAAAAATGATTTTTAATTATTTTGTTTTATTTAGTGAACAATAAATAATTCTCAATTGTATTTAATCAAATTTATTTAATTAAATTTTTAACAATATTTAAGAATAGAACTGATGTGATAAGAAATCTTATTAAAATATATCGATATTTTTCATATAAATGAATAAGTTTTTCATAGCAAAAAATTCTACGAATAAAATACGGACAAACCCGCTATTATATAATAATAAAAATTATGAAAATCATCAATCAATTAATCAATCAATTAATATAAAAAATATATATATTAGTAGTTTTATTTAATACACAATGGCGGTTCGATTAACTTCTGTTAAAACAAGAAATAGAAAAAAACTATATATCCATATATAATCAATCATTATATCTATAAATTTATAAATTCTATATTTGTAATAAATTATTTTTTGTTTTTATTCAACTACTGTTTCCATTTTAGCTGTAAAACAATCATCAATTTATATATATAAGAATAAAAAAATAAATAGAAAATAAAAATAGAAGAAACCACAATAGGAAATAAATATACAAATAAAAAAGAAAAGGTAAAATTAAATCAAAAGAATTCCTAACCCATATAATCTCTTGAAAGATAGATTGAAAAAAAGAAAGAAATGTTTTCTAAATGAATGTAAAATCATTTAAATTTCTTCTTCATATTATATGGTATATGATTATTAGATTTAATATAAATAATTTTTTTTGTTCTTCATATTTCTTTATCGCAATGCAATTATAAACAATTTATAAGTTCAATAACATTTTCTATATTTAAATATATATAACTTTTACATAAGAAGAATAATAATAATAAAATTTTGCCGCATAAGATGAATGTGTGTTGTTGTGTATAGAAAATAGCAAAACAATTTTGTTTTGTATACCATTTTTTTTTTTTTGGTTTAAATGTTTATTTATTTATCAATTTTTAAGTATATATGTATAATAATAAATATTATGTAAATAAAGTGATAAAAAATAATAATAATATATTGCAATATTTATTTATATATATATTATATTTTGTTATTATTATTCATGTTTTATATATTTTTCGTATTGTGCATATATAGAAATAAATTAAATAATATATAATATATATAATAATAGAAATGACAACAATATAAATTTATATGAATGAATAATAGCAAATATAATAATAACAATATATTAATAATAATTGTAAGATAACGCAAAACATCTATAATATCATTTTCAAAATTGATAAGAAAAGGTATTTTTTGTATATGTATTGTATTAAAAATCTGTTTTTATATTTAAACAATGTGGAATTTTTCACTCCAGTTTAATATACAGTTTTTTAATTATTTTGATACTATATGATATTATTAATGTTATGTTCTTTAACCAACCACAGGAATAAATCTTGAATACCTCTGAAGTCAGAGTTAAAGACAATTATATTAATTATTTGAATATATTGCCAATAAATCTATGGAACAGTTTTAAATTAATGAACATTTCTAAATATATGATTTCAAAGGATGAAACTCAATTAAAATAACATAATCCCATTTTGGTATTAATTCTCCATATATAAGAAAAGTGCTTTGATATCAACTAGAAATTGATTTATTTACGCGTTCATACCATGATTTTTACTCATTTTTGTTAATCATTTATTAACAATTATTTATTCTACATCCTATAATCACAACATTTTAAAATCAATTCAGTCAAATTACAATATATATATATATATATATAAGGATAATTGAAAAGACTCTTAAGACCTCACACTTATTATATATGGATATAAATAATTTTAAAATTAATTTCATCCGATATAGAACAAAACTTTTATCTGTTTAATTTTTTTTTTTTTTTAATTTTTAATAATTATTACTTAATTAATCTATATACAAAATTTTTTTATATACGTTTTATACCCAATTTTGTTGTTTGTTTTGACGTTTATTTTTCTTTTCTATATATACATATGCATGCATATATATATATTTTCTATTTAGGCAAAGATATGAAACTTTTATCTATTAAATAAATTAAAATTTATGTTTATTTAATTTAATTTTCATATAATAGATATGCATGTGTGTGTCTATTTCGTATATATATTTGCATCTGTGTTTATTTGTTCTAATTTTCATATAGAAAAAAATTCCATTTCACCGCAACAAATTTTTAGGTTTTTATCTATATATATTACATATGTATATATATTGTAGTAAGCGTTAAATATACAGAATGTATAAAAATAGATTAAAAAAAAAAATCTTATATTATGAAGATTTCATTCAAAATTTTCTTTTTTTTTTTTTGTTAATTCTCTTACCCGTCCGTCGTATATACAAACAGATATTTACATATATAAAAAAATAAATGTATAAGAAAGAAAAGTTTGTTATACGAAAGTTGTTGTTTAAGAACACCGCATATAAATATAAATTAAAAAATAATTCGTGAAAACTAAAAAAAAAAAAATACTTATACGAAAAAATTTCCATATAGTAATTTTGTTTATCTGCACATTCATCTCACACATTATAAAATATATAGTTATAAATATTATAAAAAAAAGTATAAAAACTATACACTTTTTGTTTAAAGCAAAAATAAAAAAAAAATACTTTTTAATATAACATAAACGTTTTTATACATAAGAGTGTTGACTTCTCTTATATTTTGTACTTGACTGAACAAACCATTTTTTATTTTATCAATAATCCATATAAATAATCATTCGAAAACTCTGAATTTCTAGATATTCATTCTATAAATATAAATATAAATGAATTCAGCATCTTTAAAAACACAAAAAAAAATATGATCCATGAATAAAAAACATTTTATATTTATAGTAAAAGTAAAAGAAGAAAAAAAGAATTAAATTAAGAATGGATTTCATGGGAACGATTAAATTATATTCTATATATACAATGAATATATAGTAGTTATATTGAAAATAGCCCACCACTGATTTTTTTTTCTATATCTCTACATAAGAGCCGTAGTATATATATTGTATAAATAATATACAAAACAAAAAATATATATATATATATATATATTTAATTTGTGATTGCTGATTAGTGTACAAAACATAAAATTCATATGGATTAAATTCTATATATCGTATAATATTATAAAGCCAAACATACATTTTTATGTGGTATATATAAGCAAAGAAAAACATATAAAAAAAAACATATTATAATGAAAACGTGTGAATAAATTTGTTTGTAATCACGTTATAAATCGAAAAAAAAGTGAATTCAATTGCATAATTTGTTACATAAAAAAAAAAAAGTATATTTTTATTTAATGAGAAAAATAAAATGCAAGATAAAAAAAAACGATTATTATTTATGAGAAGCATTTTTTTTTTCTTTTTCTTATTATTATTATTATTATTTTCATTTGAGTTTATTTGTTTGTTTTATTTAATATATTTAATGCATATAATATAAATAATTGCATTAAGAATAAAAATTATTATTATTATTTATAAAGTGAATATTTATTTGATTTATTTACTGATTATATGCGAATTTGCAATACGAAACAAAATGCTAAAATTTAAAAAAAAAAAGGAAAAGATATATAATTATAATAAAATCTTAATATTCTTATATTCTTTTTTGTGTTTTACCGATGCTATTAAAAATGTTCCCATAGGTATATATAATCATTTGAAAAGGATGAGAAATATCAAATATTAATCGTGGATTTAATATAAATATTAAAAAAATAAACTAGTTTGAATTGCGGTTGGATATACTGCAATATTACAAAAAGATTCTACAATTTATATATTTATATATAATATATATCAATTGTTTTCCTATATTGTCCTTAACAGACTTGAAAATTTTCCTTTTTTTTTTTTAAAAAAAATAAAAAAAACATCTTTATTAAAATTCAAATTCAAATTTAAAAAAGATTTTAGAACTTTAAATACATACCAACATTCAACAGATAACAGATAAATATTATAATGATCTTATAAACATCGGTATATTCTATTTTGCATATATAAAATTATATTGATCGAAATATCTTTCATATCATTTGTTTTTTAATTGAATTCCCATTGTGTATATATACAAATTAAAGTAAATAAATATAAAAAAATTCTATTCTATACAGAGTATCCCATCAGTACAAGATGCTAACAGATTTTCCAATAAAAAAATGTATGGCGTACCCCTGAATCTCCTCCTTCCCTCAAGGTAGACAGTAGATAGATGTAAAAATTAACGTAGTTCTAATCTAGCAAAATCACATAAATATTTTTATCCGTTAAAATTTTGATTTTGTTAAAACAGCTGTATCATGAAAACTGTTTGACGGCAATGTTCATGTTATATTAGAAAGAGTTAAAGTTAGTTAAAATACCTTTCCATCAAGTATTAGAATTATTAGATTTAGTGCAGTGGTTACTGAGATATGGACAATAACATCCGCACACTCCCTTGAACTTCCACAAAATCGTATTTTCGCGATAGCTCGAAAAGCAAGCGAAATAGACATGGAGCCGCCATAGATCATTTATTAATTGAAAATGAAGAATAGAACCTGTCAGTTTTTGATGGGCACCCTTCACTGGGACACCCTCAGTATATATACATATATAATAGAATTTTTTCTTTCTTATAATTAAATGCGAATATTTTTTATTGTAAATAAACAAATAATCACAAATTATTGATTACAAATAAATAAACCAAATATATTTTGCGTATGTAAAAACAAGAAATCATATAAATATTTATTCTATTTTTTCGCATATTTTCTTAATATATTTAAAAAAAAAATGTGATTTTTTTTTTGCATGCTTTATTACTGATAATATTTTTTTTTTAATTATATTAAATGAATTCAAAATACATGTATATTAATAATGTTTATAAATATGTATATTTGCGTAATTCAAATTCAAAAGAAACGGGTACAAATTTGATAAAAAATATATATATGAATATAAATGGAAAAAAAATTTAACTGGTGCGAATTCCAATTCAAGGGTATTTATATATATATATATATATTTATTTTTATAATATACATATGTTGATATGTGTCACAATTTTAATCTATATATATATCAATAAATTATTATTGAATCACATTTTTAAACTTTATATATATAAAATAATTATTATATTTTCACTTGTATGAATTTATAATTACAATTTGAATATGCGTGCAATTGACATTTCTAATCATAATCTATTAAGAATAAATATATATTGTATAGTATATGGATCTGAATAAACATTAAGAATTTGAATAACAGTGTCGATAAACATTTCATTCAACATTTTTAAAATTAATAAATGTCACACATATATTTCTTTATTCAATATATATACTACTGTGTAAAAATATGAGTAAGACTTTTCAATTTAAACTTCCCTGGTTTATCTATTTGGACAAATGCTTTTATTTTTACAGAGGTAGTACTGTTATGGACATCTGTGACAAATTTTAAGTCAATTGGTTCATTTCTGTAGTAGTTACGTGTGTGTGTGTGTGTGAACAAAGAAAAGTTGTTTATTCGATTTGTTTATTTTAAGTAGCATTAAATTTTGTGCGTGAAATGAAATATCGGCCGCCGAAGTTGGTGAGAAGTCGATGTCAAGAGCAAGTGTTTTCGATTGGCACAAATGGTTCAAAGAAGGCCGTGAACGCGTTGAAGACGAACCACATCAAAGACGACTAAGAATCTCTACTGGTGAGCTGCACGCCAACAAAATCAAAGAATTGGTGCTGCAAAATCGTTGATTGACTACTAGAGAGCTTGCTGATATTGTTGGAATTTCAAATGGGTCAGTCAACACCATTTTGAAAGACATTTTGTGCCGCAGAAAAGTCAAATCGCGATTGGTGGCAAAAATGCTCAATTTAATGGAAAACCATTGTCGCGTTGCAGAGTGTGAAATAATGCTTTCGACTATCAAAACAAAATGAGACGTATCATAAATGGAGATGTGACTTGGATCGTGACTTCTGATTTTTCGCTATGCTTAAGAGACCGCTACAGGACACCGTTCTGACACGATTGAAGAGATAAAAGCCGAATCGAAGAGGGAACTGATGGCCAATTCCGGAAGACGAGTATAAACAATGTTTTGAAAATTGGAAAAAGTGTTGGCATAGTTGCATTGCATCAGGAAGGGATCATTTTGAGGGTGATGATTTAGATTTAGAAGAATAAATAAAGATTTCAAATGTTATAAATAAAGTTTTACTCATATTTGTACACAGTAGTATATATAACTTTGCAAAATGGATTTTAATTGTGGCAAAATGATGTCCATAATTAAAACACTAAAGTATTATATATCAATAAACTTATATAGTGTAAAAATTTCTATATTAGTATACAAATTTGCGGTTAATTAAATTTTCATGTTCTTATATATATTTTAAATATACAATTCAAATATTAAAGTATGTATATTGATTTGTTTATTTTAAAGTATATTATTTTTTATAAAATAACTATATTTAATCTTTTTATTTTTTTTTGTGTCTATTATATATTGTATATTCTGTGTATGGACATAACATGACAATTATACTATATTATAATAACACAAAATATTTGTTATTCATTTATCTGGAAATGTATATTTGTTCATCCGCGTAGAAATTAAATGAATGAAATTATATGGTGATGGGTAAACAATTATTTATATAGTTATAATATATGGTATATATATGTGTAAAAGAACGTGCGAAAGCATCATATATATAATTATATATATTTATTATTTACAATTGACATTTTATCATATATATATATACTTATATAAACATATAAATAAAAGTATATTTACATTGGTTTTTTTTTTATTTCTTATTGAAAAATAAATATTTAAAATGAAAATTAGCCTAAAGCTATAAAGATCGAACCCGATTCCAGATCGTGATGAAGTAAATATATATACAGATAGGTATATATTTAATTTTGTCGTACGTGTTCATGTTCATATATAGTTATATTATAATTATATATATATATAGATATAATTATTATAATGTATAAATTATGTAGATGACTAATTGTTAATTTTTATTAGACGTTGATTATCACAATATATAATTGGTTATGTTAAATGATGATGTTTTGTTTATATATATGCGATAATGGTATATTTAAACTGTTTGCATTTATAAATCATACAAAAAAAAATTAATTGATCTCTTAATTGCGATGTCTCTATATAATAATAATATTAAGATGTATATATAATTTAAAAGATTACCAGTTTTTTTTGGACTGAAATTAACAACAACAAAAAAAAAGGTGTCAGAAATAAATATATAGTTAACTTGAATTGAAATGAAGTAGATTTTAACACGTACATGTAATGGAATTAATATAGAATTTTTTTTGTTGGTCGTTACTACGACAGGATAAGGATACCGTCTGAGAAAATATCAAAATTCTTTTGCCAACGAAATCACTTAATCACTTAATTAAGTGATGAATTTATATATCATGCATTGAATACATTTAAATGATTTTGAGTGAGGAAAACATTATAATATGTGGATTAATTTTGTTTAATTTTGTTAATTTTGTGAGACTGTTCCATAATCTTGATGTTCCTGGACATACCAATTTAGATGCGATTGGGAAAGATAATTGGAAATCAGAATAAAAGGAAATTATATAGACAATATATTTCCTGTAATATATTTTATAGTTTTTATTCTTAACCACTTCCGAGACAATATAATTTTTTTATTTAATGGGGTTTATTTAATATACAATATACATAAAAACTTTGTTGAATGATTTTAAATAATTTAATATATAGTCTATATTGTTTTCAACATATACAGGACAGATATATCTATATCACTTAACAGGATCTTTAGATACTTAACAAGTACATATTCAAAGAATCAATATATATATAATTAATATATTTAGTTTTTTTAAAAATCATCTTTAGTTGTTTGTTTTTCACACATAAAACTAAATGTATTTTAAAATAATATTAGTAGGTATATATTTTTTTTTTTGTAATTTCAGGAAGTTAACAATTTTTTAACAATCTTCATTTATCAATTTTAAGTATCTATATAATATATAGATATTATATAGATACTTAAAAAATATAATATATAGAAAAAACACACAAATTCGTAAATGTATATACAATTCGTATAATACATATAATTAAAAAAGTGAAAGTTTAATATAATATTCCATACGTGCATTTTTATCTTTATATAGAATATAACAATGGATGTATAGAACATTTCCAGTAAAACTATACATAGTTGTATCAATTCTTACGTACTAAAATTAACGTGGTTAAATATAAATTTATCCACGGTGAAATACCTACGAAGAAAAATATTGAAGATATTTGGTATTCAGAGCACAATTTAAAATAATCTATTACTATAATAGCGCTTTTGTTTACTTTTTTTTATAAGGAAAAAAAAAACAATCATTTATATTTGGCTACACAGAATAAAAATAAAACGAACACAAAAATTTTTTTTTTCTTTTTCTTTCCACATATAAATATCGACTGTCTTTTTTTAATGTGTTCGGTATTTTCGCTAAATTTAGTTTCGTTTTATTGAGCAACTGGAAAATTGTAATAGTCTGTACTGTATAAAATAAATCAAATGAAAATATCGTGCATTGATATAGATATAGAATAATAATATCTCCATAGAAACCTAAGCGTGGATAATTTACTTCGCATCGAAAAGGTGATGTTAATTTATTCATTATCGTAGATAATTTATGGGCTCTGAATACGAAAAGCGTGGTTAAACGAAATATCTCCGTAGATATTTAACCACGCTGAGGCCTGAATAAACCCAAGTGTGTGGTATTATTCGTAAATCAAACAAAATATATCAATAGCAAAGGAATAGAAAAAAATATTCCAGTTATAAACACAAGAACCACACGTACGTATTTGCCATAAAACAATAAAAGGATACTTCAGATGCGTTCAAAAAAAAAACAAACTATATATTGTTATATCAATTCAAATGCACAATCAAAATTGCACTTCAAATCGCATATATTATGAATATTTAGAAAGGAAAATATATATATATTGCATATATATGAATTGGCGTTATTATATGTTTGATATTAGATCATATATATATAATAATGTACTTCTATGTGGTATTATATAAATATTATCTCCGGTATAATCCCATTTGGTATTTCAATTTGTGTTTAAATATATATATATATATATAAATAATTGAATTGTTTCGTTTGTTTTTGTTTGTGTTATATATAAATTTGAATTGTCTTATAATTGCTATATAATATATATATCTATATATTCAAATGGCTGTAATTGCAATTTCGTATACATTTTATATAGTAAATTAACGAACAAACAAAAAAAAATACACTAATTTGCCACAAAATAACGGATATTATATAAACTTTTTTATTTTTTGTGTTTTTTGCATTTACGACACACCAATGAATTCAACAACAACAACATATAACATATATTGTTAATAAAATTTAATTTGTTATACGCCATTCCAAATTACAATCGTATATTTATAATAACATATATAGAGAATGTTTTTATAATTAACATAAATACAAAAAAAAATATAGATATGTATATATACAATGCATATAATCTATTATGTACAGTAAAACCTGCAAAGTTGATCACCTTTATAACTTAAGTTGACTATTTTGAATGAATGCGATTGGGGTCGAATTAATATAATTACATTAAACGTTTGTTAGTTGACCGATTTTTGATGGTTTCGTGCGTGGTCAACTTAAACCAGTTTTACTGTATATAGATAAATGTTTATAAAAAAAAAAATAAAAATATATATTGCAGTAAAATTTGTACAGGGTGAAGATTGATCGAATTTATCGTATTATCTTTTTCGGATATCAATGAAATCAATCATTTATATATATTATATTAAAAAATTCGTTAGATCATCATTAAATCAACTTAAAATTATGGGTATATCTTCAATTATCATATATCGATTACATTTCCTTTCGTTTCGTTACTTTATAGGTTTTTATACGTTTTATAATAAAATCTATATCACGCAAAAATTATCTCAATTCATAGAGATATAGAAAAAATAATCCCCCACCATCCTGTACATATATATTTCAAATTAAATAGTAAAATGATCAGAATTAAAAATTTTAATGTTCATGTTATAATTATACAAACAAAATCATTGCGTTTTGATTAAATATATATTTTAATTACATAAATTTTATTCCGTAGATATATACGCGAATATATATTGGTATATAAAATATCCTATATGATGATATGATACGATCAAGATGATTGCAATAAGAAATAAATATAAAAATAAAATGAAAAAAGTTTAAATAACATCATTTGTTATTATATTGTGTATATATAAATTAATATTATTATATATTCTATTTTTAATTACAATTTTTTTTATTTATGTTTAATTTATTGAATATTTTTCTTCTATCTATACTCTCGAAAAACTCTAAATAGATATATACATTTTTTATTTATTATATATACAAATCGAATGATAAAGACAAAAAAAATGATTGGAATTATAATTGAAACGATTCAAATTATAAATAAATAATTTTTTTATACCGCATTCAATTGAAAAAAAAAATCCAAATCAAATATATTACAAATTTACAAATAAAATAAACTTTCAATTATTTATATATAAACAAGATAATTTCAAGATATGTATGTATAGAGAAATTTTATTGAAAGAATTAATTTAATTATATATTTATTTAATTGATGTCAATTCAATTATAATATATATTTTATATATACCTTCTATAAAATAATATGATTAATTTTGAAAACAAGATCCTCTAAAAAATTATGTGAATTTAATCATCATAATTTTGGGGATTATTCACATTCAGTGTAAAATCTGAAGTCAATCAAATTTCTCAAAAATTCCTAACAATAAACTCTCAAAAGATTTGTAAAAAGATATCAAGCACAGCTACAAATTGTTTGCAAAATTTCGGAGTACGCAAAACGAAAGATCTGTATACATATAAAAAAACTAAATGTTAATAAGCATCGAAGTTATTACCGAATATATTCTTCAAATATTTATGATGAGTTACGAATATTATTGCTATTTTATTTGAATTGTGTATTTAATTTTAATAAATAATTTAAATACTTTGACTTCATATTTATTAACATTTTAAAATGATATATAAAAAATTCTAGACAACAAAAAAAAACAAAACTAAATGAAGTGATTACGATGACCTGATATATAACCATATATCAATAATAAGTCATGTGTTTTTTTTCTTTTTTTTAATACGATGTACGCGATTGCTGGTAGATATATGTATGTATGTTTATAAATATAGATAAAAAACCGTTCCTTTATATATAGTAACACTTCCGAATCATAAAAACGAAAAATTAACCCTTTGAAGACGTGCAAATATTTTAGTCAGTTAAAACATATGGGGTATCTCTGTAAAACACTTTCAAGATCATTTGAGATTACCCAAAAAAACATCCTCCTTTACAATTTTTATCATAAATGTTATTCATTTCTGACATTGCTGAAGTAAAATTAATGATTGTTTTCATTTTGTCCATTGCTGGTTTTATGACTTTGTAATGTATTTTGTCAACTATATTAGTCTAAATTTAAATGGTATGCTAGGCAAGCACACACGTACATGATACCTTTTAGTATAGGAGGTTATTCGGCTTCAGTATACGTTCTGGAAAATGATCCTAACGCGTTTATATAAAATAAAAATAAATTTTTCGCTATACAACCAACAATCTGGTTTTAGCGTCCAACAACAGTCTTCTGTTATTAGTTACTTAATTTGTGGCTTTTACGGTGTCGGTAATTAGCCGTACGACCAACCGCAAGCGGAATATACAACTCTGTGTTAAAATTCAGATTCGAAAAATAACCGAAAACACAAAACATATTTTATGCATTCAGTAGGATTCGAACCCACGACCCCAAAATTTCGTTGGAATTTTAGGTTGGCATTTTTAACATTTACACCACAGAGTTGTATATATAGAGATGCGTTTATATAGACTATATATATAATCTGTTTGATGTTTCGATCGATGGACGTATACAAAAATATTCCTAATTCAGTACAAGAAAATCCATTCAAAAATGAGCAAAATTAAATACTCAATTTTCCACTTTAAGAAGCATGTCTAAAGGAACTTATCATTATTATTAACGCATGGGGTTAATTCAATAACACATAACTATATATTTTTTTATATACGTACTTATAATATATATAGTTAAAATATGTATTTATATATACATATATGAAATGAAAATGAATATATATAGAGTAGATAATAATAAATTAAGTATGTAAACTATATAAAAAAATACGTCATTTATTGTTTTATTTATATAAATATAATCGTAAAATAAAATTAATGACATTATCGTAATATCTCACATTCATATATATATAGAATATAGTATTAAATAATATATTTATGTATATATACAATTAGATACATTTTATGATGTATATATAATGAATTTTATTTATAAAATGAACTAAAATTAGCATTTACACCCTTCCTTTATATATTTTATATACTATATCTATCTATACAATATATCTTTTTAGCATATATATTCCACTACAGTCCACTAACACTCATTCATTATAATAAATTCCCTATTATATTAAAAAAAAAAAAAAGGATATATATTTTTATTTTTTGGTGAATCAAAAAGTAACAAAAAGGACACTAAAATAAACGTAAGCACATATATTTATATACACAAGCACATATATTTATATATAACACATTTATTTTTATCTTTATATAAAGAGGGAAGTTGTGCAAATATTTTACGTCATCCTGCTTATAAAAAAACTGTATAATAAATATTTGTTCCTTTAATTTTGTTATAGTAAAATATATCGAATGTATACAAGGGAAATGATTCACCAACTATATATATAGACTGTATATTTTTGTATTTATCATGCGAGCAATAAACATTGATATTATTAGACCAACATATATATAATAAGTAGAATATTCAACAAAATGAAACATCCCCAGATTAAATCTCACCCTTAAAACTAAAATGATTTATAAAAGAATATATAATATATATAGAACTTTTTAGAACACCAACATCGATAATATTTTAATGGGTAAAATATGTGTATCGATTAATCCACTATACTCGCTCTATTTAAAATATATAATGAAAACAAAATTTGAGGAACATATATATTCATAAATTTTTGGGAAATAAATTAAAAATATATAATGATAATGAAAATAACAAACTTACCACATTTAAAAACAATTTGCGTTGTATTAATAAATTGAATTGATGCAATTTTTAATAACTGTATATTTATTATTTAATCATAATAAGAATAACACCACACACTAATATAATATTGTTTAATTAATTAATATTATATATTATATATCGTTTATTGTTGAACCAAAAAAAAAAAAAAACATCTATTTTTATTACAAAATTTCTAGGATTTATAGTATTATTGTTATTATTTAGGATGCATACAAAAGTATGTGTACATAAATACAATGCAAAAATTTAAATGTTGTTGTTTTTTTGTTGTTGTTCACTGTGTCGTCACAGCACAGAATATAATAATAATAATAATAATAATAATATGTTCTCGTTGCCGCCGCCGCTATATATATATATATATATGTATTGAACAAAAACAAAACAAAATAAAAAACAAAACAAAATTGCAAAAAAAAAACACTGCTGAAATTATATATTTATTTATGTATAGAAAAATTGCAGATATATAAATACATCACATTCAAATAAGAATATGTGTGTATAAAAATTTTATTTTATTTATTGCAAAAAAAAAAAATTAAAAAATCGAACACCAGTTTTTTTTTTTTTTTTTTGTAATTTTCAACAATTTTTAAAGTAAACAAATTTTAATGAAGAAAAAAAGAATTGATTTTTCTACCGTTCTACGCAATTGCTGTTTTTTTTCTGCTTCTATACACTATATATAAATTTATAGTAATTCATGTTTTTGGGAACGGCGGCATTTTTATTTATTCAGAAAATACACAATATTATATATTATTAACCATAAAAAGATTAATTGATTATAAAAATAGAATTATAAATTTCTATTTTTTTTTTTTTTTATTTCAATTCATTTGTTTGGGTTATATTGTTTTTTAATTGATTTATTTTATGTTTAGAAGAAAATAAAAAAACATAAACGGAAGTTATATATATTCATTTGGGAGTATGGTTTTTGGTGAATTTTTTTTTTTATTCGTTAACAAAAAGTGCAACTCTATTTAACTACAAATAGAATATTATTCACTGCACAAATTAATCCATATTTTATATATATTAATTTAATAAGAATAATTATAAATTATTTATTTATATTGAAACACTATACACAAAATTTTTATTATTTTTATAGTACCGCAATTATTTTTTTAATTTTTAAATAGAAAAATAATTTTGCTTTTTGTTTTTTTTTTTATTATATAGACAACTATCGCAACTGAATATCCACACAGTATCGATTGCAAAATGCTTCTGCGGCGCGGCGAGCGAGAGAGAAAAACAAAAAAACATTATGAAGGAAAATTCAATTTTTTTTTATAGAAAATTTTGAAATATACACGGGCGTACACACATTCAAATATTATATCATCATCATCATCACCGCATTTTCATATCATTGAAATTCAATTATAATGTTTTTTTTTAATTTAAAAGCAATGTTGCCTATTTATGAATTGATTTCTTTTTGAATAGGTAAAAGATTTTCATATTGTTTTTAATTAATTAATAAATTATATAAATATTATTAATTAACGTGAAATAAGCAATGGAAAATTTACGGATATGTGAATCGGCAACTATAGAGATTGAATTGATAAAGTAAAATTTATGAAATGTTTTAAAATAACAAGAAAAAAAAACCTTTAAAATTCTTGTATCTTGACACGGAATTCTAGTATTTCGCACAAACCTAACAAAATTAATACGTTTTTTTTTTCTTTTAAATAAAAAATTAATTAACATTTGTAAAGATTTTATTCAAATATCTATTTTAAATTTTCTGCAAAGGAACTACAGAAAATTATTAATGCATAAGAAAACAAATATCCCTAACTCCAATTTAAGATTATAATCATTCAACCCACATTGGAAGTGAAATTTAAACAAAACTATGAATTAAGTAAAACTTTTTTCATTTTATTTATTTAAATACATATATAATATATAGGGATGATTAAAATATACATATATATATTAATTCTTTTTTTATGTATATTTGTCTGGTTTTTATTTTTTTTAAGGAAAGTTAATAAAGGCAGGAAAGGGGTCTTTTTAAAAACTAATAAAAAAAAAAAATAATAATAATAATAATAATTTTATATTAATTAGAAAATATGTATAAAATATAAAAAAAAAATATGCATATTTTCCAGTATAAAATAAAAAATATATAAAGAGAAATTAAATACTGCATATGATGGAAATTATTTACGATATGCCACACACAGTTCTATCATCTACTCTATTTTTCTTTGTATTCTTCTTCAAAATAGATAATTGTAAAAAAAAAAATTACTGTTCATCTTTATCGGTAGCACCGTGTTTTAAAATCCTTGTAAATTCCAAATAATCAAATAAACCATTTTTTATTGGTGCTTCACGGAACATTTCATCAACCTTATTATTAAAATATATTATTATTATTGATACTAAATACAATTAACAAAAAAATCAAGTTTTAAATTAATTTTAACTTACATCTTCTTCAGTGAAACGATCACCCATTGTCGTAAGTAATTCACGTAAACGTTCTTCTGATATTAATCCAGCATTATCTTCATCGAAACAACCAAATGCATTTTTTATAACATCTTCTGGATCTGTACCCTGTAAACGTTCACCAAATAATGTTAAAAACATTGTAAAATTAATGGGTCCCGGTGCTTCATTCATCATTGCCTCTAAATAATCATCTGTTGGATCTTTTCCTATAAATTAAATTTTCCTTATTTTGAAATGTTCCTCCGAAACAAACAAAAAAAAGGCTTAATCGATTGATATTTTACCTAATGACGCCAACATGTCATGTAAATCTTCCTTTTCAACAAAACCATCACGATTTTGATCAATCATATTGAAAGCTTCTTTGAATTCAGCAATTTGTGCCTGATCAAACATGGCAAATACATTGGATGTTGCACGTTGTGCACGTTTCTTTGTTGTTGCACGACGTGTTGCTGTTTTACGTGATGCCATTCTGTGAAAATATCGAAATTTCTATGATTAAACCACTAAAATAGATATTTTTTTATTAGGAAAAAACTATTTTGTGGAAATAATAAACATTCTTAGATTTGAACAATGAAATTTCCATTTTTTATTCATCAATTTGTGAAACATTTCAATATAAATTATGATATAAAAACAACAATATTTGAAAAACTACAATTTTCAAAACGAATACCGCCAAAAATTGCTACCATAAGGTATAAACGATAATATTAAAAAAAAAATATATGATACTCTAATCAGTAGCAAAAGCAAACAAACGAACGAACAACAACAAAAAACACCTTATGGTTTGTTAATAATAATAATAATTTCTTTCTTTTTTTTTTTAATCATTCAATCTCGTACAACATTTAAAATTTTTAATTATGACTCATTTTTGATTCAAAACCACAAAAAAAAAAAAATTAAATAAATATTACACACATTAAAATATACTTTTACGTTCGTCAGTTCGTTGTGGATTTATATTTTGCACATTTATTTATAAATCATTAAAATGTATTTTTATTTTTTTTATTTTTTGCTGTTTTAAACATTGCATTACACATGTTTTACATTACCTTTTATGCAATTAATATATTGATGATGACGCTTAAAAATAATCAACTTAAGCCAACAACAACAATTCTTTAATAAACTACTTTTATTTGGTAGTATATATAGTCATTCGTTACAAATATGAATTTTTGTAATAATATAAAAATTATGTCCATAAAAGGAAATTCTGTATAGTGGTTTGTTTTGGTTATTAAAGATTTGGTCATTTTTGGCATGTGGCTGATATATTCACATATAATATAATAATAAAAACTACAATTTGCTAACAAATGGTTTGAATTTGATTAGCAATTTGTTGATTGATATACGGACTAACGGATTACAATGAATCTGTTTATTATTTTTTACTGATTAAAAATACCATCCCATTTTTTTTCCTTTTGTTGTAATACACAAAAACACAAATATTTGTATTTATAAAAATATTAATAAATGACGTCATTAATTCTGGAAATTAATGGAATGACAAATTCTTTTCATTGTTGTAAAAAAAAAGAAAAAAAATGTACGGGCTGCATGTGAAAATAATATAATTGAATCGTTGTTTTTTTCTTTTCTTCTTAATTGATTTTTTGTATTGTATTCCGTAGAAAAGAAAAACCGATTTCCATTTATTTTAATTTTATAATTAATTAAACAACACTTACATGATTTTCTATTTATTAATAAATTAAATAAAAATAATATTAATCTTAATGGATGAACTTTTCCAAACACACAAAAATAAAATAAAAACAATTCTTTTCTTTTTTTCCAAATAACCGATTCGATAAAAAAAAAATATTAATTTATTTACATTGGGGAGGGGGGTTAGGGCGAGGTGAAACAAATGTTTTTTTATCTACTCCACTCTCCGTAACCATGGAATAAAATCAAGAGAATTTACAATTTGGTGAAAATTTGTAATGTTTGCATTCGAAATTTTTAAAAACATAGAAAAATGAAACTAATGATATGACATCTTTACCGAAAACGCGAATACAACAACAATATTTTTGTTTTTACTTTTTTTATTTATTTATTTTGGTACGAATCGATCAAGTGGAAGAAAAATTAATTTTAATTTCATAATAATAAAAAACTATTAATAATTAAAAAAATAATTTAATTAAAAATGTTAAAATTGGATAGACATAAATCAATAATAAATAAAGGATTTAATAATTTTCAATTATTACGTTCATTTGCAATTAGTTTTAATAATAATAATAATAATTGGGTTGATACACGAATGTTAACAAATAATAATTTTCATAATCAACGTAATAATAACACACCGATTACAAATAAACAGGTACAAAACCGCAAAATTATTTTCTTCTGTTAATTTCATAATATTATTATAATTTAATTTAAATTTGTTTTTCTTATAAAATGTTAGATAAAACAAATCCATACCGAATATAATGCATTAAAAAAATTAATACAACGATCATTTTTTCAACCTAATCATAATTTTAGTGGTTTTCGTCAATTGCATTCAGCAACTACGCTGTGTACAAATTCAAATCAAAATAAAAATGCATCAGGCGAAGGTTCGGGTTCTGGTGTCGGTGGTAGTAACAGCAATCAAAACAGTAATGATAAAGATGATAAAAATAATAAACGTAAACGTGATGAAAATGAAGAGAAATTAATGTCAATATTTACAAAAGCAATTATGTGGATATTTTCAATATATGTATTAATTGGTGTATTAACAATGGCCATACCAAATAAAAATCAATCGGAAACATCAACACGGTATGTGTCATGGCATGAATTTGTACATCATATGTTGGCAAATGGTGAAGTTAAAGAGATAATATTACGACCCGATTTAGAAATGGTTACAATTGTATTGTACGATGGAGCAATTGTTAAGGGACGACGTTTACATGATACAATATTTCATATGGCAATTGCCGATGGCACAAAATTCGAAGAGAAATTACGTGATGTTGAAAAACGTTTAGGTATATCAACTGATGGTATCCCAATCACCTATGAACGTAATGCCGATTTAATACCAAAAATTTTAATTACATTAATGGTCACTGCACTTATATTTTCAATATTTTCACGTATGCGAGGTGCAAAATCACCATTAAGTATGGATTCATTTGTATGTGTGAAAAAAACTATTGTTCTGTGTTTGCATTCATGTGTTTTTGTTTTTAATTGATTTATTGATTTTTAATTGTATAGACACAAATGGGACGTGCAAAATTTACATTAGTTGATCCAATTGAAGGTGGTAAAGGTGTTTTATTTAAAGATGTTGCCGGTTTACAAGAGGCAAAACAAGAAGTACGAGAATTTGTTGATTATTTAAAATCACCAGAAAAATATCAAAAATTAGGTGCTAAGGTAAAAATATATATAAATATATATGATTTTAATAAATATCTATATTTTAGCAGATAAAAACCAATTAACTTAATGCTATTTTTGTTGTTGTTCGTAAAGGTACCAAAGGGTGCATTACTTTTAGGACCACCCGGTTGTGGTAAAACACTTTTAGCAAAGGCGGTGTCAACAGAAGCAAAAGTACCATTTTTAAGTATGAATGGTTCAGAATTTATTGAAATGATTGGTGGGTTGGGTGCGGCACGCGTTCGTGATCTATTTAAAGAAGCTAAAAATCGTGCTCCATGTATTATTTATATTGATGAAATTGATGCAATTGGACGACAACGTGCTGGCGTTGGTGGATCACAACAATTTAGTAGCGGTGAATCCGAACAAACATTAAATCAACTGTTAGTGGAAATGGATGGTATGGCAACAAAACAGGGTGTTTTAATGTTAGCCAGTACAAATCGTGCGGATATTCTTGATAAGGTACGAAAAAACGTTAATATTATTCAAGAAAAAAATTCAATTTTTTTTCATTATAGGCATTATTACGACCAGGACGTTTTGATCGTCACATTTTAATTGATTTACCAAATTTAATTGAACGTCGTGAAATATTTGAAAAACATTTAACAGGCATTGCCTTAGAACATAAACCAAGTGTTTATTCTCAACGGTTAGTATTCGATTAATAAAAATAATGATTGATTTTTTACCTAAAAACGTTTTCGTTTATATTTTTCGATGTCAAATAGACTTGCTATAATAACACCAGGATTTTCTGGAGCCGATATTGCAAATGTATGTAATGAGGCGGCATTACATGCAGCTCGACATACCCAAAAAATTGTAAATGCAAAAAATTTAGAATATGCCGTTGAACGATTAGTTGGTAAGGTTTTATTTTATTTATTTGTTTATTAATCTTATACACACATAATGAAAACAAACAATTTTTTTAGGTGGCACGGAAAAACGATCACATGCATTGACACACAGCGAACGTCGTGTTATTGCATTTCATGAATCTGGACATGCATTAGTCGGTTGGCTACTACCAATGTCAGATATTTTACAGAAAGTAACAATTGTACCGCGTACCAGCTTAGCATTGGGATTTGCCCAGTACACACCGAGTGAACAAAAATTATTTAGCAAAGAGGAACTATTTGATAAAATGTGTATGGCTTTGGGTGGTCGTGCAGCTGAAAATATAAGATTTTCACGTATAACAACGGGCGCTCAAAATGATTTAGAGAAAGTTACAAAAATTGCATATGCTCAAGTGAAAAAATTCGGTATGAATGAACGTATCGGTCCGATGTACATACACGATGAATCCGATCAGGAATATCCGATGAGTGATAAACCGTATTCAAAGTATTTCGATAATATTATCGATTTAGAAGCACGTAAAATTATAACGAGCGCCTATGAAAAAACGGAAAAACTTCTAAAAGATAATGAAAATAAATTAAGAACGGTAAATATTTTAAATTTATGTTTTGAGGTTCTTTCAAACAAACAAACGAATGTTAAAAAAAAAATATTATCTCATCATTATTTAGTTGGCTGAAGCTTTGCTACAAAAAGAAAATTTAAATTATGATGAGGTTGTTGAATTGATTGGACCTCCATTATATGAAACAGCTAAACGTAAAATAGATCCCGTTGAATTTGAACAATCATTAAAAAATTTATCATCTTCGGATACTGAACGATAAAATAAATGTTGGTTGTTAAAATATCTTGTTAAGTTTTAATTTACGATATATTTAATAATTATATAGAAGAAATTACATAGGAAAAAAAAATATAAAACTAACAAACAGAAATTTACTAACGGTGAGTTTTATAATTTTATTATAAATTTATTTTGTAGAGTTAATTAAAAGATTTTAAATAATTTTATTAAATGAATTACGATAAAAATCCCCTGAACTGGTCATATCCAATCTGACAATAAAACTGAGTTAAATTTGTGGAATTTAAATAACCAAACTTTTGGGTAATAATAGGATTAATAGAGTATAGGATAATTAATCGTTTAACGTCTTAAATAAATTTAATTATTTACAGAGTTTAATAACATATAGACATTTAATTTGTTTTTTTTTTTTTGCAAAAATAATTAAATAAAATACTTTCTTTATTATCATTTCCCCAAACGGTCATATCTTCTATTTCATTTTATTTATTCTTTTTTTTTTTTTTTTCTTATGTTCTACTACATAAAAATGGATGGAATTTTTTTAAAAAAACTTAAATTAAATAATTAATAATAAAATAATATATAAATTTTAAATATATATATATATAAAAAAATTCATTAAAATACTTTCTTTTCCTTTACTTTACTTACTTCTTCGAATAATAATTAATTGCACAATATAAAGTAATAAATTTTTATGGCATAAAATAATTTTTAATATATGGCTTTTAAATAAATCGTTTTTAACGAAATATCAATTGCCAAAATAATTATATATAAATTTTGAAATTTTAAAAAATATATTGGCACATTTTTTTTTTTTTTTCTTTTTAAGTATACACATCCTTTTGCTTTTTTAATCCCATAATCCCGCATGGCATCGTCCATCCAGGATTTTTCTATACATTAACATTTTTTTTTGTTGTGGTTTGTAATTTATAAATATTTTTAAAAATTTGAATCCATTGCATCTAGCGGTCCCGTACCCTCACCATAATCCAATTCATCTTCATTTGGTAAATCTTCAATGTCATCATCGTCTTTTGATTCTGGACATAATAGACAACGACTTTCATTTATACCATAATTTATACATTTATCACCAACACATTCACAACATCCATCATGAAACCATCTGAAATTGATTAGAACATTTGAATATTATTACAATTGAACAAGTAAAGTAAATTCACATTCGAAAAATTAATAAACCAAAAAATCTTATTTACCGATAACTGGACGCTCCCATACTCTGACAATTTTGTTTACATTTATTCCATGATAAACACTGTGACATATAAACAACTGTACAATTAACCGTTACAATATCACGTTCTTTATATTTGCTAACATCTAATTCTTGATCCGGTGATGATGTATCTAAATATATATATAAAGTAAAGATAAAGAAGTAATAAAGAAAAATTATTATATTACTAGAAAATTGAATAATTTGCCAAAAAAACTTACGTAACATATATTTAAAATCTTTAACACCAATTAGGGCAGCATTAAAATCAACGGGAAATGAAAATATTGACCATTTTTCTTCATCAGTTTCATCGGTCAATGCCTGAAATAAACCCGGTATTCCTTCTAAATCTTCAACATGCGATTTCTTTGATAGTAAATTTTTTGTTTCATTTGGTTTTGGACACATTTCTTAAAACATTCGCGCATTAATGGGGATATCAAAAAAAAAAAAATTTAATTCATTAACAATCCAAATAAGTTCCTCTATTTAGCAATCAATATATAATTATTGAAAATAACTTACCAACACAACTACAACATTCACTGTACAAATAGCTTAAACAATTAAAACATTCTTTACAACATGAACAATTTTTTAAATCACATTTACAACTTTGGGTTAACATACATTTGGAAACAACCGATGCACAAATTTGTTCATTACATGAATTCGTAACATCAATCAGCAACAATAATGTAATCATTGTTGTTATTGTTATAACAATTAATAGTTTATGTTCGGTCATTTTTGTTTATAATATATTAATTTTTTTTTTTTTTTTTGGTTGCTGGATAATTTTCTTTGTTGTTTTTTTGTCCAAAATTTATCTGTAATTTGAATTAGATAATAAAAAAAATTAAATATAGTCTTAATAATATTAATAATATTAAAATCTTATATATAATAAAACTATCGTTACTATATACGACAGAATTATTGGTTTTTAGCGCCCTGGATGGAGTTAGGTGCTTTATAATGGTAAGCTTTGGGGAAATCCTAACCCTGGAAGATTGTTTCATATAGGAGTTGAGGTTTTTCGAACAAAAAAATTAATCTATTGGTTCGAAAAATGTTAACATATACAGAAATATACCTTTTGAGTGTGTTTCCTTAATACTTTAAGCGAAAAGTTAATATGAAAAAGGAATTAATTGAATTGAAATTGAATACTCTAGATGAGGTGAAACAAACAAACAAAAAACTAATCTAAAAGACTAAATAATTTAAAAATAAATATAATTATCAAAAGAATAACAAAATAATTATAAACAATATTGCAACCGCAGTGTATGTGTATATAAACAGAAGAGCAGCTTATATATATATTAAAAAAAAACATTTTCCATATATACACAATTATAAAATCTAAATTGGTTTATTCTAAGTTAGTATTTTTTTTTTGGAAAATGGGTATACAAAATCTTAATAAATGAAAACAAAAAAAAACTTCAAATTTTCCTTAAATTTATATTTATTACGAATATAGTAATTTTTTTTATATATAGTTTTCTTCACTTAATAAAATTTAATTACTATATATTCGTATAGGAAAAGTAATATTACCATAGAGGAACGAATATACTTAAAAAAAAAAAACGAACACAATAAAATTTTACTATTTCAATAAAGTAAACTAAAAAAAAATTGATTAAGTAAATAAATAAACTGGTGCGTGTATGATTTTATAATAAAAAAAAAAAGTAGAAAAAAAAAACAAACAGAGACTGAATTTAATTATAATTAATTTAATTTTAATTTGTTTGGTTTCTGTCTATCGTTTCGTCTAGTGAAATTTATTTATATTTGTATTAACATTTTTTTTTCTTTTTTTATTCAATTCAATGAAAGTAGTAGTTCTTATATTATATACAATACAACTATAATTAATGTTAGAGGATCTAAAAAGAAAAACTTAATCCCGATATTACTATAAAATTAAAATTAAATAGTAATTAATATATAGATAGTATTTTATTTTATATTAAAATTAAGTATATATACCTGGTTAATTTTTTAGCAGTTGATTAAATAAAAAAAAACCAACAAAACAGATTAACGCACAGCAGACACTCTATATACTATATAAATAATAGATTTTTAATTTTTATAATCTCTCTGTCTTTTTATACCATGCGCAAAGCTATTTATTACAGCCACTTTAATTGATGATGATGATGATGATCAATAAAACAATAATGTCAATAGAAGAATCTGTGTATTAATATTTAAGATGAAATAATATTTAAAAAAAAAAACAAACACGCTGTTGTATTATTTTTTGTTTACTCTTTATCCAGTTTAATGTTGTTTTAATGAATAATATATTATAAGGTATTTTTTATAGGAAATATATCGATCTTTTACTGATCTTTTATACAAAATTCTATGTTTGTATTATTGTATATATATATATATATACATAAAAATCACTTATACACTTTTTATCTTTCCTTTCGTTCCGTGTGTAAACTTAAACTATACTATAATAAAAAAAAAACCAAATATTTTCTTAATTAACACTTTTTTTTTACTATTATTTTTTTTTTAATAAGACGACGACGACGACGCAGACGACGACGATAAATAGAAATATTTATATTATTATTGATACAAATTAATACATATTATTTTTTTCCATCGCGATATACACCGTTTAAATATTTAATTATAAAAAATTTAATTAATTTCACATTTCCATATTCTATTTTATTGTATATAAAAATTATTAATTAATAAATTTCAATCCAATAATATATAAATTAAATTTGTCCGCCACAATAAAATAAACAAACAGTGAATAAATATTAAATACTACTGAAATGAGAAATCTGAAAACTGAAACTGCGCTGCAACCTGCAAAAAGAAAAAGAATTACAATAATAATATAATATTATAAGAAAAGAAGAAACAGAAAACGATCCCACACAAACGTAATTATAAATTTTTTTATTTTATAATAAGATCTTTTGCCTCCTCTATTCCATATATCCATATTGTAATACAGAATACACTTGATCGTTTGATCATTTCATTTGATGGTCGCGTGTCCGTGTATTTCATTCTCGTGTATAAATAAAATATTCATGGCAATCGAATCGCATTTGCGTGTGTAAAAAAAAAGAGGTGAAAACAATGGGCATTTTCGTTTATTCCACTTGTGTTAACACAAACGCACAAGTGACACAAATACGTTTTTTTTATTGCACTTGTGTTACTTGTGTTATATGACACATGTTCGAAAAAACCTCTACTTAACACTTGTGTTGACACAAATTGCCCTATATCTATTTTGTAGGAGCACCATCGCCCTGTGTGAGATTGTTGTTGCTTTACCGTCACTATAACATTTTCACATATAAAACGCCATTTGTAAGCAAAATTAAACACAAGACTATTTTATAATATTCGAACACAGAGCTAGCACATATAAATGTTATATCGCGCTCGCATGTTTGAGAGCGCACAAGTGCATGACACAAGAGGAATAAACGAAAATGCCCAATATTAAAAACAACATTACAACAAAACAATAATAAGATGTTAAGAAAAAAGAGATTCACATTCACATGAAATGATGAAAAAAATATGAGATCATATCGAAGATACACATATATGTTTATATACAGATTACAGATTCATACGAAACGAATGATTAGAATGAATTTATTTCTATTAATTTTGGTATTATTATATATATTCATTGCATATGTATATAGGATCCTTTATATAACGAACGGCATTGAAATCGTGCATTTAAATTGAAATTGATATTAAAAATATGCAAGAAGTGTACAACTTATGTTGAAAAAATAGAAAATGGGGTGCTTAAAAAAAAATGTTCCGGTGTTACACTTCATATATAGGCTGGATTCCATTTCGAAATTTAGAGTGCTAATGACTAAATATTAGACATTAAAAAAGGGGAAGTAAGCATTTAGTATTAGTATTTTGCATAGTAGACTACATTAGTATTTAGTCATTAGCATTCTAAATTTTGAAATGGAATTCAGCCATAATATAGTTGATTAGTTGATAAAAAAGACAATATACAGTTATTGGGAAAGTATTTTTTTTAATTCATTCATTAATTATAATTATTAATGAAATTTCACTTTAAAAAATACCATCAATAAAATCACTTTAATTTTTTCATCACTATATTATCTTTTTATGAACTAATCAACTATACATATATAAGGAAGCCAACCCCCCAAACAGATTTCAATATTGATACGCATTGAAATTGAATTCACACTTACTAAAACCACTTACTAACGATGATACTGGTATCCGATTCAATTCTATATGGTTTTCTAAACGAATATCAGTAAAGTTTTCTAAATGATAATTTATATAATTTACTGAAAGAAATCCGTCAACCAATAATTTTTAACGTGAGGACGTTCAGTTTATTGTTTATGCTTTCGGCAATAAAAAAACAATAAAAATCATCAATTGGTTATAATATCCGTAACAGTTTTCATTTATGAGTCAATATCATTACCATGAGTCAATATCATTACCATCAAAGAAACACAATCCCGAAAATGATATTATCCAATTAAAAATAATTTCTTTTTATTATTAAAAGAAAAACAAAAAACAAAATTAAATATTTTTGTAAAAATAAATAAAAAAAAAAAATTGATATTTTTCTCTCTTTATAATTAAATAATAATAATTAATAATATATTATGGATAATAATAACCATACGGATAAAAACAAATATAATTTATTGGAAATACATAACTTATGGGAAAAAGAAAAAAAAAAAACTATCTTAAAAATTATAATTTCTTTTTATGTTGGGGTGGCTTTTTTTTCTTTCTTTCTTCATTTAAATTATAAGTGCTGTGTTATTTTTATTTGTGTATTTTACATAATTTTTATTTTTACTTTTAAGAGAATATACGATTTTTATTTATTTTTAAACTTTATAAAATATTAAATAAAAAAAAATGAAATTATAAATCTATTGCTGTGTGCCTGATTCCGATTTTACATTTAATAACGGTTTTTAGTATTTATTGCGCGTATTGCATCAAAAATTTTTTAATTTTATTGAAATTAAATTAATTTTATGTTAATTAAATAGCAATTAAAATAAATTATTGAAATATTTTATCAATCTTTTGTTTTTTTTTTTTTGTTTTTCAAATACAGCATTTGTGTGTATTTAATTTCTTTTTTTTTTATATCTATATATGAATTTGTGATTGTGGGACGTTTAGCAAAATTGGGTGTTTACCGTTAGCGATGAAAGAAAAAAACAAAAACAAAATGGAACTGTCACAACACAGCTCAATTGAATTGAATTGAATTTTCTTAGCATATAGAGCAACACTTAACTTTTTTTTTAAAATTAACCTTCTTGACCAAAATCATCGGTAAACTTTTGTAATTTTGTTAAATCTTCAGCATTTACAGTTGGTTTTGTACGTGCTAATGATTTCATCATATCACCCTGTTAACACAGCAAAATAGAGAGATAGAGAGAGATTAAGTAACATAAAGTATCAAATGAAAAAACAATTAAATATTAAAAAAAAACCATTGTTACCATTGTTACTGGTGGTTCATATAATTTGTCACCTGATACATCCATCCAAGTCATTTCAAATGCGCCTGGTTCACCGGGTGAACATGGTGTTACTAAATCATCAACAATAAGATTTTTATCTAACGGTGATGGTCCACGTATTTTCTATAGTTTTTTTTTTTTTTTTTTTCATTTAATCAAAAAAATATAATTATTAATTTCCAATTTCTTCTCTCACACATAGAAATTGTCAAATCAATTATTTTTTCAATTTCCAAATCCTTAAAATACCTTAAAATGTGTTGCCGATTGTACTTTTCGTACGGGATGCATTAGAGCATCACGTACAATAATGGATATATCAGCACCCGAATAACCTTCGGTATTTTTTGATAATATTTTTAAATCATCTTCCGTCAACACATGTTTTGTACTGCCCAAATGAATTTTAAACATAACTAAACGGGCATGCTCTTCGGGCAACGGTATAAATATACGTTTTTCAAAACGTCGACGAATGGCCGAATCTAATACCCATGGAATATTTGTTGCACCCAATACCAAAATACCGTCCATGTCATTGCCAACGCCTTGCATTTGAACTAAAAATTCTGTTTTTATACGACGTGCACTTTCACTTTCATTATCGGAACGTGACGAACACAACGAATCCACTTCATCAATAAATATTATACTTGGTTTATGTTGACGTGCCAATTCAAATAGATTTTTAACTAATTTTTCCGATTCACCTAACCATTTTGATACCAAATCCGAACTGGATACCGAAAAAAATGTTGAATTATTTGCTTCGGTAGCCACAGCTTTTGCTAAATATGATTTTCCGGTACCCGGTGGCTAAAGTTAAATGTATAAAATTATATAAAAAAACATTTGTTTTCATTTTTTGTATTGATTATATAAAAACATTACTTACACCAAATAATAGGATTCCTTTCCACGGTACTCGTTTTCCCGTAAATAAATGCGGAAATTTAATTGGTAAAATTACAGCTTCTTTGAGTGCTTCCTTTGCTCCATCTAAACCGGCAACATCTGACCATTTAACATGTGGTTTTTCAATGACAATCGCCCCCTCTAATTTACTTTGTAATTTTTTCTTTTCCGGATCATCCGAATCCGAATCATCTGAACCATCTTTTTTATCATCCCTGTATATATAAATGGAATTTAATTATGTTATAATTACAACTATCTCTATAACTTAATGACTTACTTTGAACTTTCTCCATCCTTTATCGGTTTCTTTTTTGAATCTTTCTTTAAGTATTCTTTTAATTTTTCAGCTCTGTCTAAATATTGTAAGCACTTGGCTCGAATCGAATCTTTTGCCTTTTCTCCTGATGATTCATCTAAAAAAATGAAAAAAAATAAAATGATTAATAACAAATATAATAACAACAGGTAAAAAAAACGCGTTACAATTCATTATTGTTATGCATTGTAAAAGAGCGAGAAAATTCAAATCCAAATAGAATTTTTTTTTAACTAAAAAATACATTCCCAATAATATATACTTACATTTTACAGCATGCAAAAAATATTGAACTCCATGTTCATATAATCTTAATGCTTCTGCATAATTTTTTTTGGTATCCTCTTCCGTTGCACGAGTTACCAAATCTATGGCTTTTTGCAAAGCTCCAGCATTTGCCATTATTTGATTTGATCAATAATTCAACAACAAATAAAAAGGCACCCCAAAATTTTTTATTTTTTTTATTTTTCTACCAAAACAAAACAACACAAAAATAATTTTATACAATATTTTTAATTAATAATGAATATAATTAATATTAATCGTATTATTACGATATCGGGAGAAAAAACAAAAAAATTTAAAAAAACAAACACACCACACAAAATAATGAAGGAATTTCGGAAAAAAATATTATTTAGAAGAATGACTAATTCCTTATAATAAATATAAATGCCTTGAAAATTTCAATTCAATCAATTTGCAAAAAAAAAAAATTAAAAATAAAAACCATAAACACCAACAACAACAAATGCATACAATTATTAATATATGACGTCGTCAGGGAATAATAGAATTAAATACTTATTATTTACCTTTAATTATTCTAAAATTTAATAATTTTTTATTTTATTTACACACACTATTTCACTGTATATTGTTTTAAAATAAATAAATTTAATAAATTTTAATTAGAATTAAAATAAAACAAAAATTAACTATTTATTTTTTTTAAACTTTTTTTTTTAATTTTTTTTTTATTTGTTCAAAGCATATCAAAGGAATGTCTGTATTTGCATGGTTACCAATTTACAAATAATGAAAACATAAATTCTTTAACCTTTGTTAGGATTTACAAATGAAAAACCTGTTTTATCGATAAAATGTTTTATTTGGAACGACTTGATGATGATGATGATGACCGGCATGAAACGTATGTCGATTGTTTCATATTTATTTTTTATTGTTGATTTTTGTTTTTTTTTGTAGAAGAAAAAGTGCATTTGAATTGATGGTGTGAAAAGAAAAAAAAAACCGAAGGATTTCAATTAAATTTCTAAAAAAAAAAAAAAAAAAAATTAAATATAATTTAATTGAAATCAAAAATATAATTAATTAATAATTTAAGTAAAATAAATTAATAACCGAAATGATGAATGAAGGTAAGTTAAATATTTTGGATTATAAAAAAAAAAAAAAAAATTAATTGTATTTCTATGAAATGTGTGTTTGTGAAATGTTTGAGGTTATGGTATTTGGCGGTGCGGCTATTAGCTTTTTTTTTATCTTTAAATGTTTATTTAACAATAAATGAACAATTGGATAATTGAATTTTTCATGTTTTAGCAATTCCGGATGATATGTGGACACCATATAAACAATTAAATACAATTGTTGAATATTACCTATCGGATACAACAACGGCCACAGAAAAATCTATAACAAATTTAGAATTGATTTTACGTAAACATAAGCAGAATTTTTTGAATCTTTTAAAAAATCCGGTAAGTTATTCTAATATAATGTTCAATTTTTACTTATCTTTTGCTAAAGTAAAATTGGTTTTAATGGGAAATGTTTTTTTTTTGTGTTTGTTGTTATTGTTGTTTAAATTAGCCAAAAAATGCACAAAGTCGTGAGGAAATACGTAAAGGTATTACAGATGGTGTTACATTGCCAGGCATTGGCCATACAGTATTATCAAAAGATTTGGTAGACGAAAGTATAATTATATCGGATATGTATAATTTAAATGAATATATTGCATTAGAATTGTTGTGTACGGCTCAACAACAAATGCCACAGCATCCGGGATTACCAAGGGGTTTAGTTGCCATTCTATTGTATTACGATGGCCGTAAAACACTTGTGACCACGTTAAAAGAGTTATTTCAAGCGCGTGATGGTGTTTCATGGTGTATTGAAACATCACCGGATATCAGTCAAATGATAACAGTATACATAGACAATTTGGTATTGGATGGCGTATTAATAAAAATAATTGAACTATTAAATGAATTGGAAATAACAAAAGAAATTGAAATATTAAGTGAAAATCGTGCATTAGGACCACCAAAGCATCATCGTCAGGTATTGGATTATTTTGAGGATATTCGAATTGAATTGGCCACAATATTATTTTGTTATTCGGCACAATGTGGATTACCGAAATCGGTATGCTGTAATTTAATAAATTATTTATCAAAATATAAATCGATTAGTCCAAGCGGTGGCATTGACAATGTTACATTGGCCATTTTAATGGCATTATTGTATGCATTGGATGTGAGTGTGATTCAGAAACGTGAAGACGGTGAACAAATGGTTGAACGTTTACCGATAATAAATGAAAAGGATTTTATGGAAAATGTTTACGATCAATTGGGTCAACGGTGGGAAACGGAAGAACTTCGTTCAATTGTATTGTTTGCATTTGGATTGGCATTGGCGGGATTACGTCAAACGCCACAGATCGTCCAGAGGAATTCAACAAAGTTGATTGATCAAGATGAAGGTTTGATTGAAGCGGCATTAGATCGAAAACTATTTGATTTTATCTATCACATTTTATTGGAAAATGAAAAAGTATTTCAATCGGAATTCTATTTTCGACGCATTCATATATTATTAACGGATTTCATTGAATTGATGCCGTCAAAAGTTACGGAATTACGGGCGCGTGCCGATGAAACAGCACGTACCGTACAATTACATGCCCAACAGGGATTAGATCCACCGTCGGTATTGTGTCGTAACTTTGAAACATTACTGTTGGTCATTGGAAAATTCTATTCAAATGAAATTCGCTTGGGGTTACATTTGGATTTGGAATATTGGGGTCCAATGGATATAGCTGGAAATTATCAACGATCATCGGTACGTTCCGTTGCACTATTTAAATTTGTACGTTTAGCTGGTGAATTATTGCCGCCAACATTATTTATACCCTATTTGAAAATGTTAGCGGGTTTATCGAATTGCCAGCAATCGGCAAGAAATGCATTTAATTTATTGAAACAAGGATCGGGTATTTCAAGTTTATCCTGGGATCATTTCTTTAATTCATTATCACGGTATTATACAAATTTACGTATGGAACAGCATCCGTTGAGTGATACCGTTTATCGTAATCGTGCCATAAATCGTAATATTATACCACAAGAAATTGCCGGTTTACAAGCGGTACTACAAGTTATACGTGCCGTTGCAACACATGATTCCGTTGCACGTATTGCATTGTGTGAACATCCAAGTTGGGCACCGTTACATGTCCTGTTGGGTTTGGTCAGTTGTTCCATTGTCATCCCATTGAAAACCGATTTACTGTTAACATTGGCCGCACTCGGAAAATCCCGTGAAACTGCTATACAATTATGGATTAATTTAGAGGCAAGTCAAATTATTACGACTGTACCGTCAACGAATTCATTTAGTAAGTTTTGCATTTGTTTGTTTTTTTTTTTACTTATTATTAGTAAATTATTAATGGATTTTTATATTTATTTTTTTTTATAGATAATCCGGGTGTTGAATCGGAATTGGAACAAGTTGAAAGTCGTCATGAAACGTATCCGTTGACGCAAGCGATTTTAGATTTTTTGTATGTTTTGGTAACGACGGCAATACCGAAAAATTTAGGTGCTGGTCCACGTAAACCTGGATTAGATCCATATTTACTGTTTGTTATCGATACAATATTTTTGCGTTTTTATAATCGTATTTATAAAATGCCAATGGAAAAATGGGATATTGCGGAAAAATGTTTAAAATTATTAAATTATTTTATCGGAACGTATGAAGTGAATCCAATTGATTTTCCATCGAATACAATGATTAAAAATGAAAATCCACCACCCGGGTTTCATGTTATGTTACAAATGAATACAAATGAAAAATCGGATTTATTAAAGTGAGTTTAAGTTTTTTTTATTGGTTTAAGGAGTTTATTTATTATTAATAAAATTGTTTTGTTTTTGTTTTCGAATGCAGATTAATTTTGTTGATCATCGATGAAACATGTACAGTTATTGATTCATATGCACAATATCCGGGGAAAATACAATTGGAAAAATGTGCTTTGTATTGTTTACAAATCATTGAAAAATCCCTAGCCGATCAAGATCTATTCTTTGATGCACATTATTCGGCAAATTGTTCAATTCTATTGTCGGGCATTAATAAATTATTATTGGGTGTTAATCGCCGAACCGGTAATCCCGATCATATGTTAAATATTACAAAATTTGTAACATATAATTCATGGTTACCGATGCATGCACTAACGGCTGTTAAAATTTTAAGTTATGTTTCAAGTAAACCAAATGTTAATGCATTATTATTAAGTGAATTTACAAGTACATTAAAATTAACCAATGAAATACGTCATGGTTTTGTTGAATGCTTGGAATCGGAAGTTAACTTGGGGTCAAATAATGGACCGAATGAAGATTTAAAATCAATACAAAATGTTGATGAATGGATGGCAACTAATAAGAATAATAATAATAATAATAATACAGATCAAACCGTTGAATTAAATTTAAAAGAAACAATAATAAAATTAATTGAAGATTGTTTACCGCAATCGGCACCGAATTTAGCCCATTATCTATTGGGTTTCGATATAACAAAAGATATACGGGCAACGCGTTTACAACAACCGGGTGTTATGGATTTTCCCAGTACATGCATTCGTTCATTGATTACCATTTTAGATAATGGATTAGAGCAATCAAAATTTTTTGGTAAACGAACAACAATTGAACAAGAACGTTTATTACAAAGTGCATATCGTTTATTATATTCATTGTGTTTGAATACAAAAACATCAGAGGTTGTATTAAGGTGAGACAAAATTTTATTTAGATAGGGGGCGAACAAAAAAAAATAATAACATTTTAATTTTACGCTCTTTTTTAGATTCTTACGTTCGTGTAACGATTTTTTGTGTCGTCATGTAATGGCATTACCATTTGGTAATACAACAAGTCCATATGTTTTAAATCAAATGACGGGTCTTCTAAAGTGTATCGCCATTGAATTGAAAATAACAGCAGCAAATAATCATTTAACACAATTCGGTAATTTATGTAAAATTTTATTGAATATTGGAAAAAATTCAACATTATTGGAAAATACAACAAATCCATCGGCATCACAAATGATGGACACATACACAACAACCGATAATAATTTAACAAATCTTCAAAATACAACCAATTTCTATTCGACAATGTTAATGGATAGCGTTAATATATTTAAAAATCATCAAGGCGGTGGCATTCACCCATCCGGCTTCGATTCTAATTCAAGTAAATTATTAATTTGTAAACTATTGGAATGTTTGGATTTTGATGTTAAAACGGTGGATGTACCAAATTGGGATTTTTTTGATAATTCTTTGATGCAACAATTGTTACAGGTAAAATAGCAAAAATTGTATTATTTTTATTAAAAGTACTTTATTCAAATTAAATTAAACTATTTTTAGAATTGTGAAATATCATCAAATTCTGCTGGAACAACATCGTCATCATCATCATCATCGGCGGCAATGTCTATGAATATTATTGGTACGGGACCATCATCGAAATTAATTAATATAAAAAAATTACATGAAGTTTTAAAGGATGAAGTGAATATTGTACAAAATACAATAGCCGCCGGTCAACGACAATTAATTTTAAAAGAAACTGAATCTGTTTTACAATATGCTGTTAAAATTAATTTACAAAAAAATATATGTACCGCAAATATACAATTTTTAGAAGCCTGGGGACAATTAACAGAAATTCTATTTTGTGTTGCACCATCGGCAGTACTGTCGGCCGACGTAAAACAAGCATTAATTTTAGAAATACTTCAAGTATTATTAATTAAAGTTGTACCGGCTGATTTATTACCGGAATTGGAAAATATTGCCTCATCAACGGTACTCCAATTATTGGTCAATTTAAGATTGTGCTATAAACAACGTCCATTTAATTCAGGTAATTCAAGTAATTTTAAATTTTGTCTATAATAAAATTCACTAATTAAATTGAACTCTCTAGCCACCGCATCATCAAATTCCATATATTTATTGGAAACAAGTAATTTAATAAATCCAACGGCATCCGCTCAATTATCACCGAAAGCAAATACATTAAGTTTAAAAAATATATTGAAAAAAATTGTTGAATGGATTATAATCAGTGGTGTTGCATCACAAAAACTTCGTATAAATTTATATTCATCATTGTTAAATTTTATGCATATAATAAAGGGTGATGATGATCGGAAACATCAACAGCAACAACAACGTTCGGAATTCGATAATAAAGATGAATAGTAAGTGTATACAAAAATTTTTATAGACAATTGAATGGAATTGAATGGAATATTTATAATTTTTTTTTAAATTCTAGTTATATATCACGTTTGGATAAATCAATGGGACAACGTTCAACAATTGGACAATCATCATCAGATGATAATATTGATCGTAATCAAGTACAAATGGTTATTGAGGTATTCAATGAATTTGGTGATAAAATAACGGATATGCTGTGTCATGATTGTATAAATGGTCATGATGTATGTAAAATGTTATCGCTGTCATGTATTGATGTTCTATTGGAATTGGATTCAATGGTCGGTTTTACACAATTCATTTCAAAACGTGGTTATTTAGCACATTTAGTTGATAGCCTCATGAAAACCGATAAACAATTATGCCGTATATTGGAAGCAACACCGGATAATTTAAAAGCATTGTATGTTTATGAATCGAAAATGGCAATGCTAAGTCGTATTGCATGTTCGCATGTCGGTGCCGAACTCCTATTGGAACAACGTACCTTAACCATTTTATCATCAATGAGAGTTTACGATATGCATCCAGAGATTCAGGTAATATATTTTTAGTATATTTTTTTTTTACATGATGATAAATATATATGTTTTTTTTGCAGTTTTACAATTACAATTCGGGTGGCGAACAATTTAATTCACAACAACAACAACAATATAATCAATTTTTACAGCAACAACAGCAGCAGCAACAGCATCACCAGCAAACAACATCATTTATACCATCCATTGAATTACGCTATCAACAAATACTATTTCCGGCAATAAATTTATGTGATGTTATTCTGTCAACATTAGGCTCTGAAAACCAATCGGCTATTACACAAATATTACATTTTCTTTTGTCACATGGTGATTTAATTGAAATTGTATTACGTGCCGGTGCACCGACAATCAATTGTGGTTTATTACAAGAATTATCGGCGATAACCGGTTTAATAGCACGTACAGCAAATCAAGAATTATCATCGTTGAGTGACAATACAATATCGAATCAAGATTTAGGTGCTCATTTATATCGTTTACAAAAATTAATGTTGGCATTAATACCACGATTTATTCTGTCTGAGACAATGATAAAAGGAGTACATCAGCAGATACAACAACAACAACAACAACAACAACAATCACAATCACAACCACCCACACAAATTTATGATAAAAATAAATCACGACATATGAAATTAATTTTACAAATAGCTTCGAATTTGGCATTATACGCTAGAAATGCAATTGCTAATCATAGTGTTGATCATCGTACAACCGGTGTTTTATTTTCACCGAATATAAATGATGTACAAAGGTAATTTTTATCCTTATTTTTTTACCATTAATGGGATTATTAACGTTTTTTTGCTTTTGTTTTTTGTTTTATTAATTCAATAGAAATGATTTTAAAATATCCGGTAGTGGTTTATTGGAGAAATCACAAAGTTTAGGTGTTATTGTATCACAATTGAAAAATACCGTACAATATTATAATCGTGAAAAGAATGCATTTGATAATTTATTACGTCAACGTAATGCATTACCAAATTTAAATATAGATGTAACGGATCAAATACAATATGCAAATTTAACCGAATGTTTAAATGATAAACAAGATGAATTAAAATTATGTATATTTTTAACGGAACATTGTTTATATTTACTATGGGCACATTTAGATTTTTATATGTTACGTGCTATTTCAGTAAATTCATTACATTTTAATAATACCAACAATGCCAACAACAACACCAACAACAACAATAATAATAATATTACACAGATAAATGATGGTAAATTATTATTATTTGTATTTAATAATTGAAAATTTTATAGACATGTTTAATTTTTTTGGATTAATATAGCTATTGTCACTTCACCAATTGATGCCACATGGAAAGTAACCGCTACGGATATTTCAAATTTAAAGAAAACATTAGTACAAGTATTTAATGAAACATTCTGTAATCAATTGAATGCAACAACACAGGTAAAATATAATTATAAATCTATATATATATAATTAATAATTAAATGATGAATGGAATTTAATAGAATTTTTTTTTGTTTTGTCTCATTTTAGGATCTATCTGATTATGATAAAAGATTTAGCGGTGCATTATTACGACGTATTCAACGACTTATACAATTTGTTCCAGTTAAATAATATAATTTTATGGTTTAAGTTAATTTTGTTTATTGTTAGCATAAAATCATTTTTATTTTTTTTTTTTTACAATATAATTTAATTTACAAAATACAATAAATAAATAAAATAAAACAAATCTGTTTATTTTCTGTTTATGTATGTACTTTTTGGGAATACCTTTCAATTATTATTATCATCATCTGCGATCAATGATTTGGAATATGGATTCAATCTCTTAGTATGTGAGATTTAAAGTTGATGAAAAAATTTTTTTGCCGTTTTTATGCTTGTTCTACGCGTAAACTGCACAAAGTCCCTGATCTTCCTGTCTTTCTTTAACATACAAAAAGGTATTGCGTTGTTCTTTTATGGTTTTTCCATTTTCAATTAATTTAAAACATTTTTCACTTTATCTATTATTCAAATATAACAATATTTGGGGGTGCAATTTATCTAAATTATTATCACTGAATCTTAAAATAATGGTCAATTTACGCAAAACATTTCAATTTATTGTAATATAGTTATATAATAATACGAAATTTTTAAAATATTCAAAAACTTTTCCTGTTTTTCATAGTTTTTTTTTCTTAACAAACAAATAAAACGTCTTCCGCGCCCCCTTTTAAAAAAACAACCAAACTGCGTTGGTGGCTTTGTATAAAAATTACAAATGTTTTTTTTTCAATTAAAATCGTGGAATCAAACCTGTGAAAATCAAACCTGCGAAAATATTAAACGAATAAATTATATTGAATTTAAAATGGAATAATAAATCAATCAATAGTAATAATAATAATCAATAGTAGCATATAATCATTAAACATTAATTAATATTAATTTTCATTTGATTATATAATTCATTTAAAAAAATTAAAAAAATAACCTAAAACCTGTTTTAACCGTTCCACACCCCTTAATTTAAAAAAAACAAAAAAAAATGCACAATTTTGATAAAACCCTATAAAATCATCCGTTATTTGTGATATCATCGCAGCGCGGCCAACAAAACGTTTTTTGAAAACAAAAAAAAAATCCGCGCGCATCATCGCCATATATATATATATATTTATTATTTGGTGATCATTAAAAAACAACAGAAAAAAGACATTCACAAGAAATATAATGGGTGTAAGGAGAAGTGCATGAGAGCATCCGTTTGTTTTTTGAATATAGGTGATGTGATGTGTGATGATCAGTCATCAAAGTGGTGCGGTAATGATGAAATTGTACAACAATTGAAAGGAAAGAAAAAAATCAAAAAAAAAAAAAAAAGTAAAAATTAAAAGAAAAGAAGAAAACCGGGGCGTTAAAAATTGATTATTTTTTTTGTTGGATATTTATTTATTGTTTTTTTTTTTTATTAATAAAATAAAAAATACCATAAATATTATATAAAAAAAAAAAAAAAATCAAAAACAAATAATAAAAAAGAAATATAAATAAATAAATAATTGATAAAAGAAGTTTTTTTTTTTTTCAAAACAGGAGCAGTATTCATTGTGCGTGTGTGTTATTATTATAATATCAAGTAAAAAAAAAAATACTATTAAAGTTTTGATCCTGTATTTTTTTTTTTCAGAACGTGTTAATTATATTGTTTTTTTTTTTTTTTTTATATAGACATTTTTTTTTATAGATTTCAAACAACGAAATGGCTGAGAAGAAACAATTATTGACTATTGAACCAAATAATGAATTGAAATTTGTTGGTTTGTATTAAACAAAATTTGGTATTTTGTAATTTGTTAATTGTCCATTTTTTTTCCCCCATATGATTGAAAATTGCATTTCATTTCATTTTATGCATATTATTTCTTTTTACAAAATATATTCGTCTTGTGGTCGTTATTGCTACGTTTTGGTGTTCCCATCTTCTTCAATCTTCAATTTGTATATATATGCAAAAAGCAAAAAAAAAAAAAAAAAACATTGAAAAAAAATGTATGGTTTATTTTTTTTTTTTTCCTCATCATCAAAAATGACGAATCTTCAATTCCTTGTATAAAATTATTATGACACTGCTGTTATTGCTGATGTCTATATACCGATAATAATAATAATAATAATAATAATGATAATAAAAATGATGATAAAAAATGATGATGTCCAACCAACAACAAACAAATACAAAAAAAAAAAAGAAAAATAATATAATTATACTGATTCAACATAAAAAATGGTGAACAAATTTCTATTTATATTTACAAAAAATATACGATAAAGATACAAACACACAGATGTTTATTTTGGATAGCCGCAACCAATAATCGCCACCATCAATACCATTCACTATTCCAATTCAATATGATTCAATCAATATGACAAATTCAAAACAGATATTGAATTTCCAATGTTCAATTTGTGGACACATTATACATGCGGTGATATTTTATAAAAATCAAGAATAAAAGTTTATAGGTAGAGCTACACGGTAGATAAATTGTTATTACATCCAAAAATCATAAATTCTTTCAATTTTTCAATTGTCCATCGCAATGTGTGCCAGCCAATGAATACCGATAATAAATTATTCTAGATTTTGGAATATATATAACTAGAATTTATAAATACAATTAACCTGACCTATAATCGAAGAATCATCGATTATATAAATTCATTCATGTTTGTATTTGTAGTTTTTTTTATATATATATATATATATATATATAAAGGAAAGAATATCTATATAGATATGAATGAATAATACATTTTCTATATACACATCGCGTATATTCTACTGAATATTATCATGGTATTAAAATATCATATTTTGTTTTTCTCTATAGTATATCGACAATATATATATATATTCCTTTATATGTGTGTTTGTGATCGTTAACCACCATCAGTATATTGATTTGTTTTGCTATATAATTATTTAATAATTAATATTTTATTTTTTTTTAGTAATTAATATTAACCATTAACACGTATTATTAAATCTTTACAGCAAATCAATTCGCGAAAAAATTGCCTTGAATATATAAAAATTATTGTACAGCAGTATAAGTACTTTATGTACTTATATGAAATGTTATCCAATTATGAGAAATTTTCTACATGCACAATACAATTTAAATACTATAAAAACTGCATAACAAATTTTTTTTTATTTTAGTGGAAAAATCGATATGTGATTATTACAAGAACAAAATCGTTGTGTGATGATTTCTTTAGTATTTACCATACAAAACAAAAAAAAACGAATTTTACTTTGATTTTATTGATTGATTTATGTATTTATTAAACATTTACCTTATGATCAATTACATTTCAAATCAAAATCATTCATAATACAAATGGAAAATTAACTTCCCTGGCAAACTATGCAAGTCATATAGTGGTGAAGACTTTGGTCAATTGAATGTCTCAGTTTATAATCAAATTTACATTATTTAATGTAAAAAAAAAAAGAGTTTTGATACTTAACTAACAAAATCAACTGGGCTCTCTGCATTGAAAGTAGATATCGACTGTTAAAAGAATTTTTAAAATCGAACTAATGGAGCTCGAGATAATTCTCGGATATCCATACATACCGCCATCCGGACAGATCGTCCTTTTTGTTCATGATCTTGGACCTTCGAAACGACTAGAGAAAACGCTTTCAAGCGAGAGAATTCAATGGTCGGACCGAAATAACTCATAAGCCCATTTTTTTTTTTACTAAAAACAATTATTTTCAGTTTCCCCAATGAAAATTATCCTTTCCGATGAATTCAATTATTATAGAATAATCCGCAATGATAACAAAAAAAAAACCATTTAAATTAATTAATGATGATTTTAATTTTTTTTTAATTCCAGGTCCATTTACTCAACATATTACATCACATATGCGCTTAACAAATCCTACAGATAAAAATATATTATTTAAAATTAAAACAACAGCGCCTAAAAAATATTGTGTACGCCCAAACTCTGGTGCATTATCACCTAAAGGTTCTATGGAAATTGCAAGTAAGTAATGAGATCTCACAAAATTTCAATTTTTTCATTTAATTGAAATGATTTGGTTTTTTTTAATTTAATAATGACAACAATAAATTTTTTTCCAGTTGTTTTACAACCATTTATTTTTGATCCAAATGAAAAAAATAAACATAAATTTATGGTTCAAAGTTTGGTGGCACCCGATTCAATGCCAGACATGACATCAAATGTATTTGATATAGTGGTAATTGCTTTGAATATTCTACTATTATTATTGTATTGTATTGTATTGTATTATTTTATTATATAAATGTATTTATTGTCGTGAACTATAGTGGAAGAATGCAGCTCCAGATCAATTAATGGATTCAAAATTAAAATGTGTATTTGAATTACCAGAAGATGATATCGATAAAAATGTATCTCCTAAAAGTCCAAGTAAATATATATAAAATAAATATTTATCTTTTACTTTCTCTTTCAATATTGTAAAAATTTAAAAAAAAAATTTTTATTCTATAGTTGTTGAACAAACGGCAACCAGTAAACCGGTAGATTCGTCATCGTCGACCTTATCCAAGAATAATTATAAGGTATTTTTAATTAAATTTATAATGAATTGAATTGATATTCATCATGGAAAAGTGAATACTGAAATGCGTTTTTTGCGTTTTTTTTTTAAATCCACTTTTTACAGCGACCATCTGACGATTCACCAAAAGATTCAGCAGTTTTGGTTTCATCGGAAATTTTGCGATACCAAAAAGAGAATTCAGATTTAAGAGAGGAAGTTATGGAACTTCAGGTAATTATTTTTTTTATTTACAAAAAAAGAGTGAATAGAATTTAATATAAATTAAATAATTATTCAAATTCAATTCAACGTTCTTAATATTAAAAAAAAAATTACCCCACATTTACACAGGCACTATTACATCGATTAGGTCCGGCTTCTGTACCAGATCCATTTGAAGTTCCTTATAAAGCATCAACAACAACAAAACAACATGGTGGCCGTCAAGCTATGGTTGAAGAACAATCTCCAATGTTAAAGTATTATCTATTAATTACAATTATAGTTGGTGTACTTTTGGGAAAATATGTATTTAATTAGAAATTACACACAAATAGAATATACAAAAAAAAAAAAAAAAAAAAAAGGAAAATTAAAAAAACAAATAAAAATGAAATAAAAACTCAACCGAAAGAGAATATAATAATAAAACAAAAAAACGTTTATAATAATTAATAATAATAAAAAACCATTGAAAGAAAATTAAAAAAAAATTTATAAAAAACTAAAATAGTAATTTCACAGAGTTTTTTTTTTTAATTATTATATATATATATATATACATATTAGAAATCGAAATTCAAAACAATAGATTATAAAAATAAAATATTAACCATCAGCAGCCGCCGGTAAAGTAATTATTTTAATAAATAAAAAAAAAAGTAAAAATTATAATTCATATAAAAAAAATATATATAAAAAAATTAAAAATTGTTATTTCTCTTTTCATCACAACACAAAATATAAAAAAAAAATTATAATAAAAAGAAAAAAAAAAAACACACTTAAGAATATTGCAAAATTAAAAAAAAACATGTTTTTTTTATTTTTTAAAAATTAAAAATTGAATGAAAAATTAGGAAGAAAAAATTTAAATTAAAAACAAAAACCGTATAAATAAAAAAAAATTATGTTATTTATATTTTATTATATTGAGAATATATTAAACCTAAAATCACTCTTCTTCTTCTTCATCATCTTCTGATTTTGTTTGATTGAAATTTTGATTGTTAAAAAATAAAAATAATAAATTAAAAACATTTATTAATAATATTTTTATTTAAAAAAAAAAAACAAGAAAACAAATATGTAAAATAGAGAAGAAAAACATCCAAAACTATATGCCTTTAAAAACAGAAAAAAAGAAAAATTTAAAATTAAAATTAATTAAAAATATATAATAATAATAATAATAATTATTGAAAAAAATATTTAGTATATCAAAAAAGAAATAAAATAAGAAAATACATAAAATGAATTCGTTTAAAGGGGGGAAAAAAATGTTTATAAATGTTTTATTATTCATTAATTTTTTTTTTATTTCCATTATTTTAGATTTTGGCTTTTTAATTTTTTTTTTTTTTTTTTATTTATTATTGCTTGTGAAAATTCATATATATCTATATATATATATATATTTATAAATATATTCATAATAATTAGACCTATATAAATTAATTTAACAAATAAAAAATGGTATTCATCTGAAATATATATATGTATGTTATATTATTATTATTATTAAATACGCATTAATTATAATAATGCGATGGATAATAATTCGATCATTTTCTTTATTCTTGAACCAAAATTGTTTTCGTTTTGAACCAAAATTGGATGTAAAATTCCATTTCATTCAAAACGAAAAAACGGACAAAATATTGTTTTAATAAAATTAAAGACCGATTCATCGATTCAAGAGACTATACTTAATACAGAGATTATTTAAACTACAATACAAACAATTTCGTATAGCTCTACTCGTATATTCTTTAACAGGAAGAAGGATCAGATTAACAAAAAACAAAAATTTACAAAAACATTTTCAATTGTTTTTCAATATTGAATTAAGTGTTTTAATTTTTTTTTTTTTTTTATATATCTATATTAGAATTTATTGATAAAATTTTACATAATGAAATAAAAATGTATTACAAAAAAAAAATAAAAATAGACAAAAACTAAATCAATGTTTAGAAATATAACTTCTTTTTCCCTTGCCTTTAAAAGTATACTATATCAATATCAAAAATTATTGTTTTTTAAATAGTTTTATTGTAAAAAAAAAAAAAAAAACACACAGAACAAAACATTTTAAGTTAACAAAATGCATTTGTAATAAAAAAAAAAAAATAGGCGATTACATAGAAAGAAAAAAACCCCACAATTTTCATATAAATAATATATAAAATATAATTGAATTGATTTGTTTTTTTTTTTTTATTCTAAACTATTCGGAATTTTTTCTGTTTATTTGAGGGTAATTTAGAATGTGTGGTTTACGATAATTACTTATAATAATCTAAATTAATCCTATTAAACAAGTTGCCAACAATGAAGGTAATCCATTAAATAAAGATATCTAGTATCTTTATAATTATCAATTGGGCAAATTATAAATATTTAATAATAAAAAAAAAACAAACAAACAAACAATTACATAAAACAACTAATTCTTAACGTATTTATCATTATTATATTATATATATATATATATATATATATATTATTTGATAGAATTTTAAATATGTACGATACTTAAATAAAACATAAAACTATTAATCATCACGATCTTTTGGCATTACATTACTCTGTATATTCTTCGGTAAATTTGATATACTTAACGCTTTCATTTTATTGGATATCTCAATTACATTTTTTCTTTGTGGATTTAATAGCGGTACTTTTATTTTATGCAATGAAATAAGTTCCTGTAGAATTTATATAAAAATTTATTATAATGAAGACGAAAAAAAAAAAAAAAAACTAAAATTAAAAAAAATATATATAATTTACCCGATATTGTCTTGGGCTCATTGATATGATAATTGATTCGGCTTCACGTTTTTTTGAAACGGTAAATCGTTCATAATTGGTTGCCGGTCGTACACTTGGTGTTGGAACATTTTTACACCGAGAATCCATATCCATAACAATTAAATTATCACGTAATAACAGTGACAATTGGAATGCATTGTCCACGGTATACATAAAACTGGTTGGATCAAGTATAAGTGGAAAATATGGTATTGGTTGATTATTATTCTTTTTATAGATTTCTTCTATTTGATTATGTATTTCTCTGGTTCGCATTTGTCGTTCTTCTTCTGCATCCGGTTGAGTAATTTTCTTTGCCATTGTTTGTATCGCCTATCAAAATAACCCCAAAATATTCATTTAAACACTGTACATCATACATCACAAAAATAAACAAATACATTAAAAAAAAAACAAAACAAAACAAAACATACATTAACACGACGACGTCCCCTTTCGCGTTGTACTTTCTCCGGTTGTTCATATATTTTATCAATGTCAAAAGTACCATACATCGATTGGGTAAATCGTGTTGTATTTGCTATTAGACAAGCATCTGCTGCTATAATTGACCAATCCATAAAATCTGAATTACCGTCTCTCTTACCCACGGCTGACGACTATATAATAATAATAATAAACACATCACAAAATATTATAAATATGATAAATAAAATAGGATATAGTTACAATTGCGGCAATGTATCCACTGTCTGAAAATAGACCGGCATTAATACGATCCGCTGCTGATGTAAACAATTCATGAGCCAAATGTAATGCATGAGATTCCATTGTACAATTTACAGGATCCCAAATTTCAAGTGTTGTTGGAGTTGGGGCATAACCCTCATTCATTTTTTTAATGAGATTTCCAACTATTTCCAATGATTTAGTAACGCTATTCGTATCCACATAATTTCCTAATCATTTATGTCGTTTCGTTTTTTTTTTTTTTTGTTTTTAATTTGTTTATTAAATATATTTTTTGATTACTTTTATTATTAACCATTTTAAATTCATTCAAAATGCAATAATATATATTTACTTAAATTTTCCAATTTATAAATTATATCTTGGAGTTTGTGTTTATTTGCAATGATAGCAGCCTGCTGAGCTGCGCTTAGCCGATCTAGACCGAAATCCAATGATGAGTCCTGAACCTCAGATGAATTTTCCCGTTCGATACTTTCACTCATTCTTGATTTCTTCGGTTCAGATTCAGACGATTCAGACGATTGTTCCATCTTGAGTGATGTTGTTTTTGATTGATGATTTTTTACGGTTGACTCCGAATTAGAAAATGCCAATTGATAATTGGAAATTTGTTTTTTAATTTAAGTATAGAAATTCACTAATTAAATTTTTTTTTTTTTTTTTGGAAAACAAATCACATTTGCATTTTGTATTGTTATATTATTATATTATTATTAAATATTTTATTTTTATTATATTTTTTCCAGTATGTTTTTGTTCGACAAAAATGTGGGGGGAAAATAAAAAATAATAAAAACAACAAACTGAACCACACAAAAAAAAAATAAATACCCAAAAGTGACGTTGAGTAAATTTTAAGAGAGAAAATGACAAAAAGAATACAAAAAACCTAACAAAATAGAATTGTATATTGCGCTTGCGAAATTAAAATCTATTACAATAGATTTTTTTAAGGATATATTTTATAGTAAAACATTCATTTCACATATAAAATCCGTATATTAATGAACATGGTGTTTTTTTTTACGCAATATTTTTTTAATTAAATTTAATTTAATTATTTATTCATTATTATTGTTTTTATATTATTATTCATTGATATAAATAAATAAACAAACGTTTTTTTGTGTTATTCATAGTGGATTAATATATTTTCGCTGATTGTGGAATTATACGTGAACATTAAAAAAAAAAAGATCAGTGCGAATAAAGGAATCAAAAAAAATTTCCAATTCAATTATTTTAAAAGAAAATTTAAGATAGTAAGTTTTTAATTATACATAATTTTTTTATTTATTTGCATTTTTTAAAACCTATATATTACAACATATTTATTTACAAAAAGTATATATATATATACAATACGCATTATCAATAATTTATATTATAGCGTATGACTTTTATTTTATTCTATATTCATTTTTAATTAAAATATAATTATCGTAATTTAAAAAAAAAAAAAGAACAAAATATCTCAAATATACAATAATCTACAAAATCACTATAATATTCTTATTATATCAATATCATCTGCATTTTATTATTACATAATAAATGTATTTTTAATTAATTTTTTTTTTTTTGAAATGGTGATACTTTTCTTCGTCTATGTTATTATCATTATAACTGTTATTCTTATTAATATAATCATTATTATGTGATGAACAAAGTGGTGATAAAGATGATGTTGGTTTTATTGTTGTTGATTTTTTACTTGGAAATAACATTTTTTTTACATTTTGAAATGGTATATCAAAAAATATTGTTAACATAATTGATGTTACAATTATCCAAAAATATTCATATAGGTTTATCTGTTTTTTATTTTGATAAATTGAAAAAAAAAAAAATTCAATTATTTAAAGTGTGCGTATTATATACTAATTGACTATCTATAATCGCTTAACACTTACTGTATTAGAAAAAAACTCATAATATCCTGAATTTCGTGTACTTCCAACATTATAGAAAAATACCGGAAATTGTGTTAAATAAATTGCATATGATAAACGTGTTGTTATTAAAAATCCTTTCCATGATAGTATTCGATTTAAAATACCTATGTATATATATGTAGAAATTTTATGGTTTATATAGACATGTAAATAAAAAACATAACGTTATTACAGAATTTTTCAAATATACTCACTATCGTATCCTAAATGTGATGTTAATACTATCCATGCAAATAGGGCACACCATCCAATTGGTCCAAATGCAGCATAAATTGCAGCATGATATTCATTGTATTTATAATGGATACTACCCATTGGTGCTGGTCCAAAAAATGCACACATAATTAAAATTACACTAATGCACCATCCCATATGCAATTGATTCTATATATACAAAATTCAATATGTTAATATATATATATTTCTTGTGTGAAAAATAAAAAAATCACATATACCTTTGTAAATCGATAATCTTTATAGAATCGTAATATATATCCTAAAATGATTCCTAAAATATAAATAGTTGATCGATATGCTGGTTGTGTGTACATATAATCAGCCGTTTTAAATAGTCGATTAATTCTGAATGTGCCGCATCAAAAATAAATTGAAAATATAGAAATCAAATTTTTGAGTCCATATATACGTTAATTATTGAATAGCAAAATAAAAAAAAAAAATCAAATAAAACCCACACACTTACGAAGTTCCAAAATATATATAATTTGATAATTTCTCATTTACCGTAATTGAAAAACGTGCATACGTTCCAATAACCGATAAAACTAACAAAAATATTATACCTTTTTTAGGCCATTTCCATACAATTAATATTAAAATCGGTGCTATTAAAAATAATTCTGTATCAATGCCCAAATGATGTGTATGCGTTAAACACTATAAACAATAGAAAATGATTGAATTTAAATTAAAACAATATTATATTTTTATTTACAAATGTATTTATTTGTTTTTTTACCATATTTTCAAATCCAAAATAATTATGTATAAATAATAAATTTCTCCACCAATATAATTTACACATTGTTGCATGGGCATTCACCACTAAATTCCATTGTGGACCAGAATTTAAATTTGGTAATATATAGGTGGCAAATAATATTAATGCGCCTAATGTCGGTACAATACGTAAAAATCGTCCGACATAATCTTGAAATATATTTGGTGATTGACCCCGTTGTAAACGTCCAAATATCGAATACGATGTTAATAATCCGCTAAACATTAAAAATGGATCAGTATATATGGATGCAGCACGTCCTAAAACTGTCCATGGTTTACCTAAATACTATATATATTCAAGTTTATATATATAGTGAATTTTTTTTATTTATAAAACATTTTCTATGGTTTTTCGTATTCGTATATAAATACTTACTTCACTCATTTCCGTTCGATTAATATACGGACCAAAAAATAATGCCATTGATTTGTGTGCAACAATTAATAGTAATGCATTTAAAAATCGTATTCCATGAATACAACCAATATCCGATGGATCTCTTTTCAAATCAAATAATATTTTAAAATTTTTTTTCAACGAAAATATAATTAACCATTGATCTGTTATTGTACAAAAAAATGATATATATAATAAATTAATATAACACATCGGAAAATGATTGGTAAAATTATCATATAAATATAGAAATGAATGTATACTTTTGTATATGAGAAAATAAAATATTAAACTTACTTGGATTCACTACAAAACACTCCAATATCGTTGAAATTATTGATATTAAGAATATTGTTAGGAAAAATAATCTATATAATAATATAATTAAAATCAAATCAGATCAAATCAAATCAAATCAAATCAAATTTATAATAAAACAAATCAGTAGATATATGATTTATAATTACCCAGCAATTTTCGTATTTCTATCATATGGTTCAAATTTAGTAATTTGACACATTTCCTTTTCAACACGTATCTGAAATTGAAGACCCGTACCAATTGTTAAATTTTTTACATATTCCTTCAGTGAATATTCAGCATCTAATGCGGTACACGTTGATGGTATACATAATGCCCAATGTATGTATAGAAAACGAGGTACACGATGTCCAGGCTATATTTATACATAAATATATAATAATAATAAATTAAATTTATATAATTTGTTCAAATATATATTTTTCTTTATATTTACATCATTAAATTCGTTTATAAAAGCGCCATGCGATTGTACCAATTGGAAAATTTTTTTTATTCGTGAATTATTCTTTGGTATTGTCGGTTGTAAATAGGCTAAACAATATTTTCCTTGAAAATTCCTTCCATTCGGTTGATGTACTTTTAAACATTGATTAAAATCACCAAATTGATTTATATTACCATTAAGTATACCTGATGGATATTTTGCCGATGAATCGTACACTGAAAATTAATTATATATAGGAAATTATTTATATTACATATATAAATTAACAATCATTATGGATTTTTCAACTGGAACATTTTGTGTCCGGGATTTCTTGATTTATATATTTCAATAATGGTCAAATGTTTCATTTATCCGCAGTGTGTCCATAAGCAAAATGTTATCAGAATGGCATTAGACACATTAGACATATAATTTATTGCAAAAAATAAAATGTCAATAATTTTTCAAAATACAATCACAAATTTATGATAATCACGCAATTATACACACCTTAAAAAAGCATTTAAATATAAATATTATTTTGCAATTTAATTTAAAGAAAAAATTACCATATTCAATGTAATTGTCTATTTTAAATTTAATTTAACGCATTTTATTGATATGCGGTAATTATATTTGAAATTTCTTATTATATTTAAGTATATTTTTAATATGCATAATTAAATGCATTAAAAAAAGAATATTTTACATATTCAATTATCAGGTGGGTGTCAACAAAGTCAAACATTTATTTCAAAAATATATGATAAAAAACTCAACGACGACCCGCAAGACAATATATATAATAAAATTCGCATATAATCATATGACTTTATAGTCTGCAAAACTTTAGATAAATGATTTGATCATTTAAATTTTAATAATGTTTTAAAAAACAATAAACTGCACTATCATATAGAAATATCATAGACAAATGGTTTATAAACATTTTATTTATATACCTTTTAATGTGGTTTTATTAATATATTTATATTTAATTTTTAAAGGAACTTTAATTTACATATAGATATATATTTTTAACTTACTCTTTAATGCCCATAAATCGAAATTCTGTAATGAATCTAAAAAATATTTTGAATGTAATTTACATGCTGCGGATGAATACGGATTCAGAGCGGCATCAAACGGTTGACTAATTGATACAATTTTTTCACTTAACACTTTAATATTATCTGAAAATACAAAAAAAAATAATTAAATTATAGAAAATATTTTATATAGTCAATTTAACTCTATATATATATAAGGATTTAAAATACCATATATGGCTATATATAGAATATAAACTGGACATTTTCACCGGACGATCAACGTTTCGAAGCATAACGAAACATATATTTATGTTTATAATTCCAAAGAGATTTGTAAAACATTGGATAATTATATTGGTTACTTTTGGGACCAATTGGATTATAGAATTGTAAAATCACTTACAATTGAGAATTTAGCCAACATTTTCCTTAATTTTTATCATCTTTCATTTATATAAAAAAAATTTTACAAAACCAATTTCTTTGTGATATTGCGATTTTTAGATAGAGATAAAAAATTTCTTATAACCGTATAATTATTTTGAAAAATTTACCCAAATAAGAATAAACTCTTTGAAAACGCACCAAACGCAAAACAATTTTTTAGGTTTCCTCAGGATAAATATAATTAATTAAATATAAATATAATTAAAATAATAATTAAGGAATCTAATTTCCCAGGATTTTCACAATTTTTTTTTATATTTCATATAAAAACAATTTTATATCAATTAAATTTTTGATATAACCAATTTTTAATTGATTGGTTAACCAATCGTTTTCATAATTAATTAATCAAACAATCAGAATTAATTAACGATTATATATCTGTAAAATATACATTTACTTTTATAGCTTTTCTTATGAACATGGATTGATTAATATAGCATTTGTTTAAATCGTTTCCAAAGAATTTTACGATTTTTAACTGCGATTTAAAGGAAAGTTATAGTTTCATTTAAATATATTAATAAATAATAAACTGAAATAGAGTTTAGAGAAGAGTTTTTTTGTATAACCTGACCAAAAATAAATCAAAAATATATATACTTTTATTTAAATTGAAAAAAATTAAGTAATAAGAAGTATATATTTATGAATATTTACATATATATAGAAATATTACTCTTATCTATAAATAGAAATTTTATTATAAAATATAAGTACATTGTTAAAATTATAATTGTTATGCATAAAATGTAATATAAAAAAAAAATAATCAAGAAATAAGTAAGTGACGATTAATATATATATGTATAATATCGCAATTGAAATAATTAATTATGATTATTGCATAGACATTAAATATATCAATCAAAAATGCGGCGGCGACTGTTTATATACATATATTGTATGTAAATTTAATATACTACCTTAAACCACTTTAATATCGGACATTAATAAAACAAAGTTTAAAAATGATCCGAAAGTTACAATTGAAGAAGTGACAAAAATTCCAAGGAAAAATCATTGAAATGAGGAACTCAAAAACACTATGGATGAATGCAAACATTTAGTAAATACCATGTCTAAGAGAATGCGGAGACTGTCATATAAAGGTCTAAGAAGACGTTACAATATTATAATATGATTATAATATAATTGTCCTTTATCATAATGGTCAAATATTTTTTTTTTTTGTTAAACTGAATCATTTTGAAATAAATTCCATAACTCATTGATTTTAAAATTTTTTTTACTACTTCTGGCTCCGCAATTATATAACTAAAACCATCATTTTATGAAATAAAATTATAGTTGGATTAAAAAATTATTGTTTAAAGTCCTTTCTCGACATCTCACAATCGAGCATACGAATAGCAAAATAGCAGGTGTCCGATATTAAAGTGATTAGAGTAGTATTATACAGGTATAAAATAAAATACTATTTATTTATTGTTTGCGATGACAACAATTAAATAATATTATATAATAAATTATATCACATATTATATATATATATATAAATTTTATCAATTTTTTTTGCATTATGATAACGCATATACAATTTTTTTTTAATATATTCTATATATAAATGTGTATATATATAAAAAAACGTGTGTTTTGTTGGATTTAACTAACAAATTGTAATCGGATTAACATAATCGAATATCTATATATATATATATATAAAAATATTTTTATATTCATTCATTGATATCTATATATCTATATATTTCTATATATATATATATAAAAAGGTGTCTTATTGATTACTAATCCACTATATACAATGTTATAAAATATATACATAAACCTTTATATATAGACATTTTTTTTTTATAATAATAAATCAATTCGATTATGTGGATTATATATCAAATCCCGCATTTATATGGACACCACATACCATTTAAATATATATACAAGTTTAAATTAAAATTTAAAACAATATTTTATTTACAAATATTTTTTTTTTTTCATATACATAAATCGGATATGAATGAATTATTTATTGGTTGTTTGGCTGTCAATAAATTTTTAGTAATTTTTGTTTGTGTATTATTTATACAATTATATATGGATACGTGATGCGAAAGTGTTTTTCCTTTTTTTTTTTTTAATATCCATTGTTATATTGATGGTATAAACATATAAATAATTAAAGTATACAATTATGTATATACGAATTATAGTCGAACGCGGCGATGATTTAGACTGGAAAATTATTATTATTATTTGCATAATAAAATATACATCATATTATTATTGTATATATATCTTTCTTTGGTATATATACCTATATATATAAAAAAATTGTTACGAAAAGTGCATTCATCCATTCATGTCTCACTTTATATATGTATATATAGACATATTAATTATAGATATTTTGTTCATTTATTGCGAGGTATATGAAATTGCTGCATTTATTTCTATTATGATAGATATATTCATATATACATATATATATTTGTATATATAGTTATGGATTTATGGTTAAAAAAAAAGGCATGTGGTTAAAAATAATGTGTTATAGCGAATACATTGCTGTATATATAATTTTTAATATATATATTGTGTTGAACTAAACTAAACAAAACCTTGATTTATTTGCACTTATATGCAGAAATATATATATAAAGGGTGATTTTTTAAAAGCTATAGGAAAGTTTTTCAAAAAAAACACATAAAACTAAGAAAAATGCATTAAATCTTTATTTGAATCGATAGTACGGTCCATATAATTTAATGCTTGAAGATTATTTCATGCAAATGTTGACCTTGACTGCGCCTCAAATGGTCCATTCGTTTAGTCCAAATTTGGCATACTCTTTCCAACATTTCGGCCGGTATCTCACGAATAAATGCTTCAATGTTGTCTTCCAATGCGTCAATTGAAGCGGGATTGTCTGTATAGACATGAGCTTTAACATAGCCCCACAAAAAATAGTCTAAAGGTGTTAAATCGCACGATCTAGGCGGCCAATTGACCGGTCCCGAACGTGAAATAAAATGTTCAACGAACTCGCCTCTCGATAAGTCCATTGTTGCGCGTGCTGTGTGGTATGTGGCACCGTCTTGTGGAAACCACATGTCATGCAAGTCAAGCTCTTGGATTTTGGGCAAAAAAAAGTTGGATATCATCTCACGGTAGCGCTCACCATTCACAGTTACGTTACGATTCGCATCATCTTTAAAGAAGTACGGTCCAATGATGCCACCAGCCCATAAACCGCACCAAGCTTTTTCGACTTTTTCTGGATGCATTGGTAGCTGTTGCAATGCTTCTAACTGATATTCACTCCAATATGGACAATTCTGCTTCTTTACGTACTCATTGAGCCAAAAATGAGCTTCGTCGCTGAACACAATTTCGTCGCGATGAACTTTCTTAACAGAGCACGCATTTTGATAATAAAATTCAATAATTTGCAAGCGTTGTTTGTTATTAAGGCGATTCATGGTTAAATTATAGACCAAACTGAAGATGTTTGACAGTGAAACAAAACACGAAACGTGCGTCAGCTGTTTAAACTAGTGTTGCCAAAAAGATAATAGCTAAAAAATCACCCTTTATATATATTTTTATTATTTTAAACATATTATAATATATGTTTATATTTATTTATTAATAAATACCACAGGTCTTATGTAATACAAATATATATATATATATATATATATTTAATTGTTAATATTATTTATTATTGTTTAATGTTTAATAATGCTTTATAATTTCTTTTTTTAATTTTAATATAAGTAATTGCATACATTTTACTACTTTGTATATATGTATTTTTTATGCGTTAAATTAGTTTTATAGTATCACCAAAAAAAGAAAAAAAAATTGACGATGATGACCGTCATTTCATTTCATTATATATTATAATAATCTTCCTTATATAGTTTATGCACGAATTGTTTATCAATCTATATACATAACATAATTGTTTAAATAAAATTTAACAAATTTTTTTTTAGTGATGCGTGTTTTATTATTTATAATAAATTTTGTATGTTTTAGAGGACATTTAAATTGGTGCAACGTCTTTTATTTTATAATATTTTTTTAATTGTGTTAAGAAATATTAATAATATATATATATATATATATATATATATATAGACATTTTCATTAATAAACATTTAACGATATTTTAATCGATAAATTCATATATATGTATATATATGAATTATTGTTGTTATGGTGTTCGTTACTACGGCAGAATTCAGGTTTATAGTCTGGAAAATATATCTCGAAATTTTATTGCCGTCAGATCCGTCACTTAATTACACGATAAACCTATATGATAACTCATACGTGAGGTCAAACAATTGTCCAAGTTGCACTTCAGGGGGTTTCTTCCTCTTTAAAGAGGAAGACATTTTTAATTTAAATGAATATTATATAGTCCTATAAGTAAGTGAAAATGCTAGCCCTATGGGAGAATTTTCCACAGTCTTAATGTTCATGGATAGAAATGAATTTCCAAATCTGTTGCTATAGGAAAAAAGTTATACACAGAGTATGAATGTGCGAAATCTAAATTATTATATTCTATTTTATATATGTATTTAATAAAGCCATAGTTTTTTAATTTGTGATTCCAAAGAATCTTTCATATTAAATTGTATTATTAATATATATATATATAATTATTATGATTTTGTATACAGAACTTTTTTTCTTTTTAATATATTATATACATATTGAATTGACACATAAATAAAGTAATTATATTTCAATTGTTTTTCCTGAAAATATACACATTTTTATAAAATGTCAATATAAATGCAATCTATAATATATAAAGACGCAATTTTATTGTTACAAATTTAATAATATTATTATTTTATATATTGCTATTATTTTACCATTATATTTTTTTACTATTATATTACAATTTTTATGAATTGGAATTAAAAATAAAAAGCTTATTTAATTGATAACACCAATTACTTATTTAATAACATTTTATGATATACATACTTCTTTTTTTTTTGCATATGAATATTAAAAAAATGTTCAAAGGAGCAAAGGACAAAAATTTTCGAAGAGATTTCTCTTCTTCGGGAAATTTAATATTAGCATTATTTTTTTTCTAAATATAATCAATATAATATAAGAAAAAGCAAAAAAAATATACAAACATTGGTCAGAAATTCTCTCATAATTTTGCTTCCAAAATAGAGAAATATAACTGTAATATTTTAACTAAAGGTTCTTTTCAGTATCAAAATATAAAATATGAATAAAATAACATTCGAAATACTTTTTTATGTAAACAAAAATCGATAGAAATTGCAATAATATTCTAAAAAAAAAAACGAATAATTTGTTGAAATTTTCTTGGCAACCTCAAAACAAATTTAATGGTTTATTTAGAAATTACTTTAACAAATTCTCCTAACATCACTTTAATTACCTTATAAATACGTATTTTCCGAGAAAATTCACTTTTACTGAAACAATAGAGTTTATATAGCTATAATAAACCACAACATTTTATATATTTATATATTTAATTATACGAAAAATATCGTATATGGTATAGATCAACAAAGTTGAATGGATTTTTAATGAATTTCGTATATGATTTGTATATAATTTTATTCTCGGAAAAAAATATGTACATATACATTTTATTCATTAAAGGGTAATTTCTATGATCCATACCATCCATACGCAATCCATATATACATTTTCACGCACTATAATCATCAGCATTTATTTATAAGCGACGACGAATGCCATACGAATAATAATTTTAATTTTTTTTTTATAGATATGCGTATATTTATAATGGCGATTATACGCCAATTGCGTATTTATTATATACATATATGTTCAATTTTAGAGTTTTTTTTTTTTGTTTTTTTTTTAATTTTTCCCATGCTACAATACGAAGAAAATCATATAAATTACCGAATTATCAACGAAAAAAAAAACAAATTATATATATATATTTATAAATTAAATATTAAATATACGTTTTGGACATTAATTTTTATTGCAATTTTATATATAAAAAAAAAATTAAAGTTAAACTTTAAATATTGTAATATAGATAAAATTGTCCAAATATCAATATATATAAATAAATTAAATTTATTATAAATAAATATTCAATTTATTTTAAAAATAAATATATAATTAAAATATAAAGAAAAAATAAATGTGTATTTATTATATATATAGTCAGTAAATTGATTTATAATATATCAAATAAATATTTTAATAGGGTCATTTTTACACGAGTCAAAAATTTTAATGTAATTGCATTTGAAAAAAAAAATCAATTTTTTTGTTTTTTTGGTGAGTGCCGCTGAATTACGTGAATTTAATTCATTAACAATGCAAAATTAAATAAAAACGTAAATATATGCTTAATTACACTTACCATTTTCATTATTTATTATATCATCTTCTGTTTCATTCGTGGAAATTTTATTAGTATTATAAATGATAATATTTTCATTCTGGTTCGTGAATAATTGAGTATCTGTAAGATGATTTACAGATCGATTCACATTAGATAATAAATTGTTTGTTGACCCAATTTTTTCATCATATTCTTGATGATGAGCTATTATTGTTGTTGTTGTCGTATGATGAAATGGATTCACAAAATTATTATTATTATTATTATTATAACTATTATTTTTACATATATTTTTTATATCACAATAAAAATTATTATTATTTGAACAATTATTTTCATTATTAAATAATAATTTTGCATTTAAAAATTGGTTTACATTATTATTTATTATGATAATGAAAAATATAATAAATATTTTATTCGTCATAGTTATTTTTTATTTTTTGGTATTTTGTAATTAATTTAAAAAATAATATAAAATCAGCACTTGTCGTGGTTCGATATATTTATGGAATATATTCATATAATATGTATATGTTCATAAACATAATGTATATATTGCACAAAATAAATATTTATTTTAATATAAATATAAATTTTTGATGATAGAAATTGATGATATATATCCTTTTTTAATATACGATGTCATACAATTAAAATTATATATATACAATTTTAATTAATTTAATTGAATATATCACATCAATAAATAATAACTTTCAATCTATATACTAATATAGATTTATAAAAAATTTTTATCTGCGTACAAATATATGTGTGAGGCTGTGTTTCAAAATACGCGTTTGTGTTTTTTTTTCTGTTTTTAAATGGTAAAAACTTGTTAAAAACAATTTTATTTTATTTTTTCCAGCAGTATTTATTTGACTTTGTTTTTTTATTTTTTATAAAAAATAATCTAATGGAATATATTTTGAAATATTACAAAATATATATATATTATTCACATTAATTTAATAATTTTTATTTTCTTTATATTTAATTTCTCTCTTTAAATATTATACAAATATATATTACAGCACATTACAAAAAAAAAAAATGCATTGATTATTATTTTATTTTTGTTGCATTATTTTATAATATTGCACATTTTACATATTTTTCTTTTTTACATGTAATATTATAATAATTTGTTGTATATATAAAAAGAAAAAAATAATTAATATATATTTTAATTTTTATTTTAAATTTCTATAAACACAATAATTCACAAATAATAAAATTTGTTAAAGTTAAATACGCGATAGTATTTATTTGTTTTTGTTTTAACAATAATCAACCGATTAACGAATAAAACAAATTTAATAAACCACTCTACCAACCACTACGGTATGATTATATTTTATGATTAGATTGCAATAATAAAATTTTAGAATTTTAGTCAAGCAACAAAAAAATAAATGGTTTTTCTTTACTTTTATTTTTTTTTTTTTGGAAGTGGTGCGATAAATGATTAATATAGTAATGATGGTGGTGGTGGTGGTGGTGGTCGTCGTCGTACTTTACAGAGTGGTGATGTACACCTTATATATATATATATTTATTTAATAATCCCCGCTTTATTGTGGTATATATATAATATATAACGCAATTTATTTATAATTATAATAATTGTATTTGTGTGTGCAGACTTTTTTCATATAAAAGTTGTATAAAATTACTTAATTTTTTTTTTTTAATTAAAATGCATATCGGGTTTGTTAATTTTATTTTTTGTATAACTTAATATTTCAAGTTGTTTTAGAATTAAAAATAACTTATATATATTTATATATATATAAAGTCTTTAAGTTCTGATATTTATGTATGAAATCTGCGAAGAACTGAACTGAAAAAAACAAGATTTTTCAGTTCTAGTTTTATTTCTATAATAGAATTAAAATTATTTGTATAATGTATATAAGTGATGGTATAAATAAGTGAAGGATAGATTTAACATGTTTTTGATTGAATTTATGGCCGTTGCGATATGAAAATAATTAAATTATATTGTCATTTAGTTATGCAAAATGGAAAAAATTAAGTTTTTAAGATTTGATTCAATTCCAATACGCACCATGAAATGCACTATATATGGCTGTATAAATTGGAATCGTAATCAGTGAATTTTCCTCAATGATTTAATTTTATTATATACATTTGGTTGTGTGTTGAATATACACAATTCCATATGCACACAAATATTATTTATATTATATAAATAAATAAATAATTTAAAAATATTTATATTTAAAATTTTGTTTATTTTTTTATTTAAAAAAAAAAATATAAGGAAATAAATGAAATTTTTATTATGTATATAATAATAATTTTGATGATCATATGTGAATATCATAAAAAATAAATAAATTGTGTTTTATATATTTTCTATATATTCATATATTACATAATAAAATCAAAATAATAATAAAGTATGTTTATTTACTTTGCGATATAGAGGTTTTCTTTTTAAGAATTAAACGCATGAATAATGAAATATGCAAATTTTGATTAGAATAAAAAAAAAAAAAATTGTTCTCCGGATATTCACAAAAAAAATGTCTTCAAGGGAGATTCTGTTCAAAGAGATTCATTAGCCAATTCTATACGGATCCATCGGACAATTCATTCAGATTATAAATGTGACTATGTATAAGAATTTAAAATGTCTTTGCTTGATGTTTTATATATTGTAATTGTAGAATACTTTTACTGATTTTAAATCAAAGATTCGGACAAAAAAGATGCTCCAACATTTATGTGATAACATTCAGGATAACTGCAAATTCTGTTAAAACATTGAGATGTTGGGTTTGAATCCAGAAAACGGTAGTCATCGATATTTTCCGGTTTCGTCAAATAACTTGAAATTCATTTAGTTAATGGGCAATAATATTGTATTCCCCATCTATATATATATAGAGTATCTCGGCTAATTTTCAGCTCGATTGGTTAAAATATAATAATTTTTCAGTTCAGTAATAGTAATTTTTCAGAATTCCATGTAATGATAATCACATATTGAACCATATACTTAATTAATTAATAATTAGTTATTAGAGTATATATAGAAAGAATAAAAAGAAAAACAAATTCCTTTCGCTTTTATTTATTTTATTTTTATTTTTTTTTTCAAAAGAGATATATGGTATATCTACTTGCATTTAATATTTTTTAAATGTTTATAAGTAAGTATTTATTAAGACTTGTCTCGCATTCATGTTAATTAATATATTTATATATATATATATATATATATATATATATATACATACATTATATAATGATGTTGATTTCAAAGTTCATGTATTTCACGTATTTCACGTCTTTCTCGTATAGATTATAAGCGGTGTATATATATAATTATATATATACACCATATACCATCGTGTTGTTGTACTTCTGATTTTTATATATATATATATGCGAATAAATATTGTTCAATATTTAGCTATATTTCTTATATCAGTTATATACGTATATGGGTAGATAGATATATATCTAGTATAGATTTTATAAATTGCATTAAACAAGTTTTTAATACTCGATATCTAAATATAATTATGATTTTCAAATGAATGCAACAAGAAAGAAAAAAAACAACACAAATTAGGTTACAAAAGAATGAATGAGTTGTTGCATTTGACTACAAAAATTATTTATGCGGTAAAAATCTAAAAATGCAATTGCACACATTTTCGATTATGCAATACGAAAAATTATAAATATGAAGTGTTTAAAATTGTATATACAATCTCGTATATATATTCAATTTTGTTGTTATAAATATATAGATAGATGTTGATTGTATAATTGCAATCATTGTATATATATATATATATATATATATAGAGTTTGATTATTTCTGAATTATATATACACACTTATATGTAGGTCAAATGTGTGTTTTTTTAAACATGCAATATCGATAGATATATATGCGTTTTTTTCTCGATCGTATAATAATTAAAAAAATTATTATCACAGAGTTCGGTCGATAACCGCGCAATAAATAAATTGTATATAATAATTACTTATATATATATATGATATTTATAAAAATATAATCATTTTCATTTTATATGATATATTTAATCAGAAAATTATATCGAAAATGCCCTTGACATTTTATTTTATAAGTATATAATACACGCAAATTTGCATATATGATATGTATATATATTTGTGATCACACTCTCGAATTTATATAGAATACAATATATATGTATATCAAATAGTTTTCCTTATTATATGCTGATATGCTGATTGAAAAATGTATATATGTCAATGTATATATATATATATATATATCAAAAATGATATAACATTGAAAAGTATATATATACAATTATACACACTATATAAGATTTTGGAAAAGTGGAAAAGTTCGTTGATTATTTTTAATTATTTCTGGACGAAAGCTGGACGCAGTGTAAATATAGCGGTAACAGAGATCCCGAATTAAAAAAAAATCACCAAATATACATATTTTGTACATGCGGAAAATATTTATTTATTTTTTTATAGTTAAAAAAAATTATAAATTTTATTAATATATTGTTTATACATAAATATAATATATCGATTCATAAAAACATAAAAATATATTCATTATAAACAATTAATTAAAACCAGCAAAAATTACATTATATACTATATATATATATATAGAAACATTCACGTAGCCGATATACATAAAAAAAATATATATCCCCGAATACATTTTTATATACAGAGTACAGAAAAGATAATATAAAAAGAAAATTAAAATATGTCTATATGTATGATGAAAACTTAAAATAATGAATATTATTAACAATTACATTATTTTGTTGACACATTAAAAAAAAAACACAAAAAGAACAAGATAATTTGTAAATTTATACAAAAAAACGAATACTATACTTTTTTGCATATATGTGAATTATAATATATCATAAATTTTGGGATGTTCCGTTGTTTATAAAAGGGGATAGATACACGCCAACCTAAAATAATCCAGTTTTTTCGATAAATCTTGACCATAGATTGGAAAATCGGCCTTAATTCTATCAATAATATTAATGTCCATTTCATCCCAATTAATACTCTTATCTCTTTGATATAATTCATAGTTGAAAAAAAAATCAAATAAGGTAAATCCATATGGTCGAACTCTACGATATTTCATTGCATGAAATTCATATAAAAATCGTACATAATTGTGATATTCTGGCATTTCGATAATTGTTTGGAGTTCAGTTTGATTGCGTTTGATCACATGAAATATTAACGAATGGTTGACTGGCGAAAAATCATGTAAGAAATTGCATATGGCTTGTACTTCCGTACTAAAATAATCCATATGAGGATCATAATTTAATACTGTCGGTATCATATGCACATCATATATTCGTTTTTCAATGGTGTATGCAAATATTGTGTATAATGGTGTAAGGGACTGTGCATTTTGTATATTTACATTGGCCTCGTGAGTTAATAGCCATTGAGCGACATCATTGGATTTAGCTAAATGCAATGCTGTATTACCAAAATCATCGACGTAATTAATAAAATCGGGAGTCAATGGGGCCACAGCTTCACACCGTTTGTTGAATTGATATGTCCATCCGTTGACTAGCACGTAAAGAAATTCATATTCATCGACATCGGCAATGTAATGCAATATTGTTTTTCTTTGTGGACCTTTTGCATAAATGTTACAAGCTTTACCCAAAAGAAATTTGAATAATTGTGGTACAACTTTTTGGCACGCCAAATGTATTAGCGATAGTCCCTGATTATTTTTCGCATCGAAATCGGCATTTTTGAGTGCCAACTCTTCCATAATTTCTCGATTGTATGAATGCAAATCGATATTATGTATAGGCATATCACCGTATTTATCTTTTATATTTACTTTTGCACCGAATGTACATAGTACACGTACAGCCACTAAAATATTTTGTTTAACAGCAAAATGCAACGGCGTTCGACCATCATTGTCCACTTCATTTATATTGATGGTTTGTTGTAATATTAATATTAAGATGTCTTCGGGACAATGAAATAAACAGACATCATGTAATGGTATACGACCACGATTATCTTTAATGTTTACATTAACCGGACTATCTGCTGACCATACTGGTAATCGCGGTGTTGGTGTTGGTGGTTGCGAGGTTGGTTCCGTAATAGTTAATGATTGTAGTGATAGTGCTAGTGATCTTGTTGATCTTGTTGATCTTGTTGATCTTGTTGATCTTGTTGATCTTGTTGATCTTGTTGATTGTGATGATGATGGAAGAGGCTGTGATTCCACTGTCGTACTGTCACCACTTATCGATAATAAGTGTCTAATTTGATCGAAATTGCGTGTTTGTATTGCATAATATAATCGATTATCAATTTGGTCCCTATTAAAATTGTACCGAAAGTATATGCCAACGGGTTGTGCGGCACCATCAACTGTAGCAGTAGGGGCGGCATTATTACCGCTGATATTTATTTCATTATTATCATTCATATCGGTGAAAATATTTCAATTATTTCAATTAGTGTATAAAAATTATACGAATACGAATGAACAATATTTGGATGTTGTTTTCTTTCCACTTTTTTTTTTTTTTTGCTTCTTGAATACTATTATTTTTTTCTCTTTTAATTAAAAAGAAATTATTTAATTCTTGTATATATTTTTTTGGAAACACAAACGCATGAATTATATTAATAAAAAATCTTTAAAACCAAAAAAAAAAAAATAGCAAACAAATTAAAAAATGGAGGAATTAACAAAATTATTAAATTTAATTATAAAAAAAAAAATTATTAAAAATATATATTCGCTACGTGATTTGGGGTAAATTATTCAAGAAAAAAAAATTAATTAGCACACGCTATTTATTTAAGCGTTATTGTCACAATATTAAATATAAATTGTGTGTATAGATGTATAAAATAAAATTTTCAATGTTTTTTTTCGGGAAAAGTACTGTTAAAATATAATAATTTAAATAATAACACACACACACACACACATACACACACTTACATAACGATTCTCGATCAAAGATTTAAAACCGTAATTCATTTCCAAATTATATATATATAGATTTATTGATTGAATATGCATGATAAATAAATATAATACAGAATCGTATTGCATATAGTTTTTAAATAGTTTAATTTAAGTAAATTATCATGCAGGTATTATTATGAATAATATATTATCTATGTAATATTTTGTTATTTTGTTAACCTTAGAACAATCCTAGGGTAGTTTTCTTACAATTTCAAATTTTTCTTTCTAATTCCTTAAAATCTTGAATAAATAATCAATAATATAGATTTATCTATAATTTGTGCATTATGAGATTGAACACAAGATAAACATTCTATATGAATATAGAATAGATAAGAATATAGAATAGATAAGTACAAACAAATATAGTACATATGAATTAAAATATTATTTTTTACATATACAGACAATTTTTTTTAGATATAATAAAACAGAAAATCTTAAGTGTATAGTTTTTTCTCCCCTTTAAACGACACTTAAAATCTTAAGATTTGATATAAAATAAACGATGATGGAAAAAAAAATATATAAAATAACTTATAAAAAGAATAATATATAAGAAAAATATAACATATATAACAGTGACACCAATCAACTATATATTTAATTACATTTATAATTACATGGATAATAACTTTTAATAATATTTGAAAAAATAAATAAATAAATAATAAGAAAAATATGCATAAAAAATTAATAATTGTAAGTAAATATAAGTTCAATGCTATTACTTCTATTATTATTATTATTATTTTATACAGAGTTTACATTCTCATATTTATATGCATGCTAAAAACTAGGTGTACCTACCTTATTATTATTAATTTATATAAAAAATCCAATCCATTATGTGCATTTATTTTTGTATTCAACTATATATAATATATATGAAGAAAATGTTTTTCTTTCATTTACATTTATATATCTTATTTTATTATAGATTATTGCATTTTAACCACGATCAAAGCGAATTTGTTTGCAAAAAAAAAAAAAATGTGCACAAAAAATTGCATAATAATTTCAAGTATCTGCAATATATTAATTATATATATATATATAATACATTGATCATGTATATATATATATTAATTTAATATTAATTAGAAAACAATGAATGCATTTTTGTAATTATTTATATATATTATATAAGTATATATTGATAAATAAGTTATGTATATATAAATATCGTTGTTATTTGTGTTGTTGTTATATATATTATTTTTTAATTTAATTTATTTTGTTTTATAAATACAAATATGCGGTGGGTTATTTTTTTTTTTTGGTTTGTTAAATTCATTACAAAATCACAGTATAAAAGTTACAAAAAATTTGTACATAATATAACGAATATATATAATGCAAATAACTTTATTCAAACACATATATAATGTCGTCAAATATCGTCAAATTTAAAAATAAAAAATATTCAAATGTATAAATAATATATAATATATAGTATAAAATCATCAAAACTCCAAATATATATATTAATATAAAAGTATAAATAAAAATTTTATTAATTTAATTCACGTAAAATAAAAACCTTCAATAAATAATAATATAAACTTTATTATACTAAATAGTTATAGTTATATAATTAATCATATTTGGATATGAATATATAAGTGTTTTTTTCATATATATATACTATTTATTGAATTTATACCAAACGGATTTTAATATAATTGTGATGATCAAATACTTATTTTTATAAAAAAATATACAAAAAAAAACCCCTATTTAAAATATTTAAATCAGATTTATTATTTTGTTTGTATAATGATGATTGCAGATATATAAATCTGAATGAATAAAAGATTATTTGATTTACAAAACAGGTATTTGGTTTTATATATATATATATATATATTTAAAGATTGTAAGTATAGAATATTAAGTGATATATATATACATAAATGAATGTACAGGGAGAATTATCAGAAATTATGTCTTTAGAAATACTATATATATGCTAACACTCAAAGCCTTTAATAAAAAATCCCAACCTAAAATTCTTACTTAAAAATGTTTTGTTATACTAAAAGACATATTTTGTGTTTTTCGGTTATTTTCAAATCGGAATTTTTGCACATAGATTTGGATATTTTCCCATGCTGTTGATCGTACCCGGCTAATTATACCCTAACCGTGGAAAAGCAACAAATTATGAAATCAACAACAAAAGACTATGCGTTGTCGGACGCCAAAAATCCAATCATCGAAATTATAGCGCAAATAATAATTGAAAGTGTTGTATGAATTTCTCAAAATCGCATATATATAAACAAGAATAATCTAAACACTATATATATATATTGTATATCATATATAGTATCTTTATACATATTAATATAATCGTTCTTTATTTTTTTATTGCCTTAAATCTGCTTGCAAAGTGAATGTACTTTTGTACGTATATCAAATTGTTTGCATTTGCATTCAATTAGAATGTATCTTTATCTATATACGCGATACATATACGATATAGAAATAAAAAAATCTTATATTAAAAATCTTACATAATATAATAAATACAAACATGTAAATTTAATATCCATAGATATTTTTATTATTGTCTATTGTCAATTGGATAAAATTTTTTGTAATTGATTTAAAATTTATACGAAAATTCGGTTTTTATACATATATTGGGTATAAAAACCCCCATATGATGGAACATTATAAAAAATAAACTTACCGAGAAAAGGGTTTGAAGTTCATTTGGTTTGTAAAAGGATTTATTTGGTATGGAAAAAGGTTCATTTGACCGGCAAATATACCAATTTCTACCGATGGTGGTTAAAAGACCTCTCGATAACGATAACAGTAGATTAGCAGGAAAAAATAAAACGAATAAGTTCGATAAATGGATCTGAATTCAATTTTACACTTCCAATTGAAAATTTTAAGAACATCTCCTATAAATATTAAAAGATATTCTCCTGGTTTATGAATTTGTAAAATTTTACGACAACGTTTAAAGCATATACATATAATATTTTAATAAAATTGATTATATTTGGATTATAAGTTTTAAACATTCTCTGTATATTATATATAACCAATATAACGTAATAATAATTTTTTACTGAATATAATACAGTACACACAATTGAAAATAATCTGAATATAACAGAATAATAAATAATATATAATAGTTAATATTTCTATATATATATATATATATTAAAAATGTTATAACTATATTGTAATAATAAATAAAATTATTCAAAAAAATGATTATGAATAATTTATTTATATATAATTATAAGAAACATTTTTGCAAAACAATGTACAAATATTCGAATTATTATCTGCATTAAAACATATTTATTTATAATATAGTATTAATTTTGCAATTCTAAATTGAAGTGATTGAATTTATCCATATAAAATATTTGTGTACATAGGAATTATTTATTAATCTTTTGTTATATATATACAAACATATTTATTTTTTTTTATTGTATTTATATCAGATGTATATTTAAACAACCTCAGGATAATCCATAAGTATTATAATTTTAATTCCATTATATAGTGATTATTCGTGATTATAAAGAAGAATTATAAATCCAAAATATAAAAATATCTTATAGTTTAGGTATACGATATTTTTTGATTAACTTTTATATTGATTAAATTTTTAATATATATTTTTATATGATATTAGAAAATATTGAATGAAAATTGTATTTTTTTTTTCATTCAAATAATTAAATTAAGTATTCGCCAATTCATATACAATTTAAAACAATGTTTTTTTTTTTAAATAATTTTATCGCTATTGTTATTATAAATTTTATATTATATTATTATATGTATAATTTATATTGAATATGGTTCGTATAAGTTTTGTATATAAGTGATTTGACATACACTCAACTTATGGCATGTATATTATATATATATTATTATAATATTACTATCACTTTTGCTTATACTTATTTAATTAGTCTAGACGGTGTAATAATTACCCTATTGTATAATTATATATATATAGGGTGTCGTGAAGATGCAATGAAAACCGCTGTACCGACTAATATTCAATAAAATAATCACATATCTAAGAATCAATGGCGAGGACGGAAAAAGTGTGTTCTTATGACCTAATCGATGAGATATGTTTTAAAGGTTAATGAGATATGTATAAAAATTTAATTAACTGTAATAAGAACAAAGTAAAAATTACTTTTTGAAACAAAATTTTCCTAGAATAATCCCATATTAATATAAATTTAAAATCAATGAGATTTTAATGCGAATATGATTATAATATCAATATATATATTTCTTATAAGAAAATTCTGATTCTACCAATATATAGTTGCATTTATTTTTATTTATAAATAGAGTTTATAAATGAATGAATTTCACGATCATTAAAAATTCCGATAAAAAAATTAATATTTTGCTGTAATATAGGAAAAAAATTTGTTAAAAATCATTTTGTAAACCTTTTATATACTGATATATATTAAAAAAATTTGTTCGTAAATACTAATAATTCGCTGATTTTATTTCATAAAAAAAAAAAAAAATTATCATTCATATAAAAAATAAATAAATAGACCTATCATAGTTCAAAAGTCCGAGAGTATTGTTTATTTTATATATATTTTTTTGATATGATTTTATACGCACATAATAATTTATTATAATGTTTTTATTTATTAAGATATGAAAGAAAATGTATGTTCATTTAAATGAATTGTTTTATTTATACACTTGCGGCGATATTTTGTTTTCTTGAATATATTTCCACTACAATTTTTATCAAATATTTATATATTTGAAAAAATTAACTATATATTTATTTGGTATATCGCATCATTCATATACATTATATATTTACCTCATCAATTTGACATTTTCATATCATGGCAAGACATTTTTTTTTTTATTATTAAATACCATTTTTATGTAATTTAAAATAATCTATACACATGTATAAATAATTTTTTTACGATTTAATTTCAATAAAGTTTTTTTTCGTAATCGAAACCATAAAAACAGAAATTGATTGCAATTTGGTATGGATATTTACTGTAATATAGCAACGTATAAGAATATAATCTTAAGAATAGTTGCTACAAAACCGAAAGTAAACGTAATATACGTTTAAAATTTTAAATTTTCAGTAAAATTGCACTTTATCTATATATAACCACATTCTGATGATTGTATATACAATTACGAAATGAGATATAGATAAAAAAAAGTATGGTTGAATGAATGGAAAAAAATAAATAAATTAAATACTAAATTGTTCAAATGTTTTAAATTCATATATTAAATATTAAAATGTTCAAAGAATAATATAAATATTATTAAATAAAAACACAAAATTATTAATATATATATTTATTTAAATTATCTTATCATATTTTATATATACGTAAATATAATTTTTTAATCCATTATTTAATAAATTCAAATTAATTAATTATATATATACATTTTTTGTATGAATATTTATAAAGGTTTTTTTTTTTATTTTAATATAACCTTTGATAAACGTAATTATATTTTTTATTTTTTTTTCGTGTTTTATATACCTTAAAATTAAAAAAAAAATTGATTGTGTTCCATCATTGATGGGTGTGTATGGGTTTGGTTTTTTTTAGTATAAATGAAAATGAATTTTGTTTTTCAATTTCAATTCAATTGATATCGCCTATAAATAAATGTCTTAAAAGATAACGAATATTTTTGTGTTTATTTTACTTTTTTTTTTTTTTTACCATCGACGATGAACCAAATAAATACATGTATATTTTACTTTCATATATATGTATTTATTATAAAATTGCTGGTATATTTTATTAAATATTGATTAATAAAGTATGGTATATACATAGATATAATATATGTATAAATCTCTACTCTACCACGGTAATAGAAATATGAGTATTTAAATATACAACAAATTATTTATATTATATCTGTAAGTCGGCTTACGTATATTTTTATTGAGGAATGTTTATGAATTTTAAATCATAGTCATATATAGTGTTTTTGGAACCCCATAGTTTTTTTTAAAGATTTTTACATTTACATAAATTCTTTCATATGATCAAATATGAAAGAGATTTATGATATAAAAACTTCTCTAAAGATCTATAGATATAATGCCATGACTCAAAATGTGCAAAAACGCAATAAATATGAATGCTTTTTTTGATAAGCCAGATAAATTTTGTATATAGTTCCACTTGAAAACAATATACCTTTCCTATTTGGTACTTAAGAAAACAAACATCATCATTAAACTATATAAGAATCACATCTAATAGTATCACTTTCGCATTATTTTTTTGTCTGGTATCGTCGAGCCGCACTTAAATTCCCCGCGTACACATACACAAACACACAGCCACACTAAAAATATTTGTAAATATATATATATATAAAAGATTGATTTCATATTACAAATTAAAAAAAAAAACAACATATTATTATATTAATTATATATATATATAAAAACAAAGTATATATAAAAAATAAAAGCATTAATAAAAAAAAAAACAAAATATTTTTTATTAATATTTTTTTTTTATATAGTATAATATTTCTTATTTCTCATTCATCATTGATGAATAGTTGAAGTTGAAACAAAAACACGCAAACGAAAAATTTATAGTAATATTTTTGTTTTCATCCGTTTATTTTACGTTGATTGTTTTTTGTGGAAATTAAATGTATAGTATTTATTGTTTTGTTTTATATTAAGATGATTTATAATATAAAGAAATTATTGTGACAAAAATAATCTAAAAGTATAAATTAATATAATATATTTAAAAATAAATCTAAATAAAGTGTATCTAATCATAATAGTAATACTAAATTTTTAAGTGTGTCAATCAACAATAAACTATAGAGTTATATTATAAAGAAATAGAAATATTTGCGTTGTGTGATTCGTATATATATATATATAAATATACTTGAAAAAAATAAAAGATAAGTGCATTGATCGCTTTAGTTTTTATGTGTTTATAAATCTGATTGTATTATCTAAAAATTTGTGAATTGAAAATGTGGTATTAAAAATAAAGTTTAAAAACTAATTCAGAAAAATAAGTAAAACAAATAAATAAATAAAATGTGGACCGTATTTTTGGTTTGGTTATTTTTTGTATTAGTTTGTTTTCAAGCTAAATATGTTGTACAATTTGTTGAATTTAAAAAACGTATTGCATTTTCACGTACAATCCCTGGACCAGGATTTAAAGAATTATATAAAAATGCAAAAAAAGAAAGTAAGTATATACATATATCATTTATAACTATATTTATAATATATACTAATTTGTAGAATACAATTTAAGAATCGGTCTACGGTTAAGATGCGGTTAAGATAATATTACCAAACAAATATATAGCCATAGAATGATAAGAATATGTAGAATGTTTGTATGTATCTTTCTTTTAGATCTTTTACATCTTTATTATGTAGAATTTTCTTATATCATATACATTTATGAATAAAACAAGTTTATATAAATTATAACTTCTATAATAATTTACTATAAAAGATATATATAGATGAATGAACTTCTATTTTTTTCTAATAATAGTAGAATAGTACTATAACTATAGAAATTATATTATTTATGTTTTCTTACAATTAATTAAATGTCATTAATTTTGTTATATTATTACGATTCTAAACTTTGAAGCAATATTTCAAAAATTTAAATTAATAATTAAAATATAAAATCACATATTTATTTATGAATATATCATCAAAACATATAATTTCATAAATTAGTTAATACGCGATGATAAGTTTATTTTGAAAAAAAACTTGACCTTCTCTTACACGGTTGAAAATCTTGGACTAAAGTCGTAAACCTAAAATAGTTTATGTGTATTTTTATACTAAAAAATATTAAATATTAAACCAAGTCAAAGATTACATGGATTTTTAAACAATTTCGGATTAGTTTTTAAACTAAATTTACATTTGTACTACTTTTATAATAATATATATATAACAATTTATTGAATGTTAGTGATGTTAGCAAATCTAATTTGTCTTTAAAACATTTTTGTTTAAATGCTATATGAGTTTAAACTTTTTAAGATTAAAACACACATGTTTTGTGACAACCAATATAATACGCTGTGTAAAATTTCACTTTCTCGATGAACTACATATTCTTCATAACTCTTATAAACCAAAATCGGTTTATGAAGTAAGTGCTTTAAACCGTGAAAGAATAATTTTATAAATAGTATATAATACGCTATGCAAAATTCCACGTACTCGATAACTGCATATTCCTCGAACATGCATAAACCAAAACCGGTTTATGATGTAAGTGTTTTAAACATTCAAAGAATAATATTTATAAATATATAGCAAAATTTGACAGTATTTCTTCAGACGTCGTGTGCGAATGATTGGTTTTATTTAATCTATCGCTAAAAGTTTTCTCAATTTTTTTTTATTAAAATAAACATTATTTCAAAATATTATTGATATTATACAATATAAAATAAATATATAATATAAATTAATATACAATAATATAATAAAGTGTATATAAAACAATAAAGTATTAAATTCACAAATTAAAAAAATAATTACAAATAATGAATGTTTTTTTAAAAGTAAAATATTCAGATTGTGTTGGGTTAAAAATAATAAAAATTTCGACAGCAGGCGTTGATGCGCTATCTTTACAAGAGATAAAAAAATCGGGTAAGTTTTAGAATTATTTATCAATCTAATTTACCTTTTTTTATTATATATTCAGAAATCTAATTAAATTAATTTAATTAATATAAGTGAACTAAAATTACATACACAGTAAAATTATTTATATAATAGTTATTCATATTCACATAGTTTCAATATTGTGAAATTAGCCTTATAAACTTCTTGGTGTACGATCTAAGTATTTTAAACTTTAAAAGATTATAACACCAAGCCGATTTCGTAGTTGGTATTACAATACATGAATTATTCGCGTATATTCTGAAAAATTAAAGCTTTTGAATGCGTAGTTTTTTTTATGGAATTTTTTTGTGATTGCAGACAACGTTTTTTTTTTAATTATATGAAAAACACCTAACAATACGCGTACGCCAATAAATTTAAAGCATTAATTGTTGTTGGAAAGTTGGAATTATATGTATATCAATATTATTTAACTAATTTAACTGTGTGTGTACGCAGTTTTTTTATATTTGTTGTGTAAATGACTTAAAATGTAATTTACTAATATAAGGTTATCGGTACGAATGTATCCAGTATCCGTTAAAATATACGCATTTTGTAGTGAAAAATGACACTAACTTGGTTATAATTTTATTGATTCCTACAGTTCTCGATGCTGGTCAGTTACATGAAAGTGAATTTGATAAATTCACTGATAAAGATAATTGCGTTTTACCAGATGATGCACTTGTTGACATTATAAAGCAATATAACAATTGCGCTTGCTTTTATATTAAATGTGATGCATTCGAAAAATGCATAGATGATGGAGCGCAATCACTCCAACGACGCAATGCAATTATTGGCCCCGCGTTAATAATTGACACTGAAGTAATGCTTATTGGATATATATATATATATATATTCACGTTGCTTATTAAAATCACTAACATCCTATTTTAAATTAATTTATTGTTTTGTAGTCTGTACGATATTATATTAATAAAAAATGCGCTAACATATTCGACGAATACGAAATGAATAATACATTATCCGACGTTGGTAGACGTTTATTGATTACGACATGTATAGAATTTTTAAAAGAATACTTTGGAAACTATCCTAAAAAGGAAGAGAAAATCATAATGGCTAAAACCATAATTAAATTGTTTCCAACTTATGAAGTAAAACCAAGCAAAATAGGAGGGATAGTAGGTATCTTTTTATAATTAATGAATAATCTGTTGTCTTTATTATATTCTTTTTTTATATCTATTTATAATTTATTCAAGTGGGTTTTTATTTATTGTTCATTTCACCCTCTTTTATTCGAACGCAATTATTTTTCTTTCGATAATATTGTTCGATTTTAATTTTCTTTATTGCTGTATTTAATTTCTGTTTTTCTGATAAATTCGATTCTGATATATCACGCAAAGCTACATATATTCCCATGCGGTTGGTCGTACGGCGAATTACTGATACCGTAAAATGAATAGTTTACGAAATAAACAACAGTCCAATAACGCTCATGGTTAATTTTAATATGTAAATATTTTGAAAATGCCTATTGTTTATTTTTTATAATTGGCCTATGATACCAATTATAAAGTGCAACATACATTTAGGTGCATATGATACAAGTGATTAATAATTTACTCTATTCTATCGATTTTAGGACTTATTTTTTAACCCAGAAAATAACAGTGGTTACTTTGTATCGAAATTAAAAAATTTAAATGCAAAAAGACACAAGGTAGAAGGATCGCCAATGCAATCAAAAAGAACAAAACAAAACGAATCGAACGATACAAACGCCCCTAAAATTACCGAAATAACGTTTGAAGAAAAGGATAATCTGGAATATTTACGACAGTGTGATGCCAGCAAAGATGCCGATTTAATTAAATTAAAATTAACGGAAACATTTGCTATTAGACGACAATTATTAAATACTAGTTGTGATATTTTTAAAAATTATCCATTTTTTTTATATAAATCCGGAATTGGTAAGTAATCTTGCTGAACAATAATAAATAAGAATATCTTTCTAAATTATAAAATTTATGAGTCAAACACGTTTTTTCATTCCAGATTTTACATGAATTTGCGTTATTGCATCCCAAAATATCAAACAACTTCATTAAAAATTGGGAAGCATATGCAAATGTAATGCTAAAAATTGTAAAGGCCACGACGGATTTACATATGGATATTGTTTTAAAAGGTGTGTCAGTATATTTTGTACACAAAAGATAAATGAAAATTTAACAAAATCTTAATCAAATATGTGATCTCGTTTCGCTTAATAATAATATAAGTTGAAATAGTGTATGCAATAAATAATTTTTTTTCTTTCCTACTTACAAAGATTGGAACACTCAAATAAGGACTGTATTAGGATTGTTAAGACTACTGCCTCCTACAGCACGTGGTATTAAAGGTAAAAACACGAAACGATCAAATTATCAACAATCAATTGATAAATTAATAACATTCGAATATGTAAGTTATTATACGCAATATTGATAAAGATATAATATAAATAATAATGTCAATATGTTTAAATAAACATTTCAGACACATACACCAAAAGGAGAATATTGTATGAACAATAGTCAACCGCATATAATAGCTTCTGGTCATAGTACCCTTGCTATCAAACAGTACTATATTTGCATCGATAAGCGATTAATATTTGTTCCCACAGAATATTCGTTTTTCAAAGTGTTTGATTTATTTCTCAAGATCTTTTTCGTATTTAATATAGATTTTGATACGGATTTAAAAGTATTTTTGGGGTTTATTACTTATTATATATTAGGAATAACCGATTTAAAACCTACCAACAGACAAGTAGAAATATTTTTGAAATTTCAAAGTGAAATCATCAGTAATGAAAATACAAATAATATGATATAAATATTTTTCCGCTGTGATTTTCGATAACTAACAATAATCAGTTTTTTATGAATTTTTTTTATTTCTATTATCTTCTATCTTATTAAAACATATCATATTGTTGGTATTTACACGTAAATAGAACACATGTAAATGATTAGCTTTTAATAATAGGAAACAAGCAATACTATTGAATTGAAATACCTTGCGTAAAGTTAGTGCACCTGTATAATATTCAATATGTTTTTTTATTATAATGACTGAATTTTATAAGCTATATAAGTTTGTGTTGAAATAATAGATTAATTTTTATATTTTTTGAATCGTTTGAAGAATTATATGTTATTTTGTCAATTTAATTAGATATATAATTCAAACCATTTATAATCATATTATTATAATTATATTAAGTTTCAATTACACCTATTACGTACAAAAAAATAGTATTTCAATTAGTTTTTAAGAAATAATTTTTAAGATGGATTATATTTGTTACATATGTAAAAAACAATTTGGCACACTTTCATGCGTTATATACCATTTAAAAGATATACATCATTTATACGATAACACCTCGTTGAAATTGCACTGTGTTAGGTACGAAAATTGTCCTAAGCAATTTTGTACGTTTAGTGGACTTAGACGACATGTAGTTAAATGTAATGAAAAATCAGGGCAACATCCTATAGGTATTGCCTCTGCCCATTCAAAACCATTGACTAATGAATTAGTAACAGCAAACGAATACATTGAAAACATTAATAAAGAAGATACAACGCTAAAAATTCGTCCAAATACTACTAAAACTTCATTATCAAATTTTTCAAATGAGATAGTGGCAATGGGTATATGTCACACAAATATTAATACCATATTCTCCCAATTATCAAAATTGTGGATAGATTTAAACAGCAATGTTTTACAAGCTATGACCCAATCAAATAATGCATTCCTCGAAAGTGTTTATTATGAACGTTTTACGAACGTTTCATCACAGATTCTACAGGAAATCACAGATAATTCCAGTAAATTTAAACGATTAAAAACACAATTTGATTCGGTTAGAGCAGTTCAAAAAAATATTGGAACCCGATGGGAAAAAAAATACGATGAGCTTTGTAACACTTATATAGATAATCTGGTTGCGTGTACGTTTCAATACGTCTCCATAATTGACAGTTTATCAGCTATTTTAAAAAACACTTCATTTAATGAAATTTATTTTTCCCCGTCACACACATGTGATGATCGTTATTTTGAGCATTACTGTTGTTCTTCAAATTACAAAAACAACATTTTTTTTAAAAAAAATCCACAATGCATATTATTGCAGCTCTTCTATGATGATTTTGAGATTGTTAATCCACTAGGCAGCAAAACGTCTATTCATAAGGTAGGCGCTATTTATTTTTCAATCCGCAACATAGATAGTAAATATTTCTCACAATTAGCACATATCCACTTAGTTTGCTTATTTTTTGTTAGTGATCTTAAAAATGAACATGTAAATTTTAATAACATTTTAAATCCAATAGTAAATGAATTAAATATTTTAGAAACGCAAGGAATTTTAGTTAATAATAAAACAATCAAGGCCACTCTCATTAACATTTGCCATGATAATCTTGGAGGTAACACGGCGTTAGGATTTGTACAATCATTCAACGCACATTTCTATTGTCGTATATGCAAAATGGCTCGCGATGACACAAAAACCAATATTCAAGAAAAGAAATCATGCTTAAGAAATGTAACAGAATATAATAACTTGTTCAAAACTGACAAAACTCTAACACTTGATATTTCTATATCCAAAGGTATTAAAAATTATTGTGTCTTGAATGATCTTTCTATTTATGATATTATTAACAATGGATCCGTGGATATAATGCATGATATTCTTGAAGGAGCTGTTCCATTTATTTTAAAACATATGTTTCAGAAAATAGTATTTTTAAAGTTGTTAAACATAGATCAAATAAATAATAAAATTACATCATTTAACTACGGATATTTAAACCGGAAAAGAATTCCACCATTTATAAAAATAGATAAACAATCATCTACCATTGGGTTAACAGCAGCCCAAAACTGGTGTTTGATCATATACTTTCCCTACATATTTTACGATATTTATCCAAAAATTACAAAATATTGGAGAGGTGTTACAAGCTTGCTTTCAATAATGGACATAATATTTAAGCCTAAAGTTGCAATTGAGTTAATAAACAAATTACCCAAACTTATAGAAGATCATTTACAATGCATTTTAAATGACTTTAATTTAGGACTGATTCCCAAACACCATTTTATGACACACTACCCGAATATTATCAGAAGAATGGGTCCGCTTGTGCACATGTGGTCCATGAGATATGAGGCAAAACATAAATATTTTTCTAAATTACATGCTGGCATTGGAAATTACATCAATTTATGTAAAACGCTTGCGGATAGACATCAACAGATGATGTTCCAACATTGGCAACATCTATCATTTAACGATATAATTGAATTTGGTAGATTAAAAGCAATAAATATAGGAACTGATGAACATAAAATGTTGATTTCATTATGTGCTTATCCCTTTACAATTGCGTACATCTGTCCATGGCTTCAAACAGGGTTTCACTACAGAAATGGACTGTTCGTCTGTCACAAAAACGGTAATGACACAAATTCGTCGTTTGGACTGATAAAAGGAATTTATCATATTGATGAAATTTTTCATTTATTGATTGAGATGTATTCTTTTGCTAAGACGTGCAACATACTTAACGCAATTCAAATTCTACCTACGGGTGTAGATGCTTTGTTACCTATAAAAGATTTAAAAGTTACAATTACGTATGAAAGTGTTGCTATCAATTCAAAAATATACATTGTAAATTGCAATAATTGCAATTTATCATTTTGAAGGATTATTACTTTATTTTATTTTATATTATTTTTTATTATTTTTTTATTTTTTGTATAATTTTTTTTAAATTATGTAGGTTTTTTTTCAAAAAAATAAAGAAATATATTAAAAAAATCAAATTTTTGGAAGAAATTTTTTATGCAGCTTGAATGCAATCCCTAAACTAATTAATAATTAAGCATAAACTAAAAAAAGTTTGAAAAATAAACCTTTTTGCAGATCTTTTTTAAACACAGTGTTTATAAAAATGTAAACTAATTTCTATTATAAGTATTCCTAATAAGTTTAAGTGCAAACTTTAATCTGAATATATTCTATACCCTAAAGATTAAAATCTGTAAACCTGACGAAATTACAGTTAAACCAACATAAGATTAAAAATTACACCCGTCTGAAGATGTATTTTAAACCCAGCGTATTGAAATATATACACCTTTCGGATTTAACCATATTCCAAAACAAGTTTAAAAAATATTAAACCACGTAAGTTTGCTTTTATTCCATTGTGGTTTAAGTCATATTTTATAAACATTGTGATGGTTTAAGTTTTAAACATTTTTCGGTGTGGACCTATATGTAACCAAAAAAAGTTTAAAATTTAGTCCAAGATTTTCAACCGTGTATATATATTTCGGGAATTAATCATTATTTTTTTAAATATATTTTTAATAATAATTAAATTGTTCTTGAATCTCTGTACAGTACAGTATATAAATTAACAATTTTTTTATTATTATTTTGTATTTCTTTTGCGATGAATTACATTAAATTTTTATACATTTTGCTTATATCACAAATTTTATGATTGAGTATTTATTTATTTATATATGTTTGTTATCAATATATAGACCAAAAAACAAACAAACAAACAAACATTAAAAAGTGATAAATAATATATAATAATATTGTATATATATATGCGTATGTATATGTTTCAAATGATTGATTATTCATTATATAGTTTATTCAATTCTTACGTACTAAAATTAACGTGGTTAAATATAAATTTATCCACGGTGAAATACCTACGAAGAAAAATATTGAAGATATTTGGTATTCAGAGCACAATTTAAAATAATCTATTACTATAATAGCGCTTTTGTTTACTTTTTTTTATAAGGAAAAAAAACAATCATTTATATTGGGCTACACAGAATAAAAATAAAACGAACACAAAAATTTTTTTTTTCTTTTTCTTTCCACATATAAATATCGACTGTCTTTTTTTAATGTGTTCGGTATTTTCGCTAAATTTAGTTTCGTTTTATTGAGCAACTGGAAAATTGTAATAGTCTGTACTGTATAAAATAAATCAAATGAAAATATCGTGCATTGATATAGATATAGAATAATAATATCTCCATAGAAACCTAAGCGTGGATAATTTACTTCGCATCGAAAAGGTGATGTTAATTTATTCAGTATCGTAGATAATTTATGGGCTCTGAATACGAAAAGCGTGGTTAAACGAAATATCTCCGTAGATATTTAACCACGCTGAGGCCTGAATAAACCCAAGTATATATTGTAATATAGTTAAGAAAAAATTACGCTTATATGATATATAGACAATCGGCGCAATCATTTAGTAAAAGAATAATTCACCCATACGAAAAAGATACATATAAAAAAAAAGATTCAATTCGCAAACAGGTTAACAAAAAGGTTAGCAGAATTTTTCGGTTTCTACTTAGAAAAAAAAACTAAACAATTTTTTTAAGAATTCTAAGTTTTTGTCGTCGTTGGTTAGTTAAGAAATCAAAAAGAAATTCGCAAGTCTTTTTAAGTTTTTTTGAGATAATTTTATAAGTATAAAAATATTAATAATTTACCCGCATATAGAGATAATGGGCTATATGAAATATCTTTAAAGTCATTGCAAATACCACGGATTTCAAAATATACTAATTTTTATTTTCTCTGTGCAATTTAATAAATTTGGAAATACATTAAATTAACTAAAGGTAAACCGCATATACAATAAATGTCTTACCATAGTAAAGTTACATTTTTCCATATCAGCAGGCAAAGTACAATCCATTTATATATATATATATATTATTTAATTTGATAAACCATAAACATTTTCGATGTATGGTTATACAAAATACATGATATTAAATAATCTAATCAATGATATATTTATGTCCATACAATCTTTAAGATATCACCACTAAAATGGTTTGTGGTGTGTGCCTTTTTTTTTTTAATATGTTGTATAGAATTCAATAACCTTAATATTAACAATAATATTTATATATATAAATACTTATGCTTATTTAGTTATGATTTAAAGAGGAAAACTGATTTATTGGAATCAAAATATTCAGTTTCGTTTCAATAAGTTTAAGATATGATTAAAAAATATGTCCTAAATAATATGAATAAAGTTTTAAGAGGAATCGTTTGCGAAATAATTGAATAACAAATCAAAAGAATTCTTATTTTTTTTACTGAGAAAGTTGAGAATTTTTTACCAATATTATTATCATGCTAAATTAAACATTAAACAAATTTTAATTATGAATTAATATATTAGATTAACAATTAAAATTTTTGAATCAGAGGTCTTAGGATGGTTAAAAGAATTGCGACAACGATATGGTTCAGTGTTTCGTATATGGTTTGGAAAAGATTTAATGGTATTCATAACGGATCCCGATGATGTTAAATCGGTTTTAAGTAATAATCAACTATTGCATAAATCATCAAATTATCAAATGTTAAAACCATGGTTGGGTAAAGGTCTATTGACGAATGACGGTGAAGCATGGCATTATCGTCGAAAACTATTAACACCAGCATTTCATTTTAAAATATTAAGTCGTTTCAAAGAACCAATGGAAGATTGTTGTGATATTTTAATTGGACGTTTAACGGATGTTGCCGATGGAAAACCAATTGATATCTATCCATATATTACATTATTTGCATTGGATGTTATTTGTGGTATAACATATATAATTGAAATTAAATTTATTTAAAAACAAAAAAATTGTAATCAATATTTATAATTTCTTTCCTATATTTACAAACACAAAAAATAGAAACAGCAATGGGTATTAAAAAACATGCACAATTAAATAGTACATCGGAATATGTTAAAGCAACACAATCGTAATTTATATTAATTTTATGTGTATATAGTTGAAACATATATATTTAATATTATTTTCTTATCTTTATCTCTTTAGAATGTGTCGAATATTACATGCACAATCATTTTCAATTTGGCAACGTATACCAATTCTATTTTATTTTAGTCCCGCAGGTAGATTACGTAATAAATATTTAAAGGTGTTACACAATGAAACGAAACGTGTTATTGAACAACGTCGGAAAATGTTGGAACAACAAAATATTCATAAAATTGAAGATATTGGTATGTATATGTGTATATATTTAATAGAAAATATTAGTGCAGTCAATCAATTTTATTTCATTTAATTTGCTTTAATATTTTCTAATTTTTAATGGCTGGACTTTGTATTTATTTATTAATTCAAATTTGATTTATTTGTACCTTATTTTATATTTCGTTCGTCAATACCGTGCGAGACATCTCAATTGCTTTTATGTGTAACAATTTTTATTTATTGATTAAAATAATCATTTATCTCATTTATCTTTTAAAATAGTTCCATACATATTAATAATATTTGTTTATTTTTCATTATTAAATTTATCAACACAATATTATATTAAAATATAAATAGAAAAAGATGAGTATGAGGGTAAAACACGATTAGCATTTTTAGATATGCTATTGTTGACACAAAAAGAAGGTGGTAAATTAACAGATCGAAATATACGTGAAGAAGTTGATACATTTATGTTTGAAGGACATGATACAACCAGTTCGGCCATAGCATTTGCAATTTATCTTTTATCACAAAATCGTGATGTTCAATTGCGTGGCTATGAAGAAGCACTAACAAAATCCGATCCATCTGAATCAATGCCATATTTAGAGGCAATAATTAAAGAAACATTACGTTTATATCCATCGGTACCATTTTACAGTCGAATGATTAATGAACCACTTCAAATTGGTAAAAATTTATATTTTGATTAACAATTTAAAAAAAAACAATTAATAGATTTGTATTTTACCATAAATATAGGTAAAATGACAATACCAAGGGGTACAGGTGTATCAGTTTTATCATATTTAGTACATCGTGATCCAAAATACTATCCAAATCCGGAACATTTTGATCCAGAACGTTTTCTAAATGATTCCGTTCAGCATCCATTTGCTCATGTTGCATTCAGTGCTGGACCACGTAATTGTATTGGACAAAAATTTGCAATGTTAGAATTAAAAAGTACACTTTCGAAATTATTAAAAGCATTTGAATTTCTACCAGACACTGATCATAAACCACTTCCTTTAGCCGAAATTATTATCAAAAGTGGTAATGGAATATTTGTTAAATTACGAAAGCGTATAGATTATTAAATTATAAATTTAGTGTGTTTTTTTAAATATGAATTATATTGAAAATTTATTATATTTTATTTTATATAGTTTTTTGTAGTTATTTTATGTAATGTTATAAAATACAAAGATAGATTTTTGCTTATAATTGGAATTATAGGGGAAGAATCAATTTCTATAGATAAGATTCTTTTTACTATTTCAAAATATTTGCAGCAAATGAAATTGTATTTAGAATAACGATTTAGCTTTACTGTTCTGGTCTTTCTTTTAAAATAAACAAAATTGAATTAGAGTTCTGGGCGTCAAATATATAAATGATACATCAAAAATACATCAATTCCAGTTATACATCAAAAATACTTAGTGTTTTTTTTTAATCATAATAAATTTCACGTAACTATACCCAAACATTTGATTATATTCTCATAAATCCACCACGTAAGAGTAATATTTTTTATCAGATCATATCAATAGAAACAAAAAACAGAAAACAACTCGAGCATATTTAAAAAATTATTTACAATTGTTTTTATTTTTAAACATTTATTACAAAAACATAATTATTATTAATCAATGTAATAGGATTTTTTCATTGTAAGATCAACAATACTTTTCATTTTCTATATATAAAAATAGAATATGGAAATATTAGAATAAAAATTATCTAAAAAAAAATCATATCCATAGTATACCTTTTCCATAATATCTATAATTGTATTACTAAAATAACCGGCTATCAATGTTATTATATATAATCGTAACCAATGTAATGCTAAATTTAATCCTGTAATTTCTACATCAATGTTTCTATGTAATCGAAAACACAAATATAGATATATAATAATCCTTAGATAAATATAGATATATAATAATCCTTAAAATAAATTTATTACTCTAATTGTCTGGTTTTCAATTCATATCGTCGTATTTTAAATGGTCCTACATTTGGATTTGATGTTGCTATAATTATTTTAAATCCAATTGTATTATCATAAATGGTTGCTTTTATATTACCAGCTGTATAAATATTAAGTATATCAACTTCATATTTATTAAATATTAACTATAATAATAATATAGTTAAAAATTAATTAAAGAATTATATATACGAAAGAAACAAAGAAAGAAAAAAAAAATTACCCCAAGTTCATCAAATTGAAAATTTCCAAATATTGTTAATTCACTTGTACCTTTATTGATTGCTATTGAAAAATCATCAATACGACGTATTGAATTTAAATTTCTTGCATTACCGGAAAATGTATTAAAATCACCCCAAATTGTAACCGAACCAAATGTATGTGGAAATTTTGTCATTAAATTATCAATTTCTATTTTATATAGATTTTTTTCCTGTATTACTTGTTGATATTGTTGTACAAATTGATCAATTATTTTATTAACAAAATCATTTAAAAATTGTTCACGTAAACTATATGAGTTGTAAAATAATAAATGGAAATTTATAAATAATTAATTTTTGTTTTTGGTTTAGTTTGCTTTTTTCATTTGATTATTATTACTATTGTTATATTATATGTATATTATTATTCTATATTATATTTATATATACTTATATTTACTAATTAATTCTTTTTCACCAACAAATAAATCGGTTAATGAAAAATCAATTAAAACATCATCTAATTGTTGTTGAATTGATTTTAATGCTTTCCACCATAATTCACGTTTTATCATTTTTGCTATTGATTCGTCTGTTATAAAAGTAAATGATATTTAATAATAAATACTAAAAATAAAGTTCTGTATATTTTTAATACTGACCAATATTACTTTTAATTTCTTCACTGCAAATATTATCGGTTGTCATTGGCGAACCGGCATAATAAACCTGAGATGATTTTTTTATAAATTTTTATAAATATAAATATAAATAAATATTTAATTATTAAATTTTAGTTTTGCGGTTATACATAAATCATTAGTTTTTCTTTTAGAAATTCTTGGAAAGCTGACTTTTCAATTCAAAATAGAACATGTTCTTTTATGATTATATTTTTACATAATATCGATCACAGAGCTGCGAGAAAAGTTCTTAATTACACTCGCAATGAAATATTCTTTAAGAAAAACTAACAATTTGTTTATTTACTAATAAAATAAAATAATTACACTTATCAATACTGATCCAGTTTCAAAATCTAAATCAAAATTTGAACTATGAAATGCATCGCCACCATGTGATGTAAAACCAATGCGTCCATAACATTTAACATTTTCTATTATAATTCTGCATTGTTATTAATAAGAAATACAATTGAATTAATAAAACTAAAAATTAAAAATAAAACAAAAAATTAAAATAAATTTTTCATTACGAACTTAATTTTACCAAATTGTTGTATTGGTAATAATTTCAATTGATTATCATTTGAAATTGTATAATCGCCAACCAATGATATATTATTAAAATCAATTACAACTTCCAAAACATTATGTAATAAATCCGGTTGTAATTCAGACATTCGTGATGTTAACGCTTTTATTAATTGTAAATTTTTTAATATTCTATATATAAATAAAATGAATATTGTGTGAACATAGAAATTATTATATTTTTTTACAACTGCCAATTTATATTTAAATTAAATTGTGAAAATGGAACGAATTATTATACTACCGTACACATTATTATCATCTTCTTTAACATGCACATCTTTAAATTGAAAATCTTTATGATATTCCATCGTCGGAGGAGGATGTAAACCACGAAATTTACGAATACCTACATTTGTATATCCCTGATTGTTTATATTTATTAAGCAAAAGCAAAAAAAGAAAAAAAATACACAGAGTGATAAAAATAAAAATTGTATTTATTGTTGTATATTATATAATTAAAATGATGTTAATTATTTAAATAATTTTTTCTTATATGATAGATGTTTTAAAATTGATAATTTTATGTTGTTTTTTAATTTTATTAGATCTATACATTTTGAGATAAAACCTTTTTTGGTTTTGACTCTGATTTGCAGCTATTCATAATTTATCCGAATTATATTGGTTTATAAGAGACATTATAAAAAATAAAATTTGGAAAAAAACATTTGAATTGCTGTGGTTATAGGAATTTTGGATTAAGAAAAATGTTTGATTATGCGAACATATATCATTAATAATCCTTTTTTAAAACAATTGATTGATTGAGAAATGATTAGTGAAACAATTGTTATTTTCATAATAGGTTTATTTAAACCCCATAAAATTTAATTCTTTAATATCTATGTTGATAAATTAATTAATTTAAACTTTTCTTGATATCACCTGCGTTTTAATATATATTTTAAAAATGATTATAAGAAAAAAACTATAACTATATATAAAAAAAATCAAATCAAATCAATGTCACATAATAAAATATAATCTATATATAAATTAATCATCTTTATAACATCTCGTTTACGCTGCGATATGAAACAAAAAAAAAATTAAAATGTAATTGTATTTTGTTTGAATTTAAGATAAGATTTTTATATTTATCTTATTTATTACGAACGAATTATTACAATATATATTGAAAGAATTAAATCTAAATAATGTTTTATTTAAATACATATAGGTATATAAATAACGAAAAATATAAGAGTGTTGTATTTTGAAATCTAATGCGGTAATGTAATAATAAAAATATTTATATACTACTGTGTACAAATATGAGTATAAGACTTTACTTATAACTTTTGAAATCTTTATTTATTATTCTAAATCTAAATCATCATCCTCAAAATGATCCTTTTCTGATGCAATGCAACTATGCCAACGCTTTTTCCAATTTTCAAAACATTGTTTATACTAGTCTTCCGGCATGGCCATCAGTTCCCTCTTCGATTCGGCTTTTATCTCTTCAATCGTGTCAAAACGGTGTCGCGTGTAGCGGTCTCTTAAGCTTAGTGAAAAGCCAGAAGTCACGAACCAGGTCGCATCTCCAGTTATGATGCGTCTCATTTTGTTTTGATAGTCGAAAGCATTATTTCACACTCTGCAACGCGACGATGGTTTTCCATTAAATTGAGCATTTTTGCCACCAATCGCGATTTGACTTTTCTGCGGCACAAAATTTCTTTCAAAATGGTGTTGACTGACCTATTTGAAATTCCAACAATACAAACAATATCAGCAAGCTCTTTGAACAATTTATGCCAATCGAAAACACTTGCTCTTGACATCGACTTCTCACCAAAGGCCTTCTGCACAATTCTGAATGTTTCGGCGGCTCATATTTCATTTCGCGCACAAAATTTAATGCTACTTAAAATAAACAAATCGAATAAACAACTTTTCTTTTCAACGTTCACACACACACACACACACACACACACACACACACACACACACGTAACTACTACAGCAATGAACCAATTGACTTAAAATGTGTCACAGATGTCCATAACATTACTAGCTACGTAAAAATAAAAGCATTTGTCCAAATAGATAAACCAGGGAAGTTTAAATTGAAAAGTCTTACACATATTTGTACACAGTAGTATATATATTTTTTTAATACAATCTTTCATATGTTTAAATTTTCCATATAACATAAAATTTATTATTATTGCTTTGTACAATAACAACACACGTATATATTGAAAATAAAAGTAAATATTTTGTTATAAGTTTAAATCTGGGTTATCCAAAATATATAGTATATATAATTATTACTTACACGTTTTAATGTTCCTGTAAATTCATCTTTAATATTATCCAATGCTGTTTTCAATTCCTCATCTAATTCTAAACCAAACATTTTAATATTATGATAGGATAGGTGTATAAAAAAACAACATAAAAATATCACAAAAAAAAACTGTGTATAGTTAAAACTCAATATAATATGATCTATCTATCTATAACATAATATATGATTATTGTTGAATGTATTTATTTTACTATCACACTGTTTTTATTTTCATTTACACAGATTTTTACAACAGATTCAATTTTTTTTTTTAATAATTTTTAATTATTATGCGTGCACTTTCAATTGAAATTAAAATTTTTATTTCTTTTTATTTTCAATTTTCTTCGCTATATAAAACAATTTGCCCGTAACTTGCCCGAGCCACAAAATACAATATACTAATAATATTAAAAAAAAAACAAATCAAATCTAATTTTTAAGATTTTGGTGAAAGTAAATTAAAAAACTAAAAAAAAAACTAAAACACGATCTATACAGAAGAAAATATCGAATTTGTGCATATATCAAAAAAAAAAAAAGAAGTAATTCGACGGTTAAATTATCAATAATAAAAATTATTTTTTTTGTCGTGTTGTCACTCAATCATTCACTTATTTATATTTTCAAATTATATACCTATATATTTAAATATATAATTTTAATCAACACCAAAATATACACATAAATTCAATTTTTTTTTTTACATTTAGAATTAACCATTCACACAATATATATTGTAAATGATTTTATTCATAGTAAATTTCTTATCATCATGATGACGTTTATTTTTTTTTTTTTTTAATATCATAAATAAATATGTATTTTAAAAAAAATATAAATACAAGTGTATAAAAACGTGAATATATATATATATATATATATACGAATGTGTGTATTTATATTTATTTATATATTAATTATTTTTTTACAAGTAGGTAGGTATACTAAAACAACCAGGTAAAAATAAAGATATATAAAAATAAGTTATAGTTGCGATTATTTAATATATTTATTTAAAAAAAAACAACAAATTATTTTATATATAGTCTCACAGCAGCGATTCTATGCTCAATAACATATAGAAACACTTAATATGAAACAGAAAAATCAATTTTTGTAAATGTGTTTTGTGTTTAATTACGTACAAATATAAGATAATTATAAATTCATGTATTGTATATACATTTACAACACTATATATATATTATAAATGATAATTTTACACCGTGATAAAATGTAAATTTTAGTTTTAAAATATATACTTTGGAGGTCAAATTATTTTGTAATTGCCAACGCCAATGTCCGCCAGCCGGAAACAGCAAGAGCCCGAAGGTCCACTTTATCTTTCCACCTACCCTGCGATTTTCCAACGATCCTTGAACCACTTGGCTTGCTGACCAGCATTTTCCAGCATAACTTGGGTGATACAACTATATATATAATTTGTCGATGTGTCCGTATTTATATATATGTTTTTCCCACAAATACATAATTTTCCTTCTCGTATATGCTTATTTTTGTTGTATATATCAAATGATGTTGTTGGGATAAAGTTAATATATACACTTTCTCACCATATAGATCTATACAATATGATTTCTGTTGTTGAATCGAGTAACGCTAACATGACTGATTGTTGTCTCTATATATAATTATATATATATATATATAGATATTATATTTTCCCTGGGTGGGAATAATTTTAACAATCATCTTTTAATAATTTCATATATACCTACCATTTTCCGATGAATTGTGTATAATATTACTATAATATATATATTCCCTTTTTTCTTGGAAATATTTGTATCTGTTGTTTTTAATGCTTTCTTTGTTGATAATCACATTTTTTATATATATACGTTGACCTATTAACTCATATTCATATTGCGTAAAGTATATGTAAGTATATTAATGATATTAATGGTAAATTATGTATTTATGTTGTACGTTTTCCATAAAATGTTTAACGTAATTGTGAATCGTATATATAACATATTGTTTGGTCAGTTTTCCACCCGATCAATTAACATCAATCACTCTGTAAATGATCTATGGTATAATTCATACTGATAACATACATACGTAAATACATAAATACATAATTATTACAGTTTAATGCCGGCAATGTGAATTTGCAGTGAAGGAAAGTATTCCAGTTAAAAACAATACTCGTATATGAAACTTTATATTTTAATGTTATTTGTGAGAGTCAGTTAATAGAAGGAAAAAACAAAATTAACCTGTTACAGAGAAATACAACAGATGAAAATAGATCCTATGGGGGTTGCAGTACACAGGCACTGCAGATATGTTATCTTACGGTGAGGTTTTACGTCGTAGGACATCACAATGACGGTAGTCTGACAATATGTCCGTAAAAGAATTTCCCCATTCACAAAAACAAAAAAAAAATACGAGCCAAGCTCCGGTACTAAAATCTACTATTGCGGCGTCCAACAACAAACAATAATAGTAATTAAATAGATTTTCGGTTTTATTTTAAAGCAATATTTTATTTTAAATAATTTGAAAATGAACACCTTAACTATAATATATCTATAAAAATTATGACTTTATATAACTATTTATTAACTTATAATCCCATATATATAAACAGCGTTTTTAAGATAATTTTTCTTTATAGACAGTGATGATATTTTTTATACCATATATACAAAGGTAAAGGTAAAAATGTGATTATATTAATCATGGTTTCATGAAAATATTTCAATCATTTATTGCATTCAATTCTTAATTTATTCTTATACTTTATCTATAAATAATTCTTATAATTATAAATTTTCCCATTACACCAAAATGATTTTCTTTTATATTTATAAATATATAGATAATTGTATATTATATTGCAATGTAATTAACAACGAATGTAATTGCGATTACTATATATAAATTATAATATAAGAATTTTCATATATAATTGATTTGACAAAAAAAAAAATGAAAATAAAAAATGATCCGTTTCTTTGCGGTTGGCCATTCAAAATCAACATCAACTTTAACTTTCATAATGTTAGTATTTCATTTTAATTCAAATTATTTTTTTGGGTTCAGTTTTAAATGAAACATTATTCATTGTGTTATTGAACTTGAACTTTAAGTATTTTCTATCCTAACAATAGATCAATTTCTTGTTTTTTTTTTCATTGTAAAATAAAATCAAAATATTATTTGTTGGGGGAATCACGTAAATGATTAGATACTTTAACATTATTATTAAAGGTATAGAAATTAAATTCATAAACAAATTACAAAGCATTATTTTTTTTCAATAATTTCCATATGAATAGCGATCGCATTTTAACAGTTAAACTTTTTAAGCATAACTGTGGATTTGTGTGAACCGCAAAAAAATCAGTTTAAAATCTAATATTTTATCAATTTATAGATCTTAAACTTACATTTGGGGGGGTTAGCACCACAATCGTTCTAAGAAAAATCTAAGAAAAAAATCAATTTATTATCATCTAACATTAATTTCCTTAATTTTTATATATTTTTCACATTTTTTTTCATAACATTAATGCGGATTTATATTCAATTTTCAAAATTTCCAATAATTATTTCGCATTAATTTATTAAATGCAATTTTTTGAATAATAAAAATATAATAATTCTAATATTATAAAACAAAAACCAAAAATTCAATTTAAGTTAAACTTAAAAAATTCAAAAAAAATTAAACTTACCTTAACTTAATTTTTATTATATTATATAAGTAAGTATTATTTAATTAAATTTAATAACGAAGAAGACCCAATAGAAATTAATAATAATTAAAATTACAATTTTTTTTTTTTTTAATGCATGCACACATAAATTATAATACTTTTATGTTGTGATGATTACAATAATCAAGATGTTCTGTGACATTTAATTCCTAATGAGATAAAATTTTAACAGTTTTTTTTTGTTTTATAATTATGTTATTTTTGGTAATTATACATAGTACTATAATTAAATGAATGAATTTGTTTAACATAATAATAATAATTACCTGACAAATTTGACTGCAATAGGCGGCACCAGTACAATAAGCACAAATCATTGTAGCTGGTTTCTTACAATGACTGCAATATAATTCTTTTTTTACCTGTTTTGACATCAAATATGTTAGTCCATAATTCATTTAATGTGTAGTGATATGAGATATGATTGAAAAAAAAGAAGAAATTTAACACAAGAAAAACACAAATAATACTTACGTAATGCCATCGCATATTTGTAACGGTTGTTGTTTCCATATTATCTAGATCATCTGCATCTTCAATTCTCAATGGTGAATTTCCCGATGATGCAATCGATATTACATCATACTCTTCTGTAACAAATGCAACCGAATCACTATCACTGCCGCCATAATCATTCATCTCCGTATCACCTGGATTCTCATCATCATTATTATTTACATTATCACAATTGTTATCACTAATACCATTTTCAATATCACCGGAATTCGTGTTAGTATTATTATTATTATTATTATCATTATCATTATCATTATCAATAGTATTTAAAATATCACCGGAATTCGTATCCTTATTATTATTCATATTATCATCGATAGCCCTTATTTGATTTGATGATACATTTTTAAGAGTATCTGAATTTACAGTAATATCATTATTATTTGTATTGTTGTTACCATTATTAATAATTGAATTATCGACGACATAATCAGTGCACATTTTTGTTGCATTAATAATTCGATTATCGTTCGCCATTAAAATCTGACTTGGTGGTGATATTGGTGGACTTATTGGACTAAATTGTGGTTGGTTTTCAATTACATTTGATGATGTTTTATTAGTATTATTATTATTATTTATATTATTGCCTGTTACAGAGGTAGTCGTACGTTGTTCTGGTTTGTTTATCTTACATGGCATGGTCGTTATTGAGGATGATGATGATGATGAATTATTATCGGGTAATATATTTTCATAAGACATTGTAAATAAATTTGGTGAATTTTTCATATCATTTGATTGATGTAAAATGACATTTACTATTGGCACTTGATCATTTTCAATTCGTTCCGAATTCAGGCTTTTGGTATGCCATTGTGTCTGATTGTGGGGACCTAATACATTTAATACGTTGGTTTTTGTTGATTGATCACGAATACCGTTATTTCTAATACTTTCATTATTATTAATATTATTATTGTTGTTAATATTATTGTTATGGATAGTAGTGGATCGATTATTTTGTATTGCATTATCAATTGAGGTATTCATAAATGATGTTGGTGGATATGTATCTGGTATTGAGGTAATGGGCAATGCGAATGAAGCAGCGGTTGATGTACTATCCGGAATTGACAAATTTTGATATGGTTTTTGTTGGAGTACTAACGGTGTCTCACCGACTGAAGGTGTTGGGTCCAACCGAGATTTCAGCTCTTGTAATACTGGTACCAATTTTGAGCGAATTTCATTGTGTGGTAAATGTTTTGATTGTTGATCCTGATGATGCACCATTGGTGCTTGACGTGGTTTTTCTATTCTCTGTTGATGAAGTGTTTTTTTATCCATTATCAATGGATTATGTACATTATGTACAGAAGACGTGTTTATATTATTTTCATAACTTGGTGGTTGTGCTCGATCAATGACAGGTAATCGTTGATCTCTCAGTGTAAGCGTTGATGAATCATTGGATGAATAATTTGGCATTTCTGGTCGTTGTGGTTGTGGTTGTGGAGGTTGACGTTGCTCTAACGAACGTTGCTGTGAATTAATTTGATGTAACTGTTGTGGTTGATGTGATTGAGATAAATTAGATTGGAGTAGATTTGATTGATGCTGATTTATCATCTGTTCATTAGATTGATAGCACTGTGGTAAATGTTGCTGTTGTTTATGTGTTGGTAATGGATGAGGTTGTGATACCGTACGTTGTTTCGATAATGCTTGCGATAGAAGATGATTAGGCTGTTGTGGTTGTGGTTGGTGCTGATGTGGACGATGTTGTTGTCCCTCAACTTGTAATGGCTGTACTTGCGGTTGTTGCGAATGAAGAGGATTTTGTTTCGATGTTACATACTGTTGAGGTTGTGATTGCTGCTGCTGTAGTGGTTGTGATTGATTGCTTTGATTGGCTAAATTGTTAATTACCGAGGGTGAATATTTAAAATATTCATAATGATTATGGGGAATGGTTGTATTCGGTAACGATAATGGTTCTGGTCGACATTCATCCGGTATATTTAATTTACCTGGTGGATTTAAGTATCTTTGGACTGGTGGTTTTGGTAAAATTCGAGGTTGGGATCTCGATAGTGCATATTCGTCCACACTCTGATGGCGATGTAGTCGCCGTTGTGGTTCCGGTCGATTAAAGCGTTCATTTTGAATTTGCATCGGAGTATGTACCATAGAAGTCATTTGTGACAATGGCGTTGAAGAATGTGAATTGATTGTATTAATCTTATCTGTTGAATGTACTTGTAAAGGTCCCCGTTCATAGCGTAATGGTGATAAATGTTGCGGTCGCAATTGATTTAGTTCATTTTTTCGTCTGTAAAATCAAAAGAGAATCCGAAATTTATTGAAAGTAACAAACAATATGATTATCATTAACCGAAAAAAGTTTTCCAACTTCACCAATGAATTTTTTTGGGGGGCAAGATTTTTAGAAATGCTAAATAAATCAATCGCTTTTATTGCAATATTTGTACTTTTTTTGAATCGAAAACACCAATGTGCGTATACATATACTAATTCACAGCTTATACCTAATATTTTATCGAATATTATTTTATCATAGTCATAATAAAATGCATAAATAACTAAAATCTATGAATTCATTTTCTTTTTGGTTATCAAAATTACTGTACAGTTAACTTAAAAATATAATAAAAATTAATCACTTTCGATTGTTTTTTTTTTCGTTGTCAATTTCAAGTAGATGATTAAAATTGATTTTCACCATATGAAAAAGGGTATTCATTATACTACAAATAAAGGGTTATATAATTACCTGTCCTCAATTGTAAGTTGCAGTGGCGGTAGACTATTTGAATTATTTTGTGTTAGTAATATATTATTTCCTTGTATCGTTTGAAAATTATTATTATTATTATTATTATTAACAATATTTGATAAACTGCGATAGTATGATGGTTTTTGCACATTAGGCATGTTTAATTCATTTTGTATTTGTTGTATTGCAATCGAATCTTGAGAGTTTGAGCAAGTAAGGACAGATTGAGGTTGTGGTTGTTGTAATTGTTGTTGTTGTTGGGGTTGTGGTTGTTGTTGTTGTTGTGGTTGTTGCTGTTTCTGCTGTTGCTGTTGCTGGTGTTGTTGATGTTGCTGTTGCTGCTGTTGATGTTGATATTGATGTTGTTGTTGTTGTTGATATTGATGTTGTTGTTGTTGTTGTTGTTGTTGATATTGATGTTGTAGTTGTTGTTGTTGCTGTTGCTGTTGCTGTTGCTGTTGCTGTTGCTGTTGCTGTTGCTGTTGCTGTTGCTGTTGCTGTTGCTGTTGCTGTTGATATAGCATAACTATTTGTTGTTGTGGTACTGGCTGAGATCCATATAGTATTGGTGGCATTGAATTCTGTTGTTGTAATGGGTTAGTTAAATTTAACAACTGATTGATTTGTGATAAAGTTTGTGGATTTGACGGTAACGATTGCTGCTGTTGATTGGGAATATTATGAGAAGATCTTTCTAATTGTAAATTATTAGTTGGCATTTGTAATAAATTTTGAATTGTCATTTGTTCCGGATGATGATTGTATGATGGTGGTAAATAAGAAATCACTGTTTGTTGTTGCTGTTGTTGTTGTTGTTGCGGTTGTAACATTTCGTTACGAAAATTTGGTATGATGGATTGTGGTTGTGGATTATTCGAAATTTGAAGTTGCAATGGTGCTTGCAATTGCGCTTTTAGAATGTTATTTGAAGAATTTGCCATGCTAGTTGGTGGCGATGTTGTTGATGGCGCAAGGCCGGACATAAAATTAGATGTTGAATTTGTTGATGAGGATACCCTGTCGACTGTTGATGTACTTGATGAAGGTTTTGGTAACAGTGGTGGTAGTCGGTGAGGTTTAGACGAATGTATTTGTGACGATAATATTTCATTTGTACCCAACTGTTGTTGTTGATGATGACGATGCATCATGTTGGGTGAGATTGGATTTTGTAATGAGACATATGATGATGTTGATAATGCCGTTGTAGGGCCAACATTAGAATTGCCAACCGATAATTCAAATGGTGATAGAATTGTGTCAGTGGTAGAAAATGGTGACATCGATTGCATCGAAGATGCAGACGGTGATTGAGACGCAATTGAAACCGATGATGTTGATGACGATATGGATTGTGTACATTGTAACTGAGTTGTCTGAGGTGGTCGTCGTTTACCATTCATAATATCTGATTGTTTTAAAATTAATTCGTACTCATAATTGTCAATACTAAGAACCCGTTGTATATTCTCATGCATTCTACTTCGATTTAATACGTATTGAAGATTACATTTTTTAAATTCATAATAACATTTATTACATAATTCATTTGTAAAATAATCGATTAAATTTTCGGGTATGAAAATTGGTAAAAATTGGGCAATTTCTGTAATTACAATTTCAGTCGTGGAATTAAACGTTTTATTTAATATATAGTTAAATTGTTTACAATTGTCAATGTATTTATTATCGTCAGCAAGCGACTTCAATAATTTTTGTTGTTTAACGTATGAATCTAATTGTTGATTGATAGCAGTTAATTGAAGAACTACAAGTCTCACCCGATCCGATTTTAATAATACCGCTATGGATCGTTTAGTAAATGGTGACGGTAATTCTGGTGGTTGCGGGGCATAAGATAAAATACCCTTTAAATCGGCCGCTTCGTGTAAATTATGCTTTGGTGGACGGTACGGTTCATCCGTTTGACATTCGACACTAACTAATCGTTCCAAATCGATTATCTTTAAATTGTCATTTGTGGTCTGAATAGATTTGTTTGCCACATTACAATTATCCGTTTGTATTGATTTTGATTCGGATACAACATTGATTTGCGGTTCATCGTATTGTGTGCCAACATCAGTTGTAGGCACTTTAAAAGAAATATTCGCCGTATGATTATTGGTGGTATTATCAATGGTACTTATTATTTCATTACCACAATCAATTATTGGTAAAGAAGGTGATGTTGATGTTGATGTTGATGTGGATGTAGATGTTGATGTTGATGGAGATGTTGATGTTGATGTTGATGGAGATGTTGATGGAGATGTTGATGATGATGTTGATGTTGATGATGATGCCGATGTTGAGGCTGTTCCTGTTATATTGGAACCCGTTAATGCTTTTGTTATCCTTTGTAATGGTAAATTTTCGAGCATTACAATAGGACTCGTATGTAATTGATTACATTTCTTTTTGGATTTTTTTTTTGATTTTTTTTTTATTTTTAAAGATTTATTGTTTTGTGTGGATTTATCGATAACGGTAATCGAATCATTTGATTTTTTTTTTACTATTATATTTTGATTGAATTTCACTATTTTTATAGATTTATTATGATCATTTTCTGTGGTTTTCATTTTACGTTTATTATACGGTTGTTCATACATATCTTCAATTAATATGGTTTGTCTTCGACAGACAATATTTCGCTGTATTTTTTCGGCAACATTTATAAGTTGTTCATTATCATTGTTGGATTTCGGTGGTGATAATGATGAATATTTCGGTTTAGATTTGTTTAGTGTTAAATTATCGTCTGCTAATTGATTTATTTTACCAATCGAATGGTTTGTTCGTGATCCAGAAAAAGGTTCATTTATTATTGTTTTTGATTGACCCGAATAATTCATATTTACAAAATTTTGACATTTTTCTATCCAATTCGATTGTTTAACTATTACGATTGATTCATCATTTTTATTTTCATTCTCATAAACATTATTATTATTATTATGGTCATCACTTTTGTCTAAATGATTTTGTTGTTCATCCAAAAAATTAACCGTTTCAATTGACCGTTTATCATCTTCATCATCAATATCCATTATTTCACTTTTTATTAAATCACACATTTCACTTTCATTAACGACACTTTCATCAGGATGTTCATTATAAAAAATATCATTTATATTTTCCATTTTTTTTTATGGATTGTTATATTATTAATAAGATATATATTTTAAATTATGTTATTGCACAAACTTAATTACTATAATTAAAATTATTTATCAATTTTATTTTTATTCTCATATTCATATTATTGTCTCATATATATACATATATATATAATTACTGCAAAGTAGAAAAAAATTTAAATAAATCAAATATAAATAAAAACCTATATATATAGAGAGTTGTTAGTTCTCAATCAATTAAATGTTTAAATGAATTAATAGAAATGCAATAATAAGTGGTCATTTAATGTAAATTGTTAAAGAACAGGATAAAAAAACAATAAAAGGACATTTTTTTAATCCTTAACATATATTTTGTAAAATAAAATATATTCTATTTTAAAATTCAAAAGACAAACAGATTATAATATTATATAAAATTATTTTATTATTTTGGTTTTTTGCTTTTTATCATTTAATATAAAAATATTTTCATATCCTTTTTTTTTTGAATTAATTAAAATCAACACACACGACAATACAAAAACCAACTGCACTCGTTTTAATACATAAAATAATTTAATAAAATATACAAATAATATTTATTTAATGTCTGCTACCTGATGTACATTTTTATATTTATAAAAGATTAATGCGATATATATATATAATTTTTAATAAAAGAATCCTTTTTAAAAATAATTAAAAATGTTTTGATAATAAATAATATAAATACTATAAATTATAATAAAATCTAAATTTGCAATTAGCTCGATCGAACCTTGAATAAATAATAAAATTAAATTAAACTAAAATAACACAAACACCCACACGTCCATTGGATTTAAAATACTGAATTTAACTAAAAATAACCAAAAAAAATGTTCACCAATTCGATGTATAATTTAAAATAAATATAGTTTTTTTTTTATTATCACCGAAATATTGACAGAATATTTCTGAGAATTAAAATATTAAAACAATAATCAAATTATTATCGCATAATATATTTATTATTTTTTTTTCTGTAATTATAAAAATTAAAAAAAATAATATAAATATATATAAATAAATAGATAGATGTTAGGATGTTAATGAGATGTTAATATTTTATAAATAAATATAAAGAATAAAAAAAATTGTTGTTTGTTTCATTTTTGAATTAATCTATATATTATCTGTAATTTTTAATTTTTTTTTTTTCAAAAAAATTGAATATTTTATTTAATTTCTTTTTTGTGTATGCCGGAAACAAAAAAATATTATAATAATATTTTTGTTTGTTTTTTTCGTAAAGTTCATCGCTGATAACATCACTGTCACTATATATAAATATTATATAACTGTGCCGTGCGAGTGCGAGATGGGAATCTTAATCTATTCAAAAACAAAAATATATATATACAAAATTTACAATTGTGACATCTTCAATCATTAGGTCAAAGGTTTTTGAGGTCAAGGATTGTGTAATTGTTGTAATTCTATAAGATAATGTATAATAGAAAAATTAATTATTTTTTCTATATATTCTACCAAATCATATAGTGATTTTTAACTATATTATACGTTACGTTATTTAGAGATTTTTGTACATCAAACTGTTTTTTAATATTTATTGAATTTAACAGAAACAATTTGAATAGTATAGTTCATTAACACTTCACAAAATTCAATATTATCAAATGATTTTTTTGATATTGGTTTCACAAGGATTTTATTCTTAATAGACTTTATTCACTAAATTTAGATTTTATTCTTATGTAATTTGAATTTCGTTGAACATTCGATGAAATCTTTAAAATTTTTATAATATAAGCCATTGTAGACGATAGTGTCGAATCTTATAGGAAAACTTAATTGTCTATATACATTTTTTTTATGAAGTTATATAAATAATTCCATAATTTACAGACTAAAATATTAAATTATCAAGATGTGCGATGAAATGAACGACAAGAAAAGCAAATTATTTATATCTATATAGAAAAAAAAAACCAATATTCTTATAAATTAATTGCAAAATTTTACTTACAATTATTATAAATCCGTTTATTTATTCAAATATATTCACCAACGATACTTATAGGTATACTTATGTTAAACTTATTTTGAATTTTATCCGAACCGACTTTAATATAAATTAAAATAATATCACGATATATATTAAAAAAATAAATATAATTTTTAACAATAATTCTTTATATAAATAAATAAATTTAAACAAATCTTTAAATTAAGTAATTATACAAAAGTTCTAAACAAAGAAAAAACAACAAACTTTTTGTTACAAACAGCAAAAATAAAAAATAGTATATTCATATATAAATTCATATCATATATAATATTTAATATTTTTATATATACATATAAAATATATGTTTTTAAATTGAACTGAAAAGTGATACTAAACTGTGATCAACAAATTAAAAAAAAAAAATTCTTATTCTGTATATATAACCATTACACGACACGCCACTTTGAATGCTACAATAATATTAAAGGAAAAAACTAACGAAAATAAGATTATATATAGAATTTTATGATTAAAAAAAAACAGTCGTCATCGTTTAGTGATTGTTTGCTTCTTATATGTGATGGTTCGATCCCATATCGTGATTATATAAATAAATAACACTTGTCAAAAACATTGAATTTAACAAAAAAAAAAAATTAAATGTGATCTGAATGGGTAGTATATATACAAACGAGAGGGATTATCGGATATTTTTTTTTAACATTATTTTTTTTCATTATACAATCTCAATTTTTATGACCTATATAAATTATATTTATTGACTTATATTTTGCCTTTTTTTTTCAAATACATGAGAATTATTTTCTGAAAAATAAGGAACATAATAATACAAATAAAAAAAAAAAAAGGTTCTAATATGATCTTATAGCCAATTGTATATTATTTGATAAATAAATATCAAAAGATAAAATTTTTTTTCTTATTTCTTGTTGTGTTTTTCTTGAATTTAAAATGTAAAGAATTTTCAGTATCTTAGAAGATATCATCAGTACCCTTAAAGATATCGTTGAAGATTGACGAATTTGATTTGTTTGTTTCTTGATATAAATCGCATTTTTTTTACATTACGTTTGCATGCGGTGTTATTTATATACAATATATAATCAGAAACACTCTGAATTGCTGATATTTGAACAAACAAATTATAGATAATTTTCAATTGTCGATCGTTTACTCATTAAAATATGCGTTAAGAGCATTGAAATATTAGTCATTTATCAATCAAAAAAATAATCCGGCAGAGCAATCACAAATACGTAGGTGTTGATTTTGTCCAGATATACTTAAAAATTTTGTCTAAAAGCAATTATCCATATTAAAAAAAGAATTCACAAGTAACATTTTTTTTTGTTTCACTTGTTACATAGGTAAAAGGGTAATTTGAAACTGTGAAATCATTAAAAAGTTTCACATTAAAATTAAGCACATAAGGGAAACGTATTTGTATCCGTGTACATTATGCCATGCTACATTTTTAAATCCATCTCCGGCATAATAAACCACTTGAGTAAAGATCACGAATCCCGATCAATTGATTATGTGTATGTGTATGTGAATGTGTGTTTGTTTGTTTAGAGTTTGTTATCCTTTGGATGCGTCCGACATAATTTTATACAAAAGATATTCATTAATTTGATCCCAATGAATAAATGCGGTGACTTGGTTCACGAATTCAATTTCAGAAAAAGTACAGAAAAAATTTCCGTCAATTTGAAATTTGAACTCGTGACCACCCGCAATTTGGGTTGGATGCTTTACCAACGGCAACACTAAGTCGTTAAGTTGACTGTGCGATCATCGTTTGAGCAAAACACAACTTTAAATGGAAGATATAGATCTGGTAGATGTGGGAGCAAACAAACGGCTGCTATGATGGGAGGAAAACATTCAAAATGCATTATTTATAACAATATTGTGAATGCCGAAATTATTGAAAAAAAATATATCAAGGAAAAATTTTCCTCAAACAATGAATGCGAAACACTGAATTACAAAAATTGTCCATTTATGACATTATATGAATGATTCACTGAAGACCGCTTCAGTTCGGCATAGTGTTGAAAGAATTTGAATCATGTTTTTACTGCAATTGTATACGGTAAATCTTAATCGTTATCATTGTATAATCTTTAAGAATTCTTCAGTGTTTGGAATGTTTTATTTATTTTTTTTTTCGTTCGTTACTATACGATTGAATCGGTTTAGCCACGGGAATTCTATTGCAGTGAGACCGTAACGAAATCACTTGATCAGGTGCGATGAACCTTTGATGCACTGTTGAATAACATTTAAGACATTTTGGGGTGGGCCAAACTTTAATAATATATGTGAATTAATTTATGAAATTTTAAACATAAACATATGAGAGAAAAAAAACTTAAATTGTAAAAGCAGTACGAAAAAATAACTCATATGTTTTCAAACAATTGTCAAGCAGTTTAGGTGATAATAGTCTTTCAATAGGAAGAAATATTTAAATGATTGATAGACCTAGGTAAGGGAGGAAATAGTAGCTCTTCTATCCATAATCTTAATGTTCTTGGAAAACGATTAAACAAGCATGCATTTGTTTTAGATGGATTAAATCCTATGCTAGGTTTATCCTTCCCCCATTAGATATTACGATTCTAAATCTTTGTTATAATTGAAGAAATCATCTTCTGGCGTTACTGAAGCATTTGGTTTTTTTTGTTAGATAAATAATTTTCTAGTTATTATGCGGTATGAACATTTTGAAAAATCGTATCATTATCGCAATAATCAACATATAAAAAAAAACAAATTCTATATACTAAATTCCATAAAAGTATTATTATATAACAGCAGGTCAATTCCATAATCAAAAACCATTTTGTTTTTTTTTAATTCTTAGTAAAATCGATTTGTTATCAACAGTATATATATATATATATAATAAATATTTAGTAAACCAACTCTCCCGAAACGCAGGTACAAAAACCAAAATTAAAAAGGACAATAATTCAACAAAACTGATATACAAAACAAATTATATTTAAATGTTTTTCAATTATTATGTTTATATAACCCATATATTATATTAACAAAAGAAATAAAAATCCTTGAGTTTTTATTTTGTTGTTGTGGTGGTCTATTGTATTTTAACAAGTTTTTATAGTTATTTATATTTTTTAAATTTTTATTCTCCAATGAATTTAAATTCGTATAAAGAATATTTCGTCATATGCATAAATTGGATGAAATTGAAGATTAAAGTGAAATTTTTATCGTTTTCTAACAGAGTTTTATTTAAATCAACAACTGAATAACAACAACAAGTAAATTCACGCTCCCCCAACCAAAACATATCCATATGCATTCATCCAAACTGCTCAAAACACTTAGTCAATTTTGCAATAGATAACGAGATAACTTCCTCAGGTGCAGTCGAAAATCCCAAAAGATTGAATGGTTTCATTAAAAAAAATGCAAAACTCTGTTGTGGGTGTGATTTGATTAAAATCTGCGATAAATCAGAGGAAAATGTGAGTTAAAAATGCATACAATAATATTTTTTTAATTGAATTCAAATCATTGTAAGGAAAAAGGGTAATATGAAAATTGAATTGATTTCGCAATAAATCGTATATATAAAATGATTCAAATAAAACTTTATCTATATTGTATATTATAAAAAATTATATTCGTGTCATAAAAGACTCAGATATGAATAAGTATATATACAAATATTTATTCTATATTCTACAGCATTGATTATTCAATAAGGCAAAAACAGGGCAAACCATGCAAGCCATGGTGGTGAAGACTTCGATCCGTTGGATGTATCAGTATTTTTCGTTCTTTATTCTTTCTTTTTTGTGAATTTTGCGAATTCGTATGATCTGGGACCTCTGGAACGTCGCCCAGAAAATGCATTTCCAACGAGACAAAATTTTCGCACGAATTCAATACTTTGGTCCTACCTGTATGAAGATTGTTTGATAGATATTGATTCTATTTAGAATTATTTATTATTTTAATATCCATATTTTTAATGAATCATATATAATTGAATATACAAATATATTATATTATATAAACAAATATAAAAATATATTTATCAGAAAATAAAAGAAAAATAAACAAATTAAAACAGATTAAAAAAAATGACATGTGTGTGCACGCATTTGATTATTTATAAATCAAATTATAAAACTATAGTTAACAATATTATAAATATTTAGTTATGATTAAAAAAATAAATATTCACTTTTTTATCCATTGATTATTAAAATAAATATTGCTTTGCAGAAACAAATAATGTTTATACAAATATACTATTACGAATGCGCCCTCAATATTTCAAAACGTCTTCAAAACTTAATAATAGATTATTGATTATTATATGTTTAAAATGTGTTGGATATTAAGTTAAAAGTATTATATTATAAATTGTCATTATATAATGTAAATCGTATTGTTAGTCTTTTTAAGAAATGTGTATATTTGTTAATCCTTTTAGTTCCTTTTATTGTAGTCCTTTATTAAAAATTGAAATCAAATATAGAATTTAAAGTTATTATCCAGTATTTTTGTTTCTTTTATACAATAAAATTGATTTTATGTATCCCAAAAAAATCGTCGTACAAGTCAATTCAAATGAAAAAAATGGTGATTAAGTCCTTATTTTTTTTTTTAAGTGTTTTGATTTTAGTTAAGGTTAATGGAAAAAAACGAACTATACCTTAACGACGAAATGAAAGAATTCATTTTAAATATCATCGTCAAAAATCGTCGTCGAAATCAATTCAATTAAGAAAAAAAAGCACTTAAATCCTTTTTTTTTTAAGAAGTTTCTGATTTTAATAAATGTTAATATGGAAAAAAAACCTTAAAACAAAGAACGAAATGAAAGACACTAAATTAAAAGTGTCTGATAAATCAACGACCTTCCATTTGTATTAAAAAAAATTTCTCAGTATATAGGAAAAAAAATAATATTTGTATAAATAAGAATATTTTAGATAGAAAACCGAAATTGAATTAGTATTCAATATTCGTTTACAATATTTATTCTTAAAAATAATAATAATACGTAAATCTAAAAGACCAAATTAACAAATAAAAAAACAGATATTTTAAAATAAAAAATTTATTAGATTATGTGTAATGAATAAATGATATAATTTTAAAAATTCGCCGAATAACTTTAATATAGTTAACACTTTCGAGAATTAATTTATCGATTTTTTCTGATGAAGCATTTAGAATTTATTTGTTGCGTATATAAATTTAAAAAAGGTCTTAAAAAAAATTCTGCACACGAAAAAAAAAACAGTTGAATTCTTTGTAGTCTATACATTCTTACCACCACCGATCGCTTATATAACAACTATAAAAACAACGAATTGCAAATTAATTAATATATTTTACTGACGACGACATGCATGAAAAAAGGTTTTTTTTCTTTTTTTTTTTATTATATCCACGCGTTAATGATATTCCTTTTGTAATTTTCGAAATATATATATATATACAGTACAGTGACTGCCCTAAATGTGTATTTGAATATTTTTATGAATAAAATGTGCCTTATTGGTTACATATTCTACTATTTACATATTCTATATACATGAATAATGAAATAAATGTACACTTAGCCACTTAGCTCATATACATTTTTACTCTATTTAGACTAAATTTATTGAACTTTAACAATTTTTTTGTATGATTAAGGACGTATATTAAAGCGATATGGTGGGATTTGAAAGTTATCCTTGTTTATATATCCACAAAAATATTTTCTTCACAAATATCTTCACTAATTCCGAATTGAATGTTTTGGAAGCAAGAAAAAAAAAATTGCAAGTTGGATAGTTTTTTTTTATCCTGTTAAAAATTTATTAAAACCAAAAAAAAACTTTGAAATATAATAAATATTTTCTTTATTATCTCACAATTGAACTTTTGTGTATTTTTCAGTTTTTTTCTTTTGTTTGTTTTCGATAAGAAATCCTTAATTTTTATAGATTTTTTAATTGTTATATTTATCTTTATTATAAATCTTTTGTTTTAATGCGAATATTTTCGGAAAAACACTTTATTTTTTTTAATACATTTTATTATTATTTCAAATTCTTATACAGAAGCGCGGTAAGATAAATTAAAAGATGTCGATTTAGATTTTTTTTTATTTGTTTTTTGTAATATAAATAATATTCTTTATATGTACAGATATAAAAAAATAATGGTCAATGACTTATACTGCTTTATTGATATATAAATATTGCTGCAAGTTTATATATATATATATATAATTAATTTTTAATTTATTTATATTCGAATTTAATTAATTTATATGTGACAATTTAATTAATATATTTATTTTAAATTCAGGAATATCAAATTAATCTATAAACATTTTTATTTTTTGTATATAATTAATTGTATTAAATTACAAATATTGAATTTATTCAATTGAATTTAATAAAGAAATTTATTTTTAATAATAATAAATATTTTTAATAAATAATTCAGTTATTATAACAATTCTATACATAAATATTTATATTCATCATATTCCGATTCAGTTGAATTTGAATATAAACCTCCGTAATTTATTAGTTTAATCACTTTTTTATTATTTGTATCGTATTTTATGCAGATACAAATTAAAAATAAATATCTTTTTTTTTAAATAAAGGGTGATTTTTTAGCTATTATCTTTTTGGCAACACTAGTTTAAACAGCTGACGCACGTTTCGTGTTTTGTTTCACTGTCAAACATCTTCAGTTTGGTCTATAATTTAACCATGAATCGTCTTACAAACGAACAACGCTTGCAAATTATTGAATTTTATTATCAAAATGCGTGCTCTGTTAAGAAAGTTCATCGCGACGAAATTGTGTTCAGCCACGATGCTCATTTTTGGCTCAATGGGTACGTAAATAAGCAGAATTGTCGATTTTGGAGTGAATATCAGCCAGAAGCATTGCAACAGCTACCAATGCATCCAGAAAAAGTCACAGTTTGGTGCGGTTTATGGGCTGGTGGCATCATTGGACCGTACTTCTTCAAAGATGATGCGAATCGTAACGTAACTGTGAATGGTGAGCGCTACCGTGAGATGATATCCAACTTTATTTTACCCAAAATGCAAGAGCTTGACTTGCATGAAATGTGGTTTCAACAAGACGGTGCCACATGCCACACAGCACGCGCAACAATGGACTTATCGAGATGTGAGTTCGGTGAACATTTTATTTCACGTTCGGGACCGGTCAACTAGCCGCCTAGATCATGCGATTTAACGCCTTTAGACTATGTCTATGTGGGGCTATGTTAAAGCTCATGTCTATGTTATGGTACACAGCCATAACAAATATCAATAATTACAATTAAAAAATTACCTTAACATTTAATATATTAAAATCAACGTATATGATACCGACATATAATGAAAACCGCCAGACATCAATATTCCCAGGAAAAATACATGGAATAATATATACATTATTCTTATTCTTAAATGCATTTTACAATTACGTTAATCGTTTTATGGAAACCATTAATATATTAAAAACAACATATATAATACAGACATATAATGAAAACCGAGAGACATCAATATTCCCAGGAAAAATACAAGGAATAATATATACTTTATTTTTATTCTTAAATGCACTTTGCAATTACGTTAAACGTTTTATGGAAACCATTAATATATTAAAATCAACAAATATAAATATATAATACCAACATACAATTAAGAATGCCAGACATCAATATTCTCAGGAAAAATACAAGGTTTATAAGATGTGCATTATTCTTATTTTAATGGCATATTTTATCATATCTTGAAAAAACATGGGGAAATTAAAAGCAACATAAATTTAACTTCATACGTTTAACATCCACGCATAATATCACCATTTATATATGTACGTACATGGATATATAAACATATAGTAATGTCTACGAATCATCAGTATAATTAAAACCCATTTACCATATCACCATTTATGCGTATGATCTTTAATAACAACAACATATCTATATATACAGCAGCATAATATAATTATGCGTATACAATGTCATCATTTAAGTATACAAAAATTTACTAATAATAATATACATATATATATATATATATATATATAGCGACATAGTACTACGTTTCCAAATGATCCATATACTGAGAAATCATATACAATATTACCATTCACATAACGATATAAATATATTACAAAATAATACAACGTCTACAACTGATCAGTATAATTAAAAGGCATATACAATATCACCATTCATACAGATATGTTTACTAATAAACGATATATATATAACCATATAATGCAATAATATACAACATGTGTGAATGATACATATACTTGACGATTATATGTCAACATGCATAATTCGGATCAACGACACAACATCATTCGTATAAACTAAATATATAATACCACTTGAGATACCTAACCAAATATACAAATATTAGAGATACAAATAATACATGTTAATATAATGAAACCATTAATATCCTCAATAGTATGAATATATTATGTGAATATATATAAAACAATTAGAATGCATTGTCTATGTCTGATACACATATGAGTTAATGGGCCAACATCCGAAGAAATATTTTTATCAAAGAAAGCATTAAGAATAGTAGATACACATATTCTCACATATAAAAGGGAATATGGAAAATGCATATAAAATTATTAAAAAATCATTGTCAAGTTTAAAATCCAACGATGGGAAAATATAATATAGTACAATATATATATATATATATAATTTATATAATATAATATATATATTATAATATACCATGCACATACTGCTTATATACAAATCATACGCTGGGAAAATATATATATCAACCAACAACGTCATTTTATATACAACAAAAATACACAAGTAAAGGAAAATTAGATGGTGAGGAGATCATATAAATACGGATGCATCGACAACGAGACTTCAATTATTGATTTGATCGCCTTGGCATATTACTGAATTTTAATTGTTGAGCTGTGAAGCTACTACAAATTCAGAACAACTAATATAACAAGGTATAAAAGTTGGTAGAGCGAAACCGCTTTACCCATAACTTAGAATCAAATATTATAATTCATATTTTTCTTTTTTATATTTATAGTTCTACACACCTAGAATTAAATCTCTAATAAATTATTTAAAAAAAAAAAAAGGGAAATAAATAATAAGGTATATTCCCAATTTTTTTTAAATAAATATATTTTTTTTTTTAACAACTAATATCAATAAGTCTTTTAATTCTACCCCCTTATTATGTCTGACCACACGGAACCACGACATCTATACAGATAAGTCCGCTTCAATTGACGCATTGGAAGACAACATTGAAGCATTTATTCGTGAGATACCGGCCGAAATGTTGGAAAGAGTATGCCAAAATTGGACTAAGCGGATGGACCATTTGAGGCGCAGTCAAGGTCAACATTTGCATGAAAAAATCTTCAAACATTAAATTATATGGACCGTACTATCGATTCAAATAAAGATTTCAAGCATTTTTCTGAATTTTATGTGTTTTTTTTTTTGAAAAACTTTCCAATATAGCTTTTAAAAAATCACCCTTTATAATAGATTATTAAAATTCTATATAAATAAATAAATAAATATTAAATAGTAATAATAAAAATATTTTAATGGTTTTTATAAACTTATAAAGAGAATTCTTTGTATATATATATTCTGTATTCTGTTGTATATATGAAATTAGTCTGGTATACATATGATGGGATTATGCTATGGTGTAATTGACAAAAAATGTCCAACTTAAAATTCTGACAAAATTTTAAGATTGTATACGTTCAAACAAAGTCTACGGAAGATAGATACAGATTTTTTGCTATATTTTTGTTAATTTCGAACTAAATTTTTTGCAGTTAAATCCTTTTTTGTTTTTGGTTCGTATTCGACTCTCATTTATCAAAATATATATCCTAGTAATAAAACCATATTAAAAGAAAAAATATATAAGAAAGCAAACAACCGATTTAACTTTAGTGTTGCCGGCAGATAAAACCAATTCGTCGATCGTTGTAAAACGATAATCTTTAATTTTTTTTTTGTTTGTTTATATAGCAAACAACAATAATAATCTTTGTATTTTGCCATCATAAACATATATAGTATATTATAAAATTAATCATAATAAATTGACCAAAAAATAAATATAAAAAAATCTAATTAAATTTAAATATAATAATTTTTTGTACAGTAAGTCATAAATAAATTATTATATGCATATTTAAATGTGACTTATTTAATATAAGTATATCTATAACGGAGCCGTTTTATTTTTTTTAAAGTAATGCGTCTTAAAATTTTTTATTTATATATAGTTAGAGAATTTATTTATTTATTTAATTATCAATGCGGTTTTATATTTTAAGAGTTAATATGTTTGAAAAATTTAATGTTTGATTTTTTTTAAATACATTTTGATGTTTTATAGGGATACATATAATTAAAATGTATTAAGAAAATTTTGGTTTGAACACTTTTATTATTGCATTGTGCGTTTAATAAATACTGTTTGATAAGTTTTAATTTTTTTTCAATTTTAATAAAAATAGAATTGAAAAAAATAAAATAAAATATAGTTTTGTATTTATTTTAAATTTTTATTATTTGTTTTTATATTAACTATAATTATGTTATGAATATTCTATAGACATTATTAATTTGTATACCAAAATTAGAATTTGAATTAAAAAAAAAACGGAATTTTTTCTTAATCCGTTGTTTATTAAACATTTTTCTATGGTTAAAATATTTTTCTCAACAAAGCAAATTATTTATTTTAAATAATTTTTCAGTTTTAGAATGATTGATTTAAGTCAATGATTTAAAAGAATTCTATATCCCAATGAAATTTTGAAATTTAGAACTTTATAGTGATTATAAATAGTTTTGTTTTTTGTTGATGGAGAGATCTTCTATAAACGTTTACCTAAAACAATAAATTAACATCATCCGCATACATATTCAATACTTTGTGAGGTCTGGTTGATAAAAAGCTAACCTAAAATTCTTACAAAATCTCATGCAGTCGAAACGAAGACATAAAATATGTTGTGTGTATTTCCGATTTGTTTTTTTCGATTCTGAATTTTCGCACAAAGTTGAATATTTACCCATGCCGTTGTTGGTCGTACGGCTAATAACCGTAAAATCAACAAATTATGAAACCCACAACAGAAAGTCTGTTATCAGGTTCCGAAAACAAATTATCGGTTGTAAAACGAACATATTTTTGTTATTATTATGAATTATATAAGGCGTATTTGAGGACTAATATACATTTTCCCCGGGGTTGTATAATTTTATTTATCATAAATACAACATCGAAATTTATAGATCAATTGTATAAAAACCTCTTTGTCAAAACACATATAATACATTTTTCGTTTCACATCGGCATGAGATTTTTACACTATTTTTTATCACAGATCTATCATTTCATATACATATATTTGAAAAAAAAAATGTTTATAACTTATAAGGAAAAATATAAACAATAATTTGTAATACACATATGGACAAAATTTATATAGTTTATATATTCAAATGTTAAATATATCACAAAATGCATCTACTTATAATAACTTTAAACTGCGGTTATATACAATAAATATAAACACAACAGAACACAAAAAAAATTTTTATCCCATACGCAATTCAATTTAAGAAAATATATATAATACATAAATCATAATATTTATTACCCAAAAGAAAAAAGAAAAAAAATTAACCTTACATAAAACATATAAACAAAATATGTTAACTATATATCATATATAGACTATAGACATATAATAATTAAAAATTAACCATAAAAAGATCACAAAAAAAAGACCTACAAATTGATTATAAAAACCAACTACGCCCCCACAAATTATTTGGAAAATATTCATGAATATACCAAAAAAATTATAGATTAGTATAATTATTGTAAAATGCAATGAGAATTCGAAGAACCCTCTCTATATAGTTGCAATATTTAGAAAATGTACATTGAAGAATCTCAAAACAAAGTTTAGAAAAATATAAAGGCAGACAAAATGTGATTACATTCGGGAATTCCAAGTTTAAACTTCATTGAGCAAAAAAAAAAAAAACAATAAAATTTATGTATTTTACTTTTATAATAAATTGTGTCTGTTTCTGTTATAAATTAAATTGTGTTGCGTTAATTTTCCAAACATCAACCACTTGATGTGGTTAAATTAAAATAACAATGAGAAAGATATAAGGAAAATTGCGCGCCAACAACCGGCGATTGGTTTTAAGTTACAACAATATAGTCTTCTGTGGTTGGTTTCATAATTTTGTATTTTATACGGTGTCTGGTTCATGTAACTTTGCGTGAAATTCATATCCGTAAAATAGCAGAATGGATAGAAGTAATATTTCATGATTTTCGTTGGATATCCATGCACATTTTATCAGAATTTTTTAGGGTTCGGTTGGGTTTTATAAACTAACGAGGATTAGAGTATCCCTGTATTACTGTATTAATAAACTATAATATACACTCTTAAGGTTTATTTTCTTTTACTTCGAATTATCAAATTGGAAATTTAAATAGAAAAGATAACATAAAGTTATAATTAATTATATATTAAGAGAAACTTACCTGCATATATAGAATTAAGTAAATCTTTTCACTATATATAAATGAAATTAAATTATTGTATATTCTTTCATTTCGCATTATTATGCGATTAGTGAAGAGTATAATATGAAGAGTATAATTCAAAACAAACATCCCCAAAAAAATTAATCAAAATTTTATAATTCCAAAGTGGTTTCCTTCGCATTGTTCCATACGCATATATTTTATTTTGAATTCATACTGCGAATAACTTTAAATTAAAAAGTAAATGGGACAAAAAATTTTAATCGCGATATATTTAGAATAAAAAAAAAAAACACAAAAAAAAGTTATATCTATAAATTAATATATGTTATTTTTTTTTTAATTTTAATTTTATTATATAAATTCAAATATTGCTGCAGCTTGCAGCAGCAGTGCATTGCAATAATATAACTAATAAAATAATAAATGTGAAAAAATAATTTGTATATATGCCGCAGAGACAAGTTTAATTATTCATTTTATTTTCCCACATAATCAAATCATATATTATACTCTAACAAATCATATTGGTTTTATATTACAATAAAGCAAATAACAAAAAAAAAAATAAAAATATATGCTGATTCTGTTATAAAAAAAAAAAAAAAAGTAAATTCTTTTGTATGGATGTGAATAATCGTATTATAAACTTATTAATATATGATTAATAAGTGTAATTTGATGTTTTGTATAATAAAACAAAATGTGTTTTATTTATATTATATATATATAGATAACAGAAATTTATTCACATTAAAAGAAAAGTGTTATTCTATAGACTAAATAAAATTAAAATTTATTTATTTATTAATTAAACCATTTCATTCTTAAAGGTATATATACAATTTTTTTTTATTATATTTTTATCTGTTTTAGGAAAAATTCAATTCAAAATTCGATTCAATTCTACTTTTATTTCGTTTTAACCAAACGATTAATGAATAATCAAACAGATTTTCTATATGTTTACTTTAGAATCAATTATAAAATTAATTTTTTAAACAATAAATTATAATACATTATTATATTATCGAATAATACTATACGTCTATATAATTTTTCATTATCCATTTGTATTATATATCAAAATGAATACATATTTTTTTATTATAAACACAATTCAATTCTGTTTTTGAATATATACAATACATATATTTTTTTTTCCGATTTTGATAAGTATTTATCTAACTTTTATCTCATTGGTCGCCTTAAGGTAATAAATAAATAAAAATATAATACAATAACACAGAGCTTATCTGGAATTATAAATACGATTTCGTTTAGTAAAGAAATATTTGTATATAAAGGATAGTTCGCTTTGGTAAATTATTAATTTTTTTTCGTATTATGGTCACTCAATAATTTTACATCACTGGCTAATAATCAATTTTCACATTCTTATTAAGTTTGATTGTGCATTTAATTATAATTATGATTTCAGGATAATTATAACATGTAATAACTACAGAATATGTGAATAATCGCGCACACCTTATAAAAACAAATTAAGCCATAATTATATACAGATGAGTTTCCTAACCGATCACATATCAAACGTACTATATTTTTATAATATCATCCTTCAGACTAACTGAATATCTAACTACCATTGTTTCCAATCATATATATAGATTATATGTTAGATTATACAAAATAAGGACATCCATTTTAAAGTACATCTATTATTACTCATTCGTTTCCTTGTATACATCAGAATTTAGTTTTATAAACTATAATTTACAATCGGAAACAAAACTGCAGGTCATTGGATACATTTACATTCCACACAGCCACAGTTATTCATTATGGTATTAAATTAAAGTACTGTAGCTACACGCAATGTGTTTTAAATATTAAGTCATTCGTTATATATATAAAAACATAGCGCGTAGACAATAATTCCATAGTTTGATTGAATCATACTTTTGGTATTCTTCACCGATTCACCGATTTTTGTTGTATATATATAGAGATTTTCTTATAATTCTTTATTAACATTTTTTATCTCTGTATGTGATTCATTTTTTTGAAAGAATCTTGCATGTAATAAACTTTTTATTGTACGTAAAATGATAATAAAAAAAAAAATACAGATTGATCCTTACAAAATATTTTTAAAATGCAGTAATTTGAACAGATTGATTTAATTTATAAAAACTTACCTCATATTTTATCGTCTTCTTGTTTCCGTAAATAACGGACGGACAATTAAAAAAAAAATTCTTATCAATTATTATTATTTGTTTGTTATTCAATTGATTACCACAAAAATTTCCCATAAAAATCTTGCAAAACAATAAATTAACCGATAATTTAATTAAATTCAAAATAAACTTAATTTGATTTATTCGAAATAATAAAAAAAAACCGGCAAACCAATAAAATTACGGATGCACAAAATTTTGTATCTTTGTATCATTCAATAAATGCAAAATGCAACAAATAATTGATATTTGTGTTGATGATTGATGAAATGTAAATTAAATAAACTTAAATAATGATGGTCGTTGTTCAAGTGCAAGAGTTCAAGTGTTAAAGTCAAATAAAGTGAAAACCTCGGTGTTTAAATAAAAAAATAGTCAATTTTATTTTGGAGTCATTTTTCCAAATTATGCATTTTGTCCAAAAATAACTGTTATAAGGATTCGATAAAATATTTACAAATGTTGCGTTCGGCTAAAAATATCAAAGGTTTGATTTTATTTTAAATAAAAATCTGACATTTTTTACTGTGTATTTAAAAAAAAATAAATTCGTTTTGTTTTGTATTTGTTTTTTTTTGCAGTTTAATTTATTAGTAAATTTGTTCAAAACAAAAGAAAAAATTTAATTATGTTTAATCAATTAAAAATAGAATCAAATCGTCTTGAAACGGGATTAAAAAATTTACGAAATAAATTAACAATAGCTGCGGCAAATTATAATATTAATAATAATATTAAATCAGATCTTGATAATAATTTAAATGATCCAGCAGCATCAACCGGTCAACCCACAATTGATGCAATTCAAGAAAAAATACAACAATTAAATGAAATTGAAGAATCCTGCAAAGAAATATTACAAAAACAAACAACTTTTGAGGAATTAATAAATAATTTTGAATTAACAAACAATCAAATTAAAATGAATATAAAAGAAATTGCAAGATTTATTAATTTTACTATACCGGCGTCGTGTCCCAGCACCAATACCGATGCTGACGATGATGAAAATGGAAATATAATTAATGAAAATGATGTTCAATAATAATAATAATCTAATTATAATAATAATATTAATGAAAATCTGTATATTTGTGACTTAAAAAAAAAATAATATAATTTTAACATAACCCTATAAAGATTAGTGTAAATAAATAAGAAAATTACAAAAATACAAAAGCTAATTTTTGTGTCTGTTGTTTGTTTATGTTTAGTACAAGTGTGTCTGTTGTCGATCAATTCAAGTTCTAGGACAAATGACTATTAATTTTTTTAATGCTTTATCTAATCATCGTTTTATAATAATAAAAAAAATACAAAAAACGAAGTTGATAAACATCTTATTTTGTGTAATACTCAGTTTATTATTATTATTATTAATATATTCATTTAATAAAATAAAATTATACAACGCAATGAGTTCAGCAGCAGTGGCCGCGAGTGCAAAAATTCCAATAGTTACAAAAATATCATCAAATATTATAAGAATATTAGGATGTAATCCAAGTCTTATGACCTTACAAGGTACAAATACATATTTATTAGGAAATGGTAAAAGGTAAATACATTTTTTATTTCAACCATACGATAAAATGAGATTGATGTTAATTGGAAAAACTTTTTTTCATTTATCTATCTATCAGTCGTATTCTATTGGATACAGGCGATCAAGATAAACCAAATTATATTGAACATTTAAAAGCGGTTTTAAAACAAGAAAATGTAAATATAAATACAATTTTATTAACACATTGGCATCATGATCACATTGGTGGTGTTAAAGATGTATTAAAATTAATTGCTGAAATTAATAATAATAATAAAGGTAATGTTTTGTTTTTTAAATACATATTTGAATTAATAATTTTTGAGTGCGATATCTTAATATAGTTGATGAATGTAAAGTATGGAAATTCCCAAGAAAAGATGCACCAGACATTTATACCGAAATACCCGATACAATAAAATTAAATCCATTGTCGAATGGACAAGAATTTTCAGTTGATGGGGCAACTGTTAAAATAATGTATACACCAGGTCATACAACCGATCATGTTGTATTAACATTAAAAGAAGATAATTCATTGTTCAGTGGTGATTGTATTTTAGGTATTATTATTTTATTTTGTTGATTAAGATGGAATATAATTTGATTTGTTTTAAAAATGTCTCTGTCTATCTGGATTCCATATTTCATTTTAATGTACGTATAGGTGAAGGAACAGCTGTTTTTGAAGACTTATATGAATATATGAAAAGTTTACAATTGATATTAGACATTAAACCAACAATTATTTATCCGGCACATGGAAATATAATTAATGTAAATATGAGTTTGATTCACATTTTATATATTATAAATTAATATGATTTGTTTCTATTCCTCCACAAAAAAACAAAAAAAAGGATCCAATACCGAAAATAAAATACTATATTGAACATCGTAATCAACGTGAATCACAAATATTTAATGTATTAATGGAACATCCAAATAAATGGTTTACCGAATTGGATATTGTAAAAATTGTCTATAAAGAAATCAGTGAAGATTTATGGCCAGCGGCTGCCTATAATGTAAATCATCATTTAACCAAATTAACAAAAGAAAATCGTATTATTGAAAGTGTAATTGAACCAGGAAAAATACATAAATGGCAATTGAAATGTACAAAAACATCAATGCTTTAAAATAAAAACAAAAAGAACAAATAGATATTAAATAAATGAAATTATGGGTGTTTAAAAATAATTACATATATTTATTTATTTAATTTAAATTCTAATAACAAAAACGGACCACATACATATCGTAAAAAATTATTCTGGTTTAAATATTATTGTTTCATCTTTGAAATCATGTATATCCGGATGAAAAATATCTTCTGGGGTACTTTCGGTGATTTCATCGAAATTTGTTGGAAATGGTGGTGGTGCTGATTCCTTATGCTTACGTAATGGTAAAAGTGTATCATAAATATAAACAACATCATTTGTTTCGCCGGGTATTGCTGAACCGGTTACCCACATTACATTATATTTTGTATTAATACGCCAGATTTTAAGACCGCGTGCAATACGATATCGGTTTCCCATATGTCCGGGCATTTTCTGTCCTGGCCATATACGAGCTTTTTGTCCACCAGCACCAACATTACCACCACGTCGATGTGTTTTTGTTACACCATGTGATGCGGGCATACCCTTAAAACCATGTCGTACGATAACCCCTTGAAATCCACGATCAACACTGTAAATAAATAAAATAATGTAATTTTCATAATCTGTTCGAACTAAACTAAACTAAATACACTTACGTTTTTCCACGAACATCAATAACATCACCTACATTATAATGTGTTACATTTATTTGGGTGCCTGGTAAAATGGCCGCTTCTGGTGATATCATAAAACGAGCTAAAATATTTTTGGGCATAATACCAGCTTTATAAAATATTGAACAATATTCTTTTGTAAATTTAGATGGATCTGTACTTTCGGCACCCATCAATAAACAACCCATTGTATTTGGACGTACTATAAATCGTTTTTGTGTTAAATTTTTATGGATTTCCGGTGGTGTATATTTTATAACATGATTATCGACAATCTTAAAATTGGTAATTTTTTAACAGAAAATATTCAATATAATTACTATCATACAAATGAATAAAGTCTTTATAATAATGAATGAATTTAATAATTGATAATAACCTGTAATAAAGTAGTTCGAATTTTTGTACCATCTTTTTTCCATAGTGGATATTGACCGATTTTTCTGGCTATTGCACCACAACGTTTATATTTCGGTTCCCATTGTACTTTAATTTGTTCATCTAATTTTATTAAACTATTTTCACTCAGTGGTTTTTGAAATGTTTCAACACCACGGATGATTGCCGACGGTCCATAAATATCATGTAAATATTCTTTAACAAATGTTTTATTCTCAGGTGTTACAAAATCTTCGTGAATCTATAAATGTTAAGGAATTATGGAGTTGTTTTTTTTTTACATTAAATAATTACTTAATACATGTTTTAAAAAAATAAACTTACTGTTCTAGCTTTTCGGGTAAACCAGTAGGGATTCCGTAATCGAGGTTTTTGATGCATAGATTTTTCACGATGAGTTTGTGCGAAAATTGGGGTTATGCTAATGAAAATATTATTTGAAAATTATCAATTGCTTAAAAAAAAACTTTTTAACTAAATATATAATTTACCTTAGTTTAAGAAAATCATTTTTTATAGAATTTATTAGAAATTTTGTTGAATTTAACATTATTTTAACAATTATAAATATATTATTTTTTATTTTTATTTATTTTTAAGAAGTACCGCAAAGAAAAAAAAAAGTAAATAGAACAAAACAAATAAAAAAAAAGAAAACAAATAAAAATAATGAGGGAAGAAGAGAAATGTTTTAAGAGCAATGTCAAAATTTTGATAAAAATTTTTTGTATGCAGCCATTTTAGAATTTTTTGTACTTTTTTTGTGCTTTTTATTTTTTTTTTTTGGAAACTGTTTCCGTAATATGAATATTATGAATTTATTGTGCGTTATATTTGTGGTCGAACGTATAAAGACTTTAATTAAAAAATAACTATCATAAAATTTATTAAATATGCAATTAATTAATGTTTATGTAATTATTTCAATAAAATCATAATAACAATAAGAACTTTTCTTTATTAACAATAAAAAGCAAAAGAAAATAAATTTAATTACGGTAAAGTTTTATGAAAAAAAAAAAAGATTCCTTTTTTATTATTGTATTGTACATATACATTTATATTAATGCTTTATAATGGCCGATTAATTTAACCACCTTTGGTCCATTTCTCCATATATGTGTTCGAATGCGTATACAAATAATATTTATTAAATTTAATTAATTAATTTATGTAATTAAATAATTAATACGTATTGTTGTTAGCTTTTCTTTTAAATTTAATTACTGTAAATTTTTGTGTATTTATAAATTATAGGCGAAAAACCATCATCGCACCATCATTTTGTCATTGTGTGTGTTTTGTATTGAAGAAGAGGTATGTGCAATTTTGTTTTTTTATTGTGAAAAATAATGCGTTTATTTTTTTTTTATACTTTTTTTAATATAATTAAAATAAATGTTTGAGTGAATTTCAATCATTGATATACATTTATATAATTAGTTTAGTGTTTAAATTATGAGTAATGCTTACCGGCTTTTTTCCCTCTTCAACTCGAATCATGTGTTTTTTTCGACAAAGAAAATTATTAGTGTATGTGGAATAAAATTTTACATTAAAATTTAATAATGGATGATCGCAATTTAACCCTCATCATTGGCCCGCCATTCCCACAAACGTTGTTTTATAATATATTATAAAATTTTCATTTTCAATTGGAAATAGCCCCATTTTTTATTGACTCTAAACAAGAATAGATTTTCCATAAAGAATAGTCAATTAAGACAAAAAAAAACAAATAGAATTCTTTTTTTTTTTAATTTTTGAAAACTACATAATTTATTTAAATTTACCATAATATTAATATTAAAATAATAATACAATTATTTATAATAATATAATAATATATGCATTCTTTTATGTATATATATAATTATAATTATATATATTAAAACATATTTGATTGATTAACCACCAGCACGTTGCTTTAATATATAAATTAAAAAAAAAAAAACAATTTTAAAATATATTTCAATATTTGTTTATTATTTTATTTAATACTAATTAATGTTTTTTTTTATGTATTTTTTTTTTTTTTGGGTTTTACTATATATTTTTCCTTATATTAAATTTTTTTTTTAATTTTTTAATATTTTTTATTACTAATTAAACATTTTCTTTTTTTTTATTAAAGGTATAATAAAGGTGTACATATAAATATATATTTATACTATATTTTAATGTGTGAATTAGTATTATACGATATTTATCGTACGGGTGATATACGACGACAGAATTCGGGTATGTTTTTTTTTTTTTATTAAATTTATACAACAAATTTATTTTTTTTTTTTTATTTAAATATTTTATATGTTTATTTTATTTTTTTAATTAACACTATAAATACTTTTTGTTACACTCATCTATATATATATATAATATTAAATGATAGCATATACATAAAAATTGCATTTCTAAATTCTAAGATGCTAATTTATTCTATTCTCTAATGCAAAAAAAAAAAAACATAAAATAAAACAAAAAATAAATTCTAATTCTAAAAGATCACTATATTTTTTTGTTTTTTTTTAATTTATTTGAACTTATATAAATTCACTTAATTACACGCTCAAATTATGTATTCACAGAGATTATAATAACTTTTTTTCCATTAATAATAATTATAATATTATTATTAATATTTGTTTTATTTTATTGGTATTTTTTTATGTATTTTAAAATGGCAAAATTTTATTTTTGAAATTAGTTTTATTAATATTTTTATAATTTTATATATAGAATATAATAAAATATTCTATAATATAATTATTTTATATTATTTAAAGTTAAAATTTTGTATTTTTTTGTGAATATATATGTATTTATTTATATATAAAATTGGCGTGGTTGGTGAATTTAATAAAAAATAAAATAGCATTTATTTTTTATTTTAAATGTTATATATAATATAATAATACCATTTATTAGGTATACTGGGGAAGGGAAAAATCATTGTAAATTAAATTAAATTTAATGATTCCCATATCATTCGATAGTAAAATATGTATATACTGTTTCATATATAAATTATTATTCGATAAAATTATATACGTACTGTTTGTTTTTTTTTTTAATATTTTATTATGTTTTTTTTTTTTAATATATTCTAAATCAAAAATTTTAATAATTCAAAAATAAAATAATAAATAACACAAAAGAAATAATATATATATTCAGATTCAAACGAAGAGATGTATAAGATTTTTCTAAGATTTGTGATTGACAAATCCAACTCAAGTTTGAACAAATATTGTATAATTTCATTGGAATTCAATTGAATTTCATATAGTTGAGACATCTATTAAATTATATGCCATTATAACATTTTAAAAATGCACTATACGATTGGTATACGATCGAAAGATGACAAATATATTCCATAATCATCATCTATTAATTCATTCATTATTATAATTATATTTACAAATCAAACAGAACACTGAATTATACAATTAAAATAATATTTTTTTTATTGAAAAAAATTTGTGATTGATGAAATAACGTAATATATATTTAAATGTTGGTCTGTTTTTATATTAATTTAATTTGAATTGCTTTTCACTGCATTTCATTTGAAATTATTCCAATTCGTTATCTTTATATATATAAAAAATACTCCACATACATGTTTATATACTTTAAATGTTTAATGAAAGATCCTGCATCCGGCGGCAGTATCAAAATATAAATATATATATAGATATTTAAATATACAAAAGGTTTTTGTGTGATAATGACTAGAATTATGATTCGTTTTCTAATTTGTTATATTGCTTTAAAAAAATTGATGTATTTCATTAATACTCTTTAAATTTTCATTGGATTTTCTTTTCCTTTTTAACCATAATTTAAATAAATTCAATTTTTATACCATATATAATCAGTGTCCTGCTCTCATTGTGTATATAAATATACGATATTAAGTAGCGATCGGCAAAACTATAATTTTGTGTTCAATATTATTATTGTGTGATATTTTGCAATTAAAATAAACAAAAAATTGTAATAAAATATATGATATTTTTAAGTTAATTTATATATATTATTGTATTCCATAAAAAATTATGGAATAACGTTATTTTATTATTTTTTTTTACATATTTAAAACACAAAATAATTACTAAATATTAACAGACGATTAATTAACGAATTATATGTTTACATATATATATATAATATATATATATATATAAATTTCGATTTGGAGATTTCTATTAATTGTTTTATTATTTTTTTTTTAATTAATTTAATTAAAAATTTTGGTTATTTGATTTTCGTTATTTAAAATGTATGTTGCGTTTGCGAAGAATTTCATGAATGATGTTTCATGAGGATGATTTTTTGTTTGTTTAAAAATGAGTGATTTCAATGTCATCTTCCAAGTCATCTTTTTCATCATCTGTTTCTTCAATTTGTTGTTGTTGTTGACGTGCTGCTTCAGCTTCACGTGCAGCAGCTTCTTTGGCTTCAGTTTTCTTAAGTCTACGTTCCTGTTGTTGTTTTTTTTTTTTTGGGAAACGAAATAAGGATTAATATTTTTTATAGAAGGATAAGGTGTTTTTTAGTGTCTAAAGACTATATATACATAATTTTTATATAAATATTATTTACCTTTCTTCTATATCTAACTTCAACGATAATATATCCAAAAATGCCTAATACTAAATTACCGAATAGCACATATAATTTCATTCGTGCACAAAGTGTTGTTGAATAAGCATATGCAATAACGAATCCTGCTGATTCCCATAAACGATAATTGGAGAATGCTGCTTCTTTGTTACGTCTAAACAATAGACCATAAAGTCCTATATTTTTTTAATAAATAATCAAATTGTTATTAAAAATTTATAAAAATCTGTCAATTCAATAAATATTCAAATTGTTGAAAACATTTGTAATAAAAAAAAATCGAATAAATATATACATACCATTAATTTGTGTTTGCCAGACAGCATCACCAACTCCCCATAAACCTGACATTGCAAAGAATATTAATGGATTCTCAGGATGTGGTCGCCAGAATAACATTATAATTACAATAACACCATGTACAATTGCACCTATATACATATTTTATATAAATTATATATTAAACAATTTTATATATACAATTCATTTAATACATAAACAATAAAATATAAAACAATAATTAATTTACCTAATGCAATAATTGGTATACGTCCAATATATTTCATAATCGATCCAAATAATATTGAACATATCGCATTTACAACACCAAAACATATCATAACATAACCAATTAAATGGATACCTAATGCACATGAAACATATGCTTGTGTAAAATCAGCACCAATAAATGCCTGTTCCATACCAATCCATACGGTAATCGGTATCAATAGTTGTTGATTTGGTTTTTTCAATTGATTTAATGTGGCCGATAATAGTGCAACCCCCGATATATCTTTAGCCGATTCTGAACCTTTACGTTTTTCACCATATCTATAAAATAAACGGGGAAAAATAAAATCCCATTAATATTTAACTCTATATAAATAAAATTAAGTAAAATAAATTATCCCTTGTCTCACCTTGATAATGGATCCAAAAAGAATGCAATAATTAAAACGGCCGCTACAATACATGATAGATAAATAGCAGATATTTCAAAAATTTCTGAATTTGGTGGACGTTCTAAATTTGCATTATCAGCCGATGCAACAACACAAAAATTAGCACCACATTGTGATAGGGCAGCGTCAGAGTGGGTAATATTAGAATCACCACCACCGCTACCATGTGCACCACTTGACAACACTAAACTTGAAATTAAATTTCCCCATAATTCAGCCGTTTGCCATGCCAAAAAGAAGAATCCAAAGAATCGTACAATAATGGCATCAACCGGTTGATCTGTTATTTTTGCATACACTTGTCCAACTTGTGTTAAATATGTTGCTTTTGAAGCCCACATAGGTGCAGCACCTAAACCAAGTAATATGCCAGCCGGAACTAATGTATAAAATCTATACAAATAAAATATATAAAAAATGTTTTTTTTTAGAATAAATACATTCATGGATCATATATATACGATAGTTGTAATCCAAAAACACATACTTGGGGAAAAATTGTGCACCAATATATGGTGCATAACATATCATACTAGCACATAATGTCCATTTTACAGTTAATCGACGGATAACTAATGTTGGTATAAATATACATGAAACAACGATGGCTGCATAAATTGCAGCTAATGATACCGTTCCTAAACCATCTTTTGCATTTATTGACGATTGTAAATTGGCAGTTCCCTGAAAGGCTGTAAATTGAACCATAAAAGCACTCGACAATATTGATACATTTTTTAAAATTCTCCATTTTTCCTTCGGTGATAAACGCACTTTTTCTCGTACCGATATTGTGTCTTCGGTATTGTTCATATGTGGCTATAAATATATATATATAAGAATGATTAAAAAATTAAAATCCACATTCAATTATATTGATGTAATTATTTTTGATATGTTATTTAACATTTAAAAAAACATTTTTTGTTTAGTAATAACTTTTACTAATAAAGATTTATTGCATTACACCATAAATCTTTATTATAATCATTTTCATATTTATAGTCAATTTCTTAACTTAAATTATATATTATATATAAAAACTTTATATATATACCTTAATAGGATTATCGCCATCGTATCCTTTATTATCATAACCTGGACCAGCTGTCATTTTGATTTATCTGAAAAATTATTAAAAGAAAAGAATTTTTTAAATTATTATATACACATTTATATAAATTAAATGTCATTGAAAAACATGTCTATATTAAAATTATATTATTAATTACTATTATAATGCATTAATATATAAAATGATTTCATATACATATATATAGTTTATAATCTTCTTGATTATATAAGCAAAACTTTTAAAATCACATTGAAAGCATAGTTCGTATAATAATTTATATTCATTTAATATTTGCTATATGTACCACATAATATAATGTAATCCGATGATTATCCTCGACGACAGGATAATAAAATTAAAATATAATTACGATTTTTATTATTGTATGAAATGTAATTAATTGAATTTGTTTGTATCACACGTAAAAATATCACATATAATTATCATTTTGAATTATTAACTATATAATTAATAATATCATAATTATTTATATATATATGCAAGGTAGCCAACACTTCTATTTTCTATTTATATATACATTATTTTTATATATTATTTTTTTGTTTAATTACATTTATTTAAAAGTTTTGAATATAAACAATTCATAGTTAGGGATAATCGACGCGTTATATGATTAAATACATTTATTGATAATAATCCATATAGGATTAAATTCCAAAAAACTTTGTATAACTCGCTATAATTTAATTATAGTGTTTTTGTTTTTTTTTTTACAATTTTAACCAAAAAAATGATTTTTCAAGGTAAATTATATATTGACCGACCACCCATATTTGATTTGTATAAATAAATAGTACTATAGAGTATATACGGATAAATTTGCATTTTGTTAATTATATATAATTTCAAATTAATATTCAAATGTTGTAAATACAAAAATTTTGTACCGCATTATTTATATTTGTATAAATATGTTTTTTTTTGTTATTATATATTCTTACCGATTTAATCTTGTATATATCACGTTTTATTTATTGACTTTTTTTTTTGTTTTAAATAATGTACACAATTATTCTATTTTTGTAAGTTTTATTTATTAAATAATTATAAAATATGAGTTATTTTATATATTAAAAATAATTTCATTTTCTATATCCCAAAATATATAGTTGTTTTTATATGCACAAATTTCTTAATAACCAACAACACACAATTCAAAATAATTTAATAATTATATAAATTATTTCAAGTATAACTATATAGAACTTTATGATATAATCTAAACCTATATATACTACATGATATGTTGGAAAAACCATTTGGAAAATACCCTTTCATTAGTAAAAAAAATACAAAAAATTCTAAATTACTTTATAAGGAATGTAAACCTTCATATATTTTATATATACTAAATGTGTAATGTTATTTTTATTATTATTGAAAATTCTTCTTTAATTAAAATAACATAAAAAAAATATTGTTTAAATGCAATTAAAAATAAAAAATAATAACTTAATAATATTCATATTTTTTATAAGTTTTTAATACAATAAATATATTATTGTATAGGAAAAAATAAAATAAAAAAGATAATTGAATTTATCACCGGATATTATAATTACAATAAATGTAATTACATCTATATATATAAATTTGCATTTTTTTTTTTAAATTTTATTTCATATATTCGCATATTTCATAGTACATCTTCTAATTTAGAGTTATTATTAAAAATAAATTATAATTATTATTATTATTTATAAAAAATAAATAAATAAATAAATAAAGATATTTTATGTAAAAGTTTATAAGTAAAATAAATAAAAACCCATTTTAGTTTATTTATACTTTTTAAGGACATAAAAATATAAATGTAAAAAATTTGTTTATTTTTATATACTTTATTTTTATTTTATTTATTTTTTTTTTACGATATAAAAGTTATTGATCAGCTTAAATTTTAAATAAATAAATTCAAAAGAATTCAAAATATTATATGTATGATAATTATATAAGGTTACTTTATCACAACCATTATTGGTAATTTTTACCATGTCATTTTATGTCATTGGCTATATATGTGGGATTAGACAAAGGAATTTATTCATTTATTTATACATTATTCATATAAATTTAAAGTATATATATATATATATATATATATATATATATATTAAGTATATATAACTTTCGTTACACATCACAAGATGATGACAAAAAGAATAACCGATCGATATATTACATATTCAATTTTGAATGTACAGATCTTTGATTAATTATTGTTTAAATTTAAAGGGTTTAAATAAAATATAGAAAATTCAAATTTTCATATAAATTATTTAGAAACGCAGAAATATGCTTAAATGCGGAAAATATTACAAATCTAACAAAATAAATAATTTATATATTTATCTTATATCAAAAAACAAACAAAAATCGATATGTGATGAACAAAATTAAATTGAACTTGAAGGTCAACAACATCATATGATGAATAAAAAATATACAAAATATATTATCAATAGATATACAGCAAAAATTGCTTTGCATCCGCCTTATTATTTTATTTTATCATATTTTTATCTATATATATATATATATATATATATTCGATGGATTATATCTTATTAAAAAAATCTGATTATTATTAGAGATATATTTAACATATGTATATATATACATTTCCCGATATATGCATATACGTATAATATATATATTAATCGCAAAAAAAGTTCACGCGTATAGATTACATAACTTATATGAATGAAATGTAAAATAAAAAAATAAATATTTAATTACATAAATTGTTATATATTTGCATATACAAGTAAATAAATACGTCATTCATTAATGTAATAATAATTTATATATATCCATATATTTGAAGATGCATAAAATTATGCATGCGTGTATATATGAAATTAGTAATACAAGTTAATAACAATTGAATGTTTGTGGTAATTATAGTATATTATAAAATGATTTTATACATAGCAACTCCCTATAATATTTTCCGTTTTACAAAAGAATTCTATTTTATAACTTGACTTTTATAGAACATCCTATTTCTTGGGTTAACAGGACAAATGTTTTCATGCTTCGCCACTAACTGAAGGATTATCCTATGGAATCTTATTTGATAATTTGATTGATCGATCTTTTGTTTATGTAAGAAGTTCAAAAAACTTTTTTTTTTAGAATTAATAAAATTATTCAAAAAGATTTTCTTATTATATAATATATGGTAGTATTTGAACATAAACAATATTTTAATTTATGCACACACTTTATATAAAAACAAAAATGATTAATTTATATATACTTCACATTTAATTGTATAGATTTTCCGGAAAATATATAAATAATATATAAAAGATTTTTTTTTTATTATTTCTTCTAAAATAATATCTGTGTGTGTGTGTTCAAAGTCAAAGTAAAAAATAAAAATAAATATCATATAATAAAATAAAATATTATATTGAAAAATGTAAACAAACATATATATATATATATATATATATATATATATATATATATAAAATAAAAATTATTAACAATAAGAGATTTTTTATATATATACAAATCTAAAAGTTCAATAATCTAGTGAAAGCTTTTTATTTTTTTATCATCATTTATTATATATGCGTCCGTATATTTATATATATATATATATTATTATATGGTGCGTATTGTATATTATATATATAATTTTTTTTTATTTTATTTTAATTCGAAGGTATATATAATAATAATTATTTTTTTTTTTATAAAAAATATACGCGAGGAGATATATTTATTATGTGATGACGGGCGAGTGCGATGTCTCATTCGTAAATAGCAAAATTTATATTTTCAGGGACTATTTAATTATTTTTTTTTTATTATTATTATCATTAAAATATTTTAATTAAGTGTACTATATACTTATATACATTTTTTTTTTTAATTATTATATTAACTAAAAAAAATAAAAGAAAAGAAATAATAATAAAAAAAATCACGCATATAAATTACTTCATAAACTCGCTCATATATAAAGCTCATATATAATATATATATATGTTAATTCGAATAATATATATTGCAAATGAAATTCTGCGATAAAGGCGGAATGCATTAAAAATTTAAATTAAATTTAAATATTGTTTACGTGTACAAGTTAAATTCATTTTATTATATATTATAAATATATATTTTTACCTTCACATAGTTCTTTAACGCGAAAAAATAAAAACTGCAATAAAATTTTTATATATACAATAACAAATTGGATATTAGAGTGTATTAACCTAATTAAAAGTTTCTATATCTATATATATATATTATTAAATAAAAATCAACATTAATTTTTCCATTTCAAAAAACTATAGAGTTAAAATTTGGAAATTTTTAAATGGTTTATTTATAAAAGTAAATCAATTATAAAATTTGTATAAGTGTGTAACTATAAAAATAATCTACCCAAAAAAAAACTTATATCCATTGTAATTTTAATCGAATTATACATGGCAGGTATTAAACATAATTTAATTTTTAACATAAAAAAAATCTCAATAAATAAACAACAATAAAAAATCAACATTTAAATAGTTATGGGGCGGTAAGAAAAAAAATAAAAGAAAAAGGTCAATAAATTATATTAGAATTTGTTTATGTTGTGAAATGATTTGTTTGGGTCTTTCAAAGAGTTTTGTTGCAAAAAAAAATAAATAAAAATCTAACCAACAAAATAATACTTTCTCAAATTTATTATTATTATTATTTTATATATTGCAAAAATCATACAAAAAAAAAAATAAAATAACAAGCACACGTCATTTATTTTATGACTACGCAGATATATAAGTCACTTAATTTGTATCTTTTATCTTGTTGGTTTGATATGTTCAATATGTTCAAATCTTATGAATAAAAAATTTTTTTTTATTATATTTTGAATATTTAAACAGACACAACAGGTATTATATTTAAAAAAAAAAAAAGAATTAAAGAAACGTGCAAATGATGATTGGCGTCAATCGAAACATAAAAATTATATTTAATAAGATATACAATTTATTGCTTAATATATACAAATTAATCGAGTTAATGTAAATCGTATAAAAGGGGATATTTCTATACTCTATATTGATATATATCTATATATACTTATATATATGTATGAAAAATTTGTTTATTTTTTTTTATTGATTGTAATAAAAAAAAAATAACTGAAACTTGAAATTCGCGTGTATTTTTTTAACAGGAAAAAATTACTAATATATGTTTTGTTTATTTTTTCTCATATAAATGATCGATTATAATTGCGTTATACATGTTTTAAAATGACATCTTTTGTTAATGTTAAATTTAAATAAAAGTTATAGTTTTACAAATCGTGTGTCTGTTTATCAGTTTTTTTTAAGAGTTAAAGACATATATCCTTCATATATATATTTATTAATTTGTTTTTTTTTTTTTGATTCAAACTCTTAGTCATCGTATATATTATATTATCATTATTATATATGGCTTTAAATCTTGTATATTTTTCAAAATTTACATATAAATATACGTATCGATATTGATAAAAAAAAAAATAAATAAAATAAATGTTAAGCTCGGAAAATTATATAGTAGTCAAACAAGTAATTTTATATCTTTTTTATTTTATTATTATTATTATTTATTTTAATTCATTGCAATTGTTGATCGAGTATGTTTATGTAAATGAATTTTTATATATATGTAATAATATATCAATATAGGTTTATTTTATTTACGGAATACACCTTCAAACATACCATATATATATATATATATATATATATTATTTGTACAAGCAGATATATTATTGCTAATCACACAACACAGATAATACCAGTGGTAAGCAGATGTAACCAGATAAATGTAGTATAATATTATGGTTTTTCTTCTTATAAAACCAAACCTGTAATTTAACATATTTTAATTTTTTTTTTAATTATTTATATGTCGATACTCGAACGATGATAATATACTCTGATATATAGTAAATGGTCGATTTCTTTATAACAGATAAATATATATATATATATATATATTATAGGTGTATTTAAAATGGCAGATAAAAACAACACATTAAAATTTTCTTTCTTCTATTAATTGATGCGTAGATTAATGAAAAAATTAATAAATTTTTGTTTATATAATATACATATTTTAATTTCATGAAAATATGGAATTTACAAATTGAATTTGAAAGTTTTAAACGAAATATATGACTATATAGAAAAAAACCCATTTGAGTAAATTCATTTCCATATTAAACATTTAATTCAAGTATATATTTAGGTTTAAATTGATTATATAGGATTCGGATAAGTGACATCATTTGTTAAACAGTTTGTCTTGATGTCTGATGACGCAAAAGTTAGGATATTCTTAAAGATACATGCCGAAAACGAAATTAATTATTCTACAAAAAAAATTAATTTTTTTCACAAAAATTTTGCCGGAAATTCCTTTTTTTTTTTTAATTTGGAGTTGTATTAATTACACCTTTATAGTTGGGTTCCAATTGTCATTCTTATTAAATCATTTGAAATTTCAACTAAATTTGTAGAAGGCAATTTGAATATTGGTTTGTTTTATCAAAAAATATATAGTTGAAAGTGTGAAAAATCTTTGTTTTAACATACGATTTTTAAGAAAATTCACTATACCTTTAAAACCAATGATTCGATTTCCTAAATTTTCTTTTATGACAAATTCAGAAATTTATTGTATTTTTAAATGATGCAAAGAAAATAGCTGTAATTTAAAAAATTCACAAATTAGAAAATTGAATTTTCCTGAAAGTTTTGTACGGAAAAAAAATATTTTTTTTTTGTAGTATAATTAATTTGAATTTTAAGCATATATACCTTACAGAAATCCTATCCTTTGGGTTCTTAGGAGAAAATTTCTCACGTCCTGCCAATGCCAATCTGCGAAGAATTTAAATCAATTGAAGAGTGGAATTGAATATAGTAAATTGTATTTTATTTTATTTTATTTAATTATAATCGCATTTTGCTTTTGAAGTATATATTTAGACTTTTGTTTTAAAAGTATATATACATACTTTTTTATATATATGTTTTATAAATAAAATATTATATACGCAGATAAATTTCAATTACTTATCCCATAAAATATTATCGTATTATGTATATATTAAATTTATTTAATCAAAAAAAGAAAAACCCTAAAGTCAATTACGCACAAAACCTGTATTTTATTATAAATGCATTTAAAATAAATATGCAAGATGTAACAGATTTGATCTTATACTTATAAATAAATATATGAATAAATGAATGAATGAATGCGAATGTGAGAATCTATAAATATATTTAATTTATATATGTGATTCATCGTTTTATTATAAATTATATACGTACATAAATACGTATTCTTTTATACTTCGATTTATATATATATATATATATAATTTTATACAGAGAAATTTCAATGTATAATAAATAATATCATATATCTGCAACTATATATATAAAACTTTAATGTAAACATATATATATATATATATACATACATATAGCAGATACAAAAGTATAAATAAATATAGTACAAAGTACATTTTCTTCGCAGTATCAATATATAAAAAATTTACTAATATATATCTCTATATATATAAATATATAAATATATGTATATATAATAAGCATAACATTAAATCAAAAGCTTAAACAAAGAAAATTGTCTATTATAAATGTTCCTATATTTACATATAAAGTTCCTTTCCTATAACAATTTTTTTCGCATAGAATATATTAATAATTATTGTATATACAAACAAATGCACTTAGAACTTATATGTGGTGTACTTATTTTAGATTTACTATATACAGGGTTATTCGCCGGTATTATAGAACTTTAAGGATTTATAGTTTTATATTGCACATATTTGTCGACTATTGGAATTCCGTTAAATGGTTTTTTTTATTTGTTTTTTGTAACTTGTTTACGTTATCTTTAACGAGATCAATTAAGTCTTTAACAAAATTAAGTCTTGCATATGAAAGTATATATGTCAGTTATACTATAGGAATACATTGAATTATTTTTAACTTCAAAACTTTATGAAACAGAAAAAAAATATTAAAAGCAAAATAAGTGGTCGCACCCTGAACCTTTATATATTCGCAGTATTAAAAAATAAATACGCACCTATGGATTAATTTTTTTTGCATTTATCTTGCTTGTAACTGTCACTTCATATTCAATTTATTTTATATACATGGGCTTATAGCAATTTATTCAATTTATATGTGCATTATTTTGTATCTATATACTTATATTGTTCGTCGTTGGATTAATTTACGATATTTATGTTACAATGTAATATTAAATTTTTTTTATCGTTATATATTCTATATATACAAACAAACATATCTATTTATATATTATGCTAAAAATAACACTATAAATTCATTCATATATACATTTAATTTATTACAGGTATAGGCGTTTTTTTACCTATATATGTATGTATGAATAAACATTTTCTTATATGATAATCTCGATATATTTATAATAATGATATATTTTATACATATAACCATAACGAGATATTATATTATAAAAGTTCATTGCATTATACCCTTTAGCTTTTATACAATACGTCTAAATATATTTTGTTCATATAATATGAGATGATGAGAATTTTTATATTTATAGACATTTATGCAACGATTTATTAATAGACTATAAAAATGTTTACCTTTTACAAATAAAGTACCATAAAATAAACTATATAGTTATTTCTTTGTATAAATGCAGCATAAAATGCAATTGCAATAGGTTTTCATGATTTTTTTTTCTTCAATATTTGCTCATAAAAAACAATTGCTTGGTTGGAGAAATAAATTTTTTTTATTCTTCTTTTGCAAATGTTACTTTTATGCGGGGCCGTAAAGATATTTAAAAAAATATATACAATACACGTTTATAAGAAGATTTGTTTTTAAAATTAAATGCAGAAATTGAAAGAAACGTATTCAATTATTAAAATAAAATTGTGTACATATACAAGATGATAATGATGATCGTGATGATGAGGATAATTTAAAAAAAAAAAAAGTGTAAATATAACCACATATAACATAAATATATATGGTATATGGAAAACAAAAAATAAACTGTATATATAAGCGCCACAGGTATTTTATTTTGTGTCAATCGTTGTATATATATAAAAATATATAGTTATTCTTATAATTATTATATGTATTATATATAGATATACATCTTACCTACATCATCTTATAATCGTCATTAATTTTATATTTATATATATATGAGATTTCATTTGTTTTCATTTTTTTCCATATAATAATTTTGTTGTAAAACATGCTCACGTATACTAAACTTATATATAAAAAAATTATATACATACGAGTCGTGTATATATAAATATATATAAATTTTTTATATATTATATGAATAATTTATGAGACAAGGTTTACAAACGACCTTTGCCAATTAAAATGCAAATTTGGAAATTACAATCATTATAAAAATATAAACAAATACTTACTTATATATATTTTATATAAAATAATAAAATACTTATTTATATATACATTGGTTCAATATACGTGTATGGATAATAAAATGACTATATATATATATATATAATGACTGGATATATATTTATTTGTATATATGTTTAACTATATAAAAAAAATGTTTGTATTATTTTTGTGTTAAATCAATTTTATTTATTTATTTAGTCCGTATTTTTATTCTTTATTATTTTTATTATTCTTATTTTCATATGAGTATGTATAAAATACTTTTTCTTATATAATATAATATATAGTTTTTCTTTTATTCCTATCTATGTTTATTTTTCTTGGCGTTTATATAATTGACATACAAAATATATGTCCGTATATGTATATTATTGATTTTATTTGGATAGAATTTATAAAATAATATTTAATTTATGTTTACAGAAAACGATCTTTTGGTAAAGTTATAAATATCATATGGGTCGTGCCATGTTACAATAACTATACCTAAGTTCCTATATATGTAAGATTTGAAACCAATTTTTAAATGTTATTCAAATTAAATATCTTGTGTATTTTATCAATTACAGGACGACTTTTCCAGTCTATTACTATATAACTATATCCCTAATTTTTTGAAAATATAATATATAAAATTTGCCAATTCAAAAGACATAATAAAAGATTTTTATTCCATTTTTTAAGGATTTACCTTAAGAATAAATTAAAAAACCCGAGAAAACACGTATATATTTTGTAAAATGCTTTCATAATTTAAATGAATAATTTTCAAATTAATAACCTTTCCAAAAAAAATATGTCCGATAATATAAAAAACGTCATTCATATAAGAATTATAGATTCATTTTTGATGAGCAATCATATCTTTAAATCGTATATGTAACTATATATATTTATATATCAAAATGCATTGATGCGGGAAATCCCCTATCGTTATTTTAATATTAATTTTATGCAAAATATTTTTTGTTTATCACCAATTTTTGTTGTTGTTGTTTTATTAAATGACTCATCCCACCGAAAAACTTAAAACAAAAAACAGGTAAAATTTATTATATTATTTGTTTTGTTTATTTTCCAAATCTCCTCAATATATACGTATATAGAAAAGGCAGTTGCATATGCAAAACATAACTTTATCGAAATAATAAAAATTCTTATAAGCAAAAAGACAAAACAAGAAAGACAAAACACATTTGTTTATCGAATTGAGTTCAAAGCTCGCTGCTATATAGTATTTATTTTATATTATTTTTTTTTTCTAAATGTGATAAAACAACTTTTTAAAATTATATATATTACAACACAATCTTTTATGAATATTTTATATTTTATATTTTGTTTTTGTATATTTCTTTAGTATATGAATAATTTGCTTATAATACGCGATTATATACTATATAATATAATAATAATAATAATAATAAAAAAAACCATGCCATGGATGAAAATTAAAAGTAATAAATATATATTAAATACATTTAGGTAAACAGAAAATATAAATGCCTATATTATAATTCAATAAACTGTTTCAGAGTATTATTATATAGTAAATATAATATATATTGAGTTTGAGGTAAACTAGTTATAGATTAATATACATATATATAACTATTCTTATTGGAACTTTAGAAGATAAAAAAAAAACTAAACACAAGACAATTAAATGTTTTATTATCTTAAACATTAATAAAAAAATGTTTTATCATCATAAAAAACAGACCCCTATGTATAGATATCTATATATAGAAGGTATAATAATTATATATATATTATGAAGGTATAAGGAAGTGTATTTTATCAAGTATTTATATATACAATGTATATCAGTGGTTATATATACCTTGAACCGTAACATGCGAAAAATTTTATTTTGTGGTGATATTAAATTCCAAAAAGATATACTATTCATATATATATATAATATATATTATGGTTTTACAATACCTGTATCTGAACAGGTATTAATAAATAAAAATATAAACGTGCTTGTGTAATAAATGTCTATATCTATATAGTGTCTTTCTAAAATATTCAATTTCTTTATATATATAAAGTCAAATTAATATATTAACACGTATTTTTAACGAATCAAAAAAAATTCACATTTATATATATATATATATATATATATATATTAAAGTTAAATATTCCAAGGAAGAGCATTTTATTAACAATATAAAATTAATTATTTAAAAATTATAATTCAAACAAAAATGATATAAAAACAAAACTATATATATATAATAAAATTATATAGATAATGCGCAATATATATATAATGATGATTCATTTCCATCATGATTATGCATAAATTTTTTAATCTTTTATTTTATTATATATATATATATTGATAAACTATCATAGAGGAATATATAAAATTTATATAAGAAAATAAATTTGTAAACTATATATTGATATTCAAATTTAATTGCTTTGGTTTTCCCAAATAATATTTATATATATATATATATATCTATATATATATAGTTAACGTAAATTAATAAAAGATTCATAAATTATATAAAATTGTTTTATGTTTTTCTAACCACCACAAAGGCTTGGGGAAATTTTTTTTATTGTTTTTTTTTATATTCCTTTTAAAAAATTAACAATTTAATGTATCAATGATTAATCCTCACAAATGAACATATATACATATACTTAATGGATGATTATCAATGCAATTTATGCAGAATTTAATTTAATTAAAAATTGAATTAGAGTTTCATAATATAACTATATATAATATTTCAAATTGATTATAGATATTATTATATTAATTCTATGTCTGGTAGTGTTAGTGAATTCATTAGGAAAATTAATTTTACAATTGTTATGAATTTATATGGCAAATAAATCACGTTTTCATCCTTTTATATTTCATATGAATGTTAAAATTGAATAAAAATCAAATAAATTATATAGATAATTAATTCATCACGATGATGTATAATGATGATAAAAATATAAAAAAATATCTTTTATATTAAATGATTTAAATAATTGTAATAAAATATAATGAAAAGAAATTTCCATATAGAACACGTCTACGATTATAAAAAAAATGAAAAAAGAACACGAGCGTGGATTTTAAATATGTTAATATACTATATGTCAATATATATGTATATATATAGAAAAGTACGCTTATATTTAAACAATATAATAATTTAGTATAACTATGATGATGACCAACCAAATAACACAAATAAATAAAGGCAAATGTAAAAAATATGTTGTTTTTTTTCGTATTTATATATTTCCAAACCGCATATATTACATATATACTTATATAAGTGGTATTTTTGGCTTAAAATTATTTATTTCAACTGTATAATAAATATAGCTCAAAGTGAAAAATCAATTATGCTAATTAATTTTTATATTAAATTAACTATAAATAAAAATTTAATGGTATTTATATACTGGATTTTATTTGCATTTATAATATACTTCTTATTATAATGTTTAAGAAATTTAATAGATTTGTTTTATACTATAATTAAATATTTGTTTTTGTTTTTTTTTTTCATTAAATACATACATTATAAATTTATATATAGTTAAAATTATTCGCAAATACCCGTATAATTTTTTTGTATTCACATTTTCTATATTTAATAATTTTTATTTATTTTATATTGTAAAAAATTTTGATTATTTAAAAGATTTTTTTTTTCACTTATAATATTTTCAATATACCATGAAATTATAATTATATATAGTTTTTAAGACAATTTTTGTTTGTGTACATATTTCTCAAAATAACATTTATATATACTAAGAATTTTAGAAAAAAAAAACTCTTAAAAAAAATATTATATATCGAAATTATCAAAGTATTATTTTTAACTACTTTATTTTATAATGAAATATACTCGCGATAAATGTATAAAGAATTCAAATGCTTCTTATATTGCTTTCACAATATTTTACACATATAGTTATAATATGAAAAAGTCAACGTTTTCTTCTATTAATGATGTGTGGTATCATTAAGATATTTTTATTTTTTTTTCTATATAATACGTGGATTTTTTTTTATAAAATTTTGTGTTGTATTTATTTATCTCATCTAAATATATAAGTATTTTTTATTGTCTATTGACAATGGACTATTTTATTTTTTTGTACATGGAATAGTTAAATATTGTAAAATATTTGCACAGTTTTTCTTTTTTTGATGCGATAAAATTTACTTCGATATTTATAGATATTTCTTTGATCAGTTTTCAGTTGTTTTTTTTCTGTTGCAAATGACCTTGTGTAATGAAACGTGTTTATAAAGAATTTTTTTTTTTCAAATAATTATTAATATTTGTATTCTATATATATGATATTTATAAATGTTTTTTTTTTGTATATATACTTTATAAAACAGAAGTTTATTATATATTATCAATTGTATATCTCTATAGTATATAGATTTCTTTTATTATTTGTAATTATATTTAAATAAAATAATATTTGAAATTTGAAATAATCATAAAAATAATTATATAAAACGAAAAATAAAAATTTAAATCATTTTCTAAAATAAAAGGTGTACGTTTGTTTATTTAAACATAAAAATATATATTATTTTTTCGTAAATATATAAATGTACTTGTTTTTTTAATAATATTATTGAATTATTATGCGTAGCGGTGAAAATGCGCTAATATTTTATTATATATATTACCATTAAAACGTGCGTGTTTTATTAGTATGTACTTAAATATCACATCGTATTTAAAAACGTTTATAAAAATTCATTAATATTCCGTTTAAAAAAGTTAAGTTTATTAACTATGGATTATGAAATTATATAATAAATGACAATCGCGATTCCAAACAATTTAATTCCTTGAACTTTTTGTTTTTATATCGATTTTATACTTAAATGCACATATAAATATTTTCTTCACTTTATATCACACACATGGTCATTTTTTTTTTAATATTATTTATCTTATATAAGTTTTTATAAGTTGTGTAAAATATATTATTAGTTTATATATTACTTAATATATAATAAATCGTAAAATTTAGCAAAAAAATATAATATTTATTTATTAATATAATTTTATATATCGACAAATATATATATATATATATATATATATATATGAAATCGCGCGCGTTTGTTTAATCCTAAGTCATCCATAGTCTATAAATATATTTATATATATAAATAACCATTATACGCGGTTACTTATTACTTGGACAATACATGGCATGCAATGAATCTTTTACATATAAAGGTTGCATTATGCAAATTGACAATATAAATGAATGAGTTTATGGATAATATAATAAGTATTTACAATAATTGACATGTCGAGTTATTTATATACATATAGACGAGTACGAGTAAATAAAGAAAATGCACATATATATAATATTGATATTATTTTTATTGAAATGTATATAAAAAAAAATTGTCATATATACTATATTTTTCCTATACACATTTATTACTTAATTTTATTGAAAAATAAACTAAACTCTGCATTGTTACAACACGTGAAGAATAAAATATATTATATACTGTATATAAATTATTAAAAAAAAAAAAATTTTTTTTTACAATAATATACAAGATTATTTTGAAATAATGTTTTATTGGTAAGTGATGTAAATATTCAATATTGTATATATATATATACTTAAAGAGACGTATAATAAAATAACAAATAATGCTATAAGAAGTGTATATATCTTTTATGAAATGTTTCATATAATAAAAACAATTAAATACTCTTATAAGTACTTATTATATGTATGATGATGGGTCTTTTGAAATAATAATAATGATAAACTTTGTGGTAAAAATTGTTTATTTATTTAATTTTTTGAAGGTTGTTTTTATTTTTCATATATATCATTAAAATTATTTAATTATTTTTTTGTGTTGTGTTGTGTATAGAAATATGTTAATAAAACTCCGTTTGGGTGTTTTGAGATGAGTTTTTTTTTTTTTTTGAAGAATGATCTGCATTTGACCATCATCTTTAGGAAACAAATTTTGATTTTATAAACAAATACAAAAATATAAAAAATTATTATTAATTTCAAATATACGATAGGAATAAAGACTATTATATGAATATGGATTCAAAAAAAAAGTATATTCTCACAATTATTAAAGCCTATTTTTTCTTTTAAAAGTATTCAAAGATAATTGCAATTATCAAATTGACAAATGAAAAAAAAATTTGTTATAATAATTTTTTTATTAACCAAATAATACAATAACCGCAGATAATAAATGTAATAAAAAAAAGAAACAATTATATTATTACAATACATACTTTATAGTATATTTTCTATTTTACAAATCATTTTTACTATATTTTACGTTACCTATATATATATAATAAATATATAAATGTATATTTGATACAATTATTCATAATGCGTAAAAATACAAATAAAATTTAAAAAAACATTCAGATAAAATGTAAAAAAAAAAAAATTGATGTAAATAATAAAAAAAAAAAACAATTCTAATAAATTATAATATGAACATAGAGAATATAAACAACACAAATCGAATGTGTAATTTTTTTTACAATAATTTTAAGGTCATAAAACCTAATTAGGTTTTTTTTCTCTCAGTTTGTTCATTTGTAAACTTAATAAAATAATACAATAATTTTACAAAAAGAAAAACTAAAAAACAATTGATATACTATTATTTTGTGGTATACCGACGATTGACTATATACACTATATTATATATAGTTAACAGATATCGTAAAGCAGGTGAATTGTGTATATTATTTTCACAAAAAAAAGTTTTAATATACACGTTGATAATTATAATATAAAACATTTTTTTCCATTACGTATATTTCATCATAATATATATTTATTCAATTTTGATCACTGTTTAAATATATAAATATCGATAGATTAATTCACAGGCACTTTTATAAATATTTTTTGTATATATATACACAAATATAACCTAGACCTTAAAGAATAATATTTCATACATTATTATATTATTATTATAGTATTATTATTATTATTATATTGTTATTGTTATATTACTGCTAATATCATTATTATTATATTATAGTTGTTATTATTATTATTATTATTATTCATGTGTCTATAATGACTGTGAATGCAAACTTCTTATATAAGGTATCTTCATAATAATGTTTGTGTTATGTAATTGTAATATATAAATAATAATTTATATAATTATATTGAATTGTATATGTACAAATATTTACATTTGTTTATTTTTTTCTTTTATTTTATGTCAAATCAAATAATAGAATAAAGATAAATTCTTATATTTTAATATTCATTTTGTCACACGTTAATTTTATTGAATCACATGATTAATATATATTTCATATTATAAAAATAGAAACTAACAACGCACTACTGTTCATGTTCAGAAGTAAATATATAATTATCGTCAATCCATAATATTGAATTTTTTTTTGTTAATCACCATGAAACCGTGAAGAAGAACGATTACAATTTATTCTTATCGCAATTATTTTACAAATCTTTATAAATAACAAAATTTAATATAACATTTGATAAATATTGTTTTGATCCTGAAACATTACCATCATTTACAGACTATTGTGTTTTTTTTGTTTTACTCAATGATCAGTATTTTTATTGCATATAGACAAAAAGTTTATTATATATTATATATATTTTTACTTTTTAAATAATTAAAAATTTAAACAACAAAAACAAACAAACAAATAAAAAGTAACAACAACCGCAAAAAAAGTAACAACAAAAAATTAAAATCAATTAAAATTACTTATTAATTTTTAACAATTCATACACGTTCTATATATATAAATATAATAAAATATTCAATAAAATATTTTTATTTATACGCGATAAAAATATATATTTCTGGTATATGTACAAATAATAATATAATATACAAACAAATAATTATATAAAACAATAAAACAACCGGTATGTATTTTATTTTATATATAGATTTGTATAATAGATTTTTTTTTTGTTTGATTTATAGAATTTTTGTAAAAATGAGATTTTATCCAAAAAAAAAATCAATTTTAATATACTTAACATTCATAAATATAATAATAATAATATTGCAATTTACATACCACGCCTCATTAACAATAATAATAATGTATATATGTATATTACAATTAAATAAATAAACAATATAATAATTAAAGAAATTTAAATAACGAAACTTGTCTTTAATTTAAAAATAATATAATTATATTAATTATACCGATTTGTGAAAAAAAAAAACTGAAAACTATATATAAAAAAAAATGAAAAAAATATTTACAATTTTAAAATAAATTATAATCGTATTATTGTTAAGTTTTAAAACATTGTTAAAATTATATTTTTTTTTTTTTTATTTATACATATATATTTCAGTTTTAACGTCAACACCAAACGAAATAACAATACTGAAATTCAATCACCATTTCTAAAAAATGATTATTGTATAATGTTTTCTTGATTTATTTAAATTATACGCATTGTATTTCGAACCACTTTTACAGTTTTTTTTTTTACACTTTTAAGTATTTTATAGTTGGAAAAATTAAAAGTAAAATTCCAGAATAGTTATTTAGTTTGTGATAAAATCCAATTAAGTACATTCACGGTATATTAGTCATTATATTTATTTTTATTAACAAAAACTCTTAAAAAAAAAATCAGAATAATATTTATGTTTGAAGAACAAACAACAATAACAAATTTTTTTTTTCATTCTAGATTTTTTAGAATAAATTTACTTCAATAATAACAATTGAATGAGTGAAATTGTTATATTATTAAAAAGTGAATTAAATTCTCAATGATAAATGATTATCAGAAATAAAAATAAATATCGAAACACAATTTTTCGTTTACCGGCATTTACATTAACTATGCGCAAGGTTTGTCATGACAAAATCGGATAATTAATAAATCATTAAACAATAATTGGAAGAAATTAATATATGACTTTAATATATGCGATTCCTCTTTTTATTTTCCCAAATTTTACACAATATTTCTGATTATTTTTTGTATTATGAATTTATTTGAATTTTTTTATTAGTTTATTCGTTTCTTTATTCAAGAAAAAAATGTTTCTAATATCGAAGATTAAGTATAGGGATATCTCCTTTGAAACAAATTAACAATTTTCATAGAATACATATAAATCCATTATTTATTACTAATTTTAAAATTATAATTTTTTTATGCAACATTCCTATATATAAAGCGAAGTTAATTAAAATAGACTCTATATATATGTATATAAAAAAGTCAATGACTTAAACTGCAATCTAAAAATAGATTTAAAGTTTCTTTATATAAAATACATCTTATTCAATAAGCAAAAAATAAAATTTGTTACTTATTTATTTATATACTCGTTATCGTTTTTATAATAAATATTCAAGTAGTACCATTTTTTTATATCCAGTATTTATAAATAAATAATGCAAAAATGCATGCAAAACTATAATATAAATAAATATTTACAAACAAGGTATTCAAAGCCAATTATTTTCTATACAGGGTGATTAAATTTCTAGAAAAAAATCTAGTATGAAAGCAAAAGTAGCTTGAATTGTCAAATCTAAACGAATTAATTGTCTTATATTAGAATATAATTGGATGGATTTTCAAAGGAAAATCATAACGAAATAGGAAATAATTTCTTTTTAGAAATGGTCATTAAACAGATAGAATGTTTATGATAAATGGACAACTAACTTTAAAATCATTATCAGGATAACGAGCTATTTAGGAACTAAAATTTAAAGACTTATAAATAAACGCAGAGTTTTTTGAATCAATAAAATAATGTTAAATGAAAAAAAATATCTTATATAAATGGTAAATGAATTTTTAGTACACAATATCTAACATATATGCAATAAGAAAATTAAGTAAACACGATTTCATAATTAACATTCAAAGATATAATTTATTATAATTATGTATATATGGTATGGTATTTATATTTGCTATTTTCGTACAAATAGTTATTTAGTTATACCTCTTACTATCTATAAATACGCTATTGACCATTTAAGGTCAGATTTGAATTATGTTTTTTTTAATACAATACTAGTATTAGATCTCAAAATTTTATTTTTAACATAATTTCATAATATTATATTATATCTTTTATCTATTATATCTTTTATCTTTTAAAACAATATAATACCCGATATTTTAATTAAGTTAAAGTTAACTAAAAGTTTCCATATTGTTAATTTAATAAAATATAGTTATAATAATAAACACAAAAAATTAAATTGTCATATGTCAAATGAAGCATTTAAAATTAATGTTAATTTCAATTATATACAATATAATTATATCAATTATATCAATTATATACAATATTATTTTTGATTTTGATTAATAATTTTGTGTATTTTACAAATTATTTATGATTGTTAATATATAAACGGTTTAAAATTATCCAATTAACATATAAAATATTACATTACATAAATAAAGGTAATAACATATTATACCTGTTTATTTTGAAAATTAACAAGTACATGTTAATTTCTTACTTAATATAAATCAATTTTTATTTTTGGTAATTTATTTAATTTTTAAATTTAACTATATATTCGGTTTTTTTTATATGAAAATTATTATTATTTGATTTTAAAAGAAAACAGAAGGTAGCCCAACAATTTTTGCAGTTATTAAAAGACACACACAGACAAAATACTACCGCGATTATCAAACCGCATACAGCTTTTGTATGATCCTAAAACAATTTTTTTTTATTCGATAGTAAAACGAAAAAAATAAACAATTCATTATATAAACAAATAATATAAAAATTATAAAACACAAAAATATATGAGACCACGAATAGTTTAATCACAATAACATTTATTTTATCGCAGGAATTAATTAATAAAACCATATATTAATTATATTATTATTATTATTATTAATCGCATTTATATTGATTTATTATTATTAAACATTTTTTATATAAACATTTTTTGCATTATAAAAACTATTAATTTAATAATCATTCATAGAAATATTTAATGAATCAGAGTTTTATATAATATTTAAAATATATAATAAATATTTATTAAATGGAAAATATGTTTAATTCACATATAGTAATTCATTATTCGATAAATGCTATTTTATCAATATATTATTATTTCTATATAAAGAATTTTATATAATTTTATATAAGTTTTTATTTTAAATGTTAACCGATATATAAAATCTGATGAGTATGTGTTAAATTGTCTAATCAACTAGATTTTCTAACAAATGAAAATTCAATATAGTTTTCATGCGGTATAATTATTTCTTTTGATTGTTAAAAATAATGCCCTTGACATTGATCATTATAATCATTCATATTCATATATGTTCTTCATCTAAATTTTCATTCTGACGTTCATAAATATGTAAAAAATATATTGAAAAATATATATAAATTAATCAAATGCAATAACAATAAAGCGGACAGATGGATAATTAATTTAAAAAAAATTATTTATTATAATTCGTATCGCATATATTTATAATTATTGTATATATGTACATAAATTTGAATATAATACATATATATACATATATATATATATTTTAAAATAAAATGTTTTCAAAGTGAATAAATTTTTAGTTGTATATATTTTGTTTCAAAAAATAAAAATAATCAGACATGTAACTATAACCATAAATACGTAGAACCGCTCAATTTTTATTAATCAGATAATAAAAAAAAATATAAATTAACGAAACAGCAGGACGTTATTTGTTAAAAAAAAACCAAAATTTGATTAATAATTTCAAAATTTAAATTGATTGAACATATTTTAAAAATTTTGACTTACAAAGATAAATTTTTTTACAACTAATCCCCTTAAAACGTGAACGCCATATTCGATTTTCAATTAGCAAAGTCATCGGCAGGCGATGGTTTAAAAAAAAAAATTTATTAACAATTTTATCAATAATATACTATATAAATAAAATTATATATGCATTAATAATTGATTTTATATACAATTTATTTCCATATACTATATATATATATACTGTAATTGAATTATGCGGAATTTATGTAATATTGAGACTGCCATTATATAAATATATATATATATATATAGTTTACCATATTTTAATATATTGTTTATTATTTTATCAAAACAATTTTTGTAATTATTATTATTACACAAATATATGTAATAGGTATATTATATGGCAATGTCATGGTAATACAAATAAAATATAATTCTAACTTAATTTTTTTTTTTATTAATTACATATTATTTTGCTTCGTAACATTTCAGTAAAATATAATTGCTTTGATAATATATAATAAGTTTTTCGATTGTAATGAATGAATAATTAGTTTTTATCTATTGTATTAAAATAAAAAAAAAGAAAAAAAGATGATTCTCTGGTCTCTTGCAAAAAAAAAAAAAAATTAAAAATTAAATTACGTCTATTTATATATTTATGATAAATTATGTTTAAATAATTATCTATATATATTTATTTCTATATAGTTTATACACTATATACGTATATTTACGACAGAAACCGGAGATAATGATATTAATGAATGATAATGATTAGGATGTGGCAAAACAATAAATAAATATAGAAAAGTAGCAGTCATAAAAATCTCATTAAAATATATATATAAACGTAATATAATAATGTAAATAATTATAATACCTCTTATATGTTATATTGTATTGTGTTTTTGTTTTATATATATACAAATATAATAAAAAAATAATATACAATTTATATACCATATATGTATATATGACAATCATTTGCATATTAAATGCAATATTATTTATTATATTTAAATAGTCTTATACGTTTGTGCATCATTTAAATACAAATATTGATATATCTTATGATTTTTTTTTTGCATATTGTTTTAATATATATATATATATATATATATATATAATATACATTATTATGTTGATTTAATGACATATATTCTCAGATATAAAATATATACAGAAAATTAGACAATAGAAATATAGATGAATATGAAAAATATCAATCTATATATATAATATGTAATATATACATATATATACATATATTTGCTGTCAACATCAAACGTTTGCACGCGATCCATCTATTTACATATATTGTATATGTATATCGAATATTATATATATTCTTTATATCTAGTGTTTATAAAAAAAAATATTATTATTGGTATATTTTACCAATTTGTCCAACGCAAAAAATAACATTATTTGTCATACAATCATGTCTCGTTAATTGAATGAATATACACAAAAAAATAAATATATAAATAAATAAAAAACAAAACGTATTTTAATATGTTAATATTTATTTTTTGACAATTAAAATTGTAAATATAATAATTCGCCCGGAAATAGTAATTTGTAAACTTATATACAATTAATTTATGATTATATATAGTTAGTTGTATTATATAGGTATTTACCATTTATTTAAATAACAAATTTTGTGCAGATCATAATTTTATATAGAAAATTCATCAATGATAAAAACAGAAATAAAAAAAAACCAAACAAATTATTATTAATATATATAATTATGTATATGGCTACGTATAAATCATCAATATCATTAAAAATATATACAATATAGACTATATATAGAGAGTATTTAAAATTATGTTTTGTTATGGTTTTACATTTTTAAACTTATTGATTAGAATCCCTGTAAAATTTTCACATAAGTAGGATATTTAGGGAAAAATATTAGTTCAAAATTTATATATACTTTTTATTAAGATATATACGCAATAATTGAATAACAACTGAAATGAAAATCTTCAAAAATTATTTTTCTATTCAAATATGTTTTAAAAAAAATTATTACTATATATTAGAAAATTTCCTGATAAATACAAAAAAAAAGTACGGAAGATAGATGCAAAAACACTTTATAATGAATATAACAACAATCAAATATTATAGATATGAATATTAAATAATTGATTGTATTCTTTTTTAAATTGTGCGTTAAATCAATTAAAATAATTTTTCTTTATTTGTATTTTTATACAATATTGAACTATAGGATATATAAAATACATCACATCAGTATATTTTATAAATATACCGGATAAATTAAAAAAAAAAGCTTTAAAATTCTTTAATGTTAGTTAGATATGTTTTAAGAAAACAAAAAAACATTACCTAAAAATAAATTGCTATTTTTTTTTATAAACATAAATAGAGTATATCTATAGAAAACGTTGAACGCATAAGAACTTGTTTAGTATAAGTAATAATAAATAGGACTTGATTTTTTTTTCTTTTTTTTTTGTTAAAGTGATGAATTAACAATAATTTTAAATATCATTCAAAATACTGTATTATAAATAGAGATTGTATATGAAATATTTCATTTAATAATATTGTTATAATTACAATAAGAGAAAAAAATATTTTTGCCAAATAACTATTACCATTACCTATATAATAATTTTTGCTAATTTTTTTTTTTAAACAATTTTACTTTGTATACACCTATCATGTTAATAATTTAATATATACCTTTATTATAACGTCAATAACATCCATCATAAAAAGTTTTTTTTTATTTATTGTAAATTATGTTTATATATGTTTATATGTATACTATAGTATACATATTTATTTATTTATTATTGTGGGTTTGTTCGATTTAAAAATTAAAATACATGAATAGTCCACTATAACGAATCATATTAGAATATATATATATATATATTTGTTTATGGATATTTTTAAATATAGGTAAAAAATCACGTTTGTTATATTTGTGATGCTTTTTTGCTTATACTCTGTTTTTAAGTTATATTTGGCGTGAAATTAGAAATATAATTTTCTTATCCTGTTATTGTTATTTCTATCAAGAATAAATTTTCTAACAATGATCACGATTTCTACATATTTTTGCTAATATCTACATCAAACCATTCTGATAGGAATGCACAGATTTCATTCAATAGGCATAGATATGGAAATTTACCTAAAATCCACAATTGCATTTCTATAATATATACTATACAATCCATTGACGATGTATAATATGGTTATAATTGTTATTAAGAAATTAGGTGATTAGAATCAATATTAAATTTTTATATCAAACATCTACTGTAATTTTTTTTTTTGTAAATATATTTCACATCAAGCATCAGGTTTTATTTTAGCATATTAATGAATATTTATATACACGTGCAGATTTATGTGATGTGGTACTTATAGATTTTTGCTTGTTGTACATTCATTGTATATTTGTATAATTTATGTGCACAAACAATATATATATTATTATAAATAAATATGTATATAAAAATATAGTTGATGATGATCTGAATGTTTATTTTATTGTTATTTCTATATATATAAATATAGTTATAGTTTACATAAATATATTCGAATATATTTTTTATATATAGTAATGGAAGAGTGAAGGTTATTTCTGTATTATATTATTTTTTTTCTATATATAAACATTTTTATTTATTAGAAATTTTTTTTTATAAACTCATTTTTTTTTTTATTATTATTATCAGTATAATTTCCATTCATAATATAATAAAATATATATAGAGTAATATAATAATATATATATTTAATTGTAATGAATTTAAATTGAATTTATATTTATTTATTAGTTATATGGTAATGGTTATATATATATGATTGGCAAAAAACAAGAAAACTAATGGTTTTTTTTTGTACTACTTTAGACATGCTAAAACTTTGTATATATTTTTTTAATATTCAATTTATATATTTGTTATAATATATTCAATACAAGCTTTTGTTTAAATACAAAATATATAGTTTAGGTACGATGTATATCGTCGATTTTTTTCTGTATGAAGTATATAATCTAAATTTTTTTAAAATTTGCGTATACAAAATATTATATTATATTAAACCTTTTGTTGTTCGTTTCGTAATTGTTTTTAAATTTTTTTTTGATCGAACGAAATTAAATATATGATATTTATTGATGTGTTGTTTTTTTTTCTTAAATAAGAGGAAATCAATAATATATACAGACAGATTTACACAGGTACTTTAAACAGTATTTTATAATAGTATAATTTTAAAATACCTTCACATTCTTTAAATATTCTGTACCTATATAAATATATATAATATCAATAATATATATATAATTTCTTATACTTTATGTACATAACGATACAAGTATTTTTTAAAAAAAAATAATGTTTTGTTTTGTTTTTTTTTTTAGTTTAAAGAATTATTACGTACAAGTAGTTTTTATCCATAATTTTAATTGAAATTTTGTATATATTCAGAAGTAGTTCTTTTGCTGGGGTATTGTATTATAATTATTTATTGTATATATGGTACAATAATATAAAAAAAAAGATGAAATTTTCAAGGAAGCCCGTGAAGAGCTTTAATCAGGTTTTTCCTTCGTCATATATATTTTATTACTTATATGAAGATACACCATATACAAATGATTTGTTTTAAAAATAAAAAAATAAGACGTAAATACTATCTAATAATAATTTATATAAAATATTTTTTGTTCTTAAAAAATAAATTATAAAAATGCTATAATTATATTTACATTCTTCGAAATATATAAACTGTACATACATTTTTGTTGTTGTTTTATTCGCACTTTAAAAACTTAAATAAAAGTATTAAAAATTAAAAATAATTAATCAATTTGATGGACATTATAATAATATAAATATGCGGTTTTTATTTTTACATTCATAAATTTATAGAAATAATATACAAAAAAATGTATATATGCATAAAATAATTCAATAATAAAAATATTGTTGTAAATTTTATAGACATTTTGTATATATTGTGTATGTATGTAATTGGTTTGAAAAATTGTTTATATTTTTATATTGTCTCTGGGTTAATAGAATTAAAAATAATTATTTTTTATGATTTTTATTATAATGAAATTGAAATATGTATATAATATATTATAAAAATATTACATATTATTAAGTCTAATAATATAGTTCATTGGTACTTTTTTATTATTTCTGTAATCAAATTAATGCAAAAAAAAATTTGATTTCAAAACATTCCAGTTTCTTTGGCGAGTCAATAGTTTAAATCAAATCAAATTACAATTTCACTACACACATTGTTGGTTTAAGTACAGCTCGGCATGAATATATTCTTTAAATACGAAAAAATTTCTAATCTATTATTACCAACACGTGAACTTGTTACTCTTGTTTTCTTTAAAACTTAATATTGAATATTGAATATGAATTCATTAATACTCCCGCCTGATCTTGTTATATAACATTCAAAACAATTAATGATGATTTATCATTATATTATCTCCTCATCATATAAACATAATTATATTCAAATTCAAATTCTTTAAATATATTTGGGTCACATGAATCGCAATTATCATATGTATATATATAATAAAAAGAATTTTAATTATATAAAATCAATGTTCTATTTATATATATATATATATATATATATATGTATAATAAGTTATAATCACATTTACAACGGTCAGATATAAATCACAGGATAATTTATAATTCAATAACATATGTATATATAAATTCTATAACAAAAAAATGTATATCGATTGAATGAATGTAAACAATTAAAATGTGTATTTTATTATTAATGTATGGTGTGTTTTATGTATATTAATTAAAATTATGATCATGTTTCGTATTTTTATATATATTTCCCTTAATGCTATTATATATATAGAAGGTTAAAAATAATATACTGTATATAAATTGATTTTGTTTAATATATATATATATATATGAATAACAGATAAAATAAACACAAAAACAATTGAAAAGCAAAAAAAAAATCGTACATGTGAATTTATTAAAATCAGAATAAAAAAATTAATTTATGCACAATAGCAAGTATATCTAATTCAATAAAATAAGTAGTACTTTTTTTTTGTGTATATTTATATCTATATTTTTCTATACATTGATAATAATTTTAAAATAAAAAATATATTTATTGCAAAAATTTCTTATGTATCTTATTGGAAGTAATTACCTAATTTATAATAAATTTTTCACGATATCAAAATCAAAACAAATATTACATTCTTATACAGGAATTTTCATAACATTTTTGAGTATTTTACGACCCCTCATTTTTCTAAGATATAAATTTGATTTATTTTTCCAATCATAAATTATTATTCAAACTTTGCTAAAAAAAATCGTTAAGCTTTAAGTTTAAATTATGTAAAAAAAAAAATTTAGTATATAAAAACAAAGATTTTCCTAACAGATATATATATAGTGAGAGGGAGGACATATGCGGATGGATCATATCATATATAGTATATATATAATACAATAAATAATATCGCTTTTTAAAATTTGTATAAAATTAAAAAATTTCGTAATATTTTTATTTTAAATAGTATGATGATATTTTTTAAATTTTTACATATATACTTTTATTTAAATACCTGTTTTCAATTTATTTTTTATAATTCCAAGGCAGACATTTTTTCATATATCTACATATTGATATAGAAAAGATAATAATTCGTTTCATTCTTTTATTTTTTCATACATTATAGTTAATAATTCATTCTATCTGTATATTACATATAGATAAAATATTTTTGTTTGGTTTTTTTCCATAATTTTTTCTGTACTTCACTTCATATTTTTTATTCAACATATATAGAAAAATGTACATGATTTATAAACATTAAAAATATGTCTTTTTCTTTTTCTGTGATATCTAACTAACTATGTATATATAATATAAGATAACTTACAATGCTTTTATTATTACATATATATTTTAAAATTTATGGAAAATTTATGGACAGGTTAAACTAGAGATCACGCAAATCCAATCATATATATATAGATCTATATGTAATAAAAATAAATAAATATCCAATCAAACTATATACGTATTCGTATATATGTTTTCTGTAATCTAGTTATTTCCAGACAATACTAGAATAATAATTTATGATTTAAATTTTTCCATTATAATTATTATTATTTTTATTATGATTATTAAAAAAAAAAAGGTAAATAAACAAATATGAAAATGCCATTATGACGAGTTGAATGCATAAACAAAATATACCTCTGCATATACGCATATGATATGTTTATATATTAAAAAGTAGGTTACATTGATATATATCAGTTTTAATATGTCTTTTATTTAATAATTTAGCATTAAAAGCTTTCATATATATTATATATATATAGTAGTAATTATTTTGTTTATGCAGAGTTTAATCAAAACGATAATTTCACACAAAGATATAAAACAACCTCTATATGTATCGATCGATATACCATATACAATGCCATATCGTAGCACGTGTATAAATATAGAAAAATATTTATAATACTCAATCATAGATCTTGATGATTCGCAAATGAATTTTTATCGATATATTTATATATAGATATAATATAATTAATTTAAATTTTTAATGAATATTATAAAAAAAAATCCATTCAAATGAGGTGTTTTTTCCTATATGTATATATTAATATGCATCATTAATAAATAGCCTATATATAAATAAGTGAATGTCTTGTATATAACACAGAAATATCCAATTGCTAAAATAATTCATTCATCATCATTCATTGTCACATTTTTTATTGAATATTTTATAAGTGCTATTTATGTATATGCAATGCATAAATAATATACTATTGGCGCCACAAATAAAAGAAGTTTTTTCCATAAGTGCAATTTTAGTATTTATTAATTAAAATTTAACCTGCTTGAAAGACTGCGGGGAGTTATAATAAAGTTGTTTCTCCAATATACACATATTTGTTTTAAAATATGTACAGATAAATATTATCAATTAATTTGATTATAAATATAATTTATCAGACATATGTTCAGCAGGTATCATAGATACATGTTTTTAGAGTGAAAACATTTTTTTATACAAATTCCTTACTGGTGCAAAAATATATAAATTTTTTTTAATACAATCTGATATATTTATTATAGAAGACAATTATAGAAAATCCATTGAAATGAATATATTGAATATTTTGAAATGCATCGCACATGCATATAAGATTGAAGCAAATTTATAAAAATTAAATTTCTATAAGTCATTCAAAAATATAATGTTTTCTTTCTTTTTTAAATATATATACGTATTATAAAAAAAAACAAAAATTTTCCATTGATTCCGAAAGTTATTTGAATGCATTCTTGTAATATATACAAAAATATTGATTTTATTACATTAAAAATGCATATAATAAGATATAATAAGCATATAGCATTTTTTCTCATTTTCATATGAATTCATATATATATAGATAAAATTTAATTTACATATTACACATATAGTGTATATATAATTTTAATATTAAATTATAGATGCGCGGTGATTATTTACTAATAATATATAAATTTATATCAATATAACGTGATATATAAAGAAATTAATATTAATATATTCTACATTTAACATTAATTAATTATTTGTAAAAAAAAACAACATCAAATCATTTAAACATTTAAAATAATATAAATAATATTAGTCATATTATAAACACATTTTATCATCATAAATAAATGCGTCGTTAATTTTTTTTTTATTATCAAACCCATTCACCTTTACATTTATATAATTAATTCCAATAGATATGTTATATAATGGGTTTTTAATTAAATTTATACAATATTTTACAACAATAAAATATTTCAATAAAACAATATTTACTTTATTATATAATTTAGCAATAATAATAATAATTAATTTTAAAGAAAATATATGAATTTAAAATATAAAAAAAAAAAACTGATATTTCATGTGAAAAAATTATATAAAATGCTTTAACATAAAAAATCTTTTAAATAAATAGTTAATTTTATCGTTAAAGATGCAAAATTTTATGAGATTAGGCAGAAAGCAAAAAATGAATAAATACCCAAAAAGGAAAAATCCGCATGATCACAGAAAATTTATGAAAAATTGTGGGAAAAAAATTGTTTTACATGAGTTAAAAAAAAAAAACAATCTCTTCTTAAATGACCTCTACTACTGCTGTCAAATTGCTTTCGTTGGTTTTTCCAATAATTTTGATTGGTATAAATGTAAATTTTTGACAATAAAATAAAAATGAAAAAGTTTAAGATTAATTTTTTTTAATAAACCTAAATATAATAAATACTTAATTGCGATGATTTTCATATAAAAATATATATTTTACCAGAGCGTGTACATTTAACTGACATTTAATGCAATAAATTACAAATTATTAATTTTTTGCTTATTTATTATTCCATTTTTTTTCATTCATTCATTGAATTATTTTATTCGACATGCCAAACCTTAAATTAATGTTTTTTTTTTCATTTAAATATATTATGTGTAAAACACAATCTATTCAATCAGTCGTATGATGAACTGAAATATACGCGAGATCCATGCTAATGAATGCAACCATCATATAGGTGAAAGATTTTTTTTTTTTCATTCTTTAAGAATTTATTTATATTCTTATAAGTTTTATATGCTATAGAACCGTTAAATACATTACAAATACCATATATATACAAACAAATTCTAATAAATATAGAAAATTTGTAAAAAAAAAAAATATATGGTCAAGATTATTGCGATGATACATTCAAAGACATTGGATTGGTAGACTATATAATAAATAATATATATCTTTATAGTGATATATTGATTAATTTGTATTGTAAATTCGCAAGATTAATTGGACAAAACATTAATCATATATAGTAATTCATTATATATAAAATATTTCACGGTATAAACTAATTCACAGTATATTATTGTTTAGATTATACATTTTTTTTTAAATTAATTTAGATAAATCCACTCTATAGTGTTTTTTTTTCTTTAAATGTTTTTAGAAAGGATTACTATAAAGATTTATATGTTTGTATAATAAATCAAATTAAACAAAAAAATGTCTATATATAATTTGCGGTTTTTTTTTATAATCTCTTTTTAAATGATATATCTCGCATGTCATTCATAATTTGTATATACACGAAGAAATATATGGAATTTTTCAAAAGATTTGTCAAAAAGCGTGTATAACAATTTGTAAAAATTATTCATATATATTTAACGATAAAATGCAACAGACACATCATCAACTATTTAATGACATTTTTTTTATCTTAATTAATTTTGAAAACACAAATATATTTTGTAAAGTGATTCATTGAATCTTATAGGTAGTTTTTTCACTATATGATTTATAGTCAGTAATATTATTATTATATGATATCTATATAGGACCGATTATCAATTGATCTGTATACATTTTTTGAAAAAAACATATTTTTTATATTGCATCACGCATATCGTTGTATTTTTAATTAAATTAATTACACATGATTAAAATATATATAGATAAACAAAATAAAGACAAATTATAACTTATGTATAAATCGGATTTTAAAGTTCTTAAGGACATTCGCGTTAATAAATTTGATATTCGTTTTTTTCTTTTGCAAAGTTTTAATTGTATATCCAAAACTATTAATGAATGATAGTGTAAATATGAATAAATAACATCTATATAACATAACGAATTAAGGAAAACTAACGAAAAAATATGATTTATATTAAAACATTTCCATTTCCCATTTTTTTTTTCATTATAATTACTAATAAAATAAGTAACTGTATGTATAAAATTGCAATTTAGAATATTTTAGTTATTTTTTTTTTAATATTTTACAAATAAAACCCATGTATAAATCAAACAATAGATAGACTTAACTAAATCAAATGATATTGCAATAATGTAAAATAAAAGTTATATATATACTCAGTCATATTGTAATAGACGTTCGCTATATGTATTCGTATAGTAACAATTAAATGGATAAGAGATAAAGGGAAAAAAATATTATAATTATAAAATAAACAAAGCTATTTTCCACATTTTATATAACATTGAAAACATTTTATTTTGTCACATTGTGTGTGTGTGTGTATTTGTTTTTTTTTTGCACGAAAAGTGTGATGTTTTAAAAGTAATTAAAATAAATCTTTAATATATATTAACTTATTAAAAAAAAAATAAACAAATTTAAAGGGTGTCGTCGTCAATTGTGTCATTTTCACAGATCTTATCAAAACTATTTATACGTATAAATATTTACTTCATCATCACTTTTTGTTTTTATTATAAATTATATATAATCTTCCATATAAATATAATATATAGTCACCCTCTATAGTATATGTAATTATAATTTAATTATCTTAATAAATTAAAATATATAGTGTTGTACGTTTAAGATTTATTTCTATATGTACATAAAGATTATTTATTATATTGCATATTATATTCATTTTAATAATGTGATGAAATAATATACAATAATAAAAATACGGTAGTCTAAAAGCATTTTATTTTTATATATTACAACACCAAAATCCCATATATATTTGTGTTTATATTTCCAGTAGGAAATAATCTTAAATAAATTCTTGATACAAAAAAAAAAAAACAATTATCATATAATATAACAATTTGATAAAATATAAATATTGACTCACTTTCAGATTCAATCTCTTTTATTATATTTAATTTTATTCAATAAATATTTATAATTATTACAAAAAACAACTAAAAATAAACTTTTACGCGTCACTTTGCACATTGATTGATTATAAACACTGAGCTTATTAATATAAAGTTCAAATTGTTAAAGGTAAATAAAATGAAAAAAATACAAAAAAAAAAATTCATAATATCAATAATATTTAGACTATACATTGTATATAGTCCCTTCCATCTTCTTTTAATTTTATACGTGCGTGATTTTATTATAATTATTATAAAATAGTTTCAAAATAAAAACTTGTATATATATTGAATATATATATGCATATATCTTTTAGATATTTAATTAAAAATTTACTATATAACGAAGTGGAAAATTTTGAGGTATTTTATTATTATGATTACAATTGTGAAAAAATGAAACAAACTATAAAAAATTAATATAATTAATCCCGCAGGTTTTTTATACCCGGTTTAATTAATTGTTATATCATTTCAATTAGATTTTGTTTATATATGCGGTCATTTCCACATCACCTATTTCATGTATGGACTATATTGAGATTCATTTTAAAATGTGTTTTTTTAATTTATTTCACAGATTTAATTTAAAAAATTATATAAGCAAAGATTTATATAATTCTGAATCCAATTTTTGAAATAGATATGTTGATTAAAAATGCGATAAATTTATCCATGTATATGATTTTTTGGGTAATTTTATAAAGTTTTTCCAAATTTTTATATATGAAATACCTATAAATAAATATATTGTTGTTATATATATGGTATAAAGTGAGAAATTCCATATACATTTTTAATAGCATTCGCTGCGTGTGAATGGTTTTGGTTTTTTTCTTTGATTTTTAATAAATAAAAAAACCTATATCATATATATATTTATAAGATTAATATCGGGTAATTTTTATTATCTTAAAAATATAATTTGAAATTTAAATCTTGACAAAAAAAAAACGTATTCAATTTTAATAAAATTATTAATTACATTTTCATTTTATTCTTTTATTATAAGAATTTTGTGCGTGCTACTTATAATTATATTATTTTTTTTTTTTAAGATAATATCATTTATTTTTTTTAACTTTAATAAACGAAAGAGGTAAATTCGTTTTTAAGGATTTATTATAGTAAATATACAATGTTAATGTTTGGGAAAGCCATAATATAATGATTTTTGAAAGTTGTAATTTATAACGACATACAAAATTTTTATAAATACTAATTAGTTATTGAATTTTGTATATATTTTTATATAGGTTATTTTAACATTTTAAACCTCAATCCTAAATTTTGTTTTTACTTTACTTGGAAAGTATCAATGAATAAAAAATTGATTAAAACCGCAGAAAGCATTATATTTATTATCAATTAAAAGAACATTTGAAAGCATTTTTTCAATTATATAATTGTAATAGATTGTGTATTACATCAAAATGATTATATAATTTTTGCATTCATTTTTATTATATATTTTATAATTCTTATAAATAAGAAATGATTTGCAATAATTACACGTGTCCATATCATCATATGATATATATTCGAATGTTTTAAAACTTTTTTGAATAATTTATTGTATATGTGCCACTCTACATATATTTTATTATTTTGAAGAATGTAAAGTCATGAATTGTAAATATGATTTATAGAAAATCTTATCACTTTTAATTTACTTTTATATATATTTATTTAAAAAATAAAATTAAATCAGAATGTGTTATTGTGATAACTATAATAAATATATTGTATATATATCAAATGTATATATTTGAGGCTAGATATGTATATATAATAAATTAAAATATTATTATATAAGAATTCTGTCTGCGAAAATATACTTATGAATATTTTGTTATATAGTGTATAAATTAATTTTTCATATATTTCATAATAATTATAATAAAAAAAAAATATGCACAAGGTTATATGAATATTTTTTTTTTTACAAAAATATTGCACACAAAATATTTTATATTTTTTTATTATACATAAGTATATGAATACTGATTATAATAAACTTTAAATCCTTTATTAAATCGCTATAATATCAATAAATAATAAAATCGAAATGGGAATTTTAATTTTATTTTAATGTTCGTTGAAGATCGTGAATAAATTAAAAAAGGTTTTACTATTATACTAAAATACGAATAAAATTTTGATATAAATTTTTTAATAATAAACCAATCGTAAATCAGATATACGCATAAATGAATAGCTGTTTGATTATAAATATTCAATTCTTAATCCATCAGGATAAATTAGGTGTAAGGTGTAACAATATACCATTAAATTTCAATGTGTTTGCTCAAAAATCCTATGACATTTTAAATGGTAATATTTTTTTACACGTAAATTAAAAAAAATTATTATTTTCAATTATAGCAAATACTTTCCCGGCGACTTATTAGTTTTTATAATTTATTATATAAAATTATTATACTTTAGCAATAATGATCTTGAAAACATTTATTATATTTCATCATTTTATACTTTATAGCAGCGATTTTAATATTTATATAAAAAGAAAAAAAGTTCAATGAATAAAATATTTAATTCAATTAAAATATTTAGATAATTTTGTTTTTTTTTTTTTCAAATTTCATATATTAATTTGTAGTTTTTTGTTTAATAGATAATTTCTATTATTTTTATTTACTAATTTAACTACTATACATATTTTGTATTTTTGATATATAATATATAAAATTTTTAAAATAAAAATAAAGTCATTATAGTAAATCTATAAAATAAAGAAAAAAAAAAGTTTAAAATTTCTTTTATTATACTATATTTTATTTATATGCAAAATGCATATAAGAAAGTTTGTTTATTATTTTTTGAAAAAATAACATATATAATTTTTTTCTTTGTTTTATAGCTACATATTTATAATTTTAATTGCAGATAAATTGTTTAAGTTAAATAGACTTTTTCTGTATCCAATTTTATTTAAATATATATAGATTTTAATTAAAAAATATATTCAAATAGCAAAACGATATGATTAAAATTAAAAATAGAAAAATAAAAAACATTAAACATACCTTATTTTTCGGCTGATTTTTTATTATTTCTTCTATCTATGTAATTTATTCCGATTTGATTTATATAAATGTCCAATTAACTGCATTCACACTAAATATTTATAGCTATATATACAATATAAAAAGCACATGTAATGGATAATATACCATAATTATTAATTATATTTTAAAAAATATTTATATATTTAAATAACTAAACACAAACATACAAAAAAAAACGCACACAAATTATTATATTTATTTAATAAAAAAAACAAATTTAATCAATTACAAATAATAATGTAATTTATATTTTTCAATTTCAATTTTTATGCACGTTCAAAGAATATAGAATAAAATAGAATTGTCTTATATAAGAACAATCACAAAATATGGTTGAGAAAAAGTTGTTTTAAATGTTATTAATATTTTTTTTTTTGTTAATTTATATAAGCAAAATATAAAAAAATTGAAACATTATAATTTAGAATATCCGCGTCAGATATTTATTAGATAAAAATAATAGACTTTTTAATTCCAAATATTTTAAATGTTTATATTTTAACAAGTGACAGTGAGTATCAAATAAAATATCAAATATATATAACACCTTGTTTACAAATTAAAATTTTTTATTATATATATTTTATTATTATGTATTACTTTATAGTTTTGCTGCGTTATTTCCATTCATTTAATTTCATTCAAGTCATTATATTTATGAGTAATTGTGATTAATATCAATATATACTGACTAAAGCTTATAATAAATATATATAATAATGCGCGATTAAAAAATATTCACTTATCAATGAACAAACTTATATCAGTACATTTTACTATAAATAATATATCCCATTTCATTGTTTTTTTTTGTTTAGTTTGAATTGTTTGAATTGTCTGAATTGAATAAATGGCGCTTTAAAAATTCTTATATATTCATTTCTTGAAAAACAATTTTATAAACGTGCAGTTTTTTTTTTTTTGAAAATTTTAAATTACATCCATTTATGTTAAATAAATATATATAAAGTTATAAGAAAAAAATAAATAAATACACATATATAAAAACTTTTAATATATGTTATTATATAGACAACAACTTTCTAAAAAAAAAAAAATAAATAAATATACAATCCATTTATAAGAAAAAAATATTATTATTATGATTATTTTAAATACCATAAATTTTTATATAGAAAAATTGCAAAAAAATAAAGTAAATTGTTGCCTCTATTATAAACGAAGCTTATTCATGTGTGTACATATAATAAATATATCAAAGAAAAAATAATTTTATTTTTGCCAATTTCCCAAAAAAAAAAAAAAAAATAATAAAACAATAGCAGAAAATTTCTCTAAACTTTTATTTATTGATAAAAATTAAAATTATTAAACGTTTATCATCGTATAAATTTCCATTATTTTTTTCTTCTTCTTCTTATAAATCCTTTCGAGAAAAATCTTTTATAAATAAAATTTTGTATGTCAAAAAACTCGTTATACTTCAAAACACACACACACTCGCATCAGCTAACGAATTAATAAATTCACAATCATTTAATACTTTATTATTTTTATTCCTTTGTTTTTCATTTTTGTACAAAAATCTAAATAAAGGATCAAAATCTGTATTAAATTACCTGATTCAAATATTTTTTGTTTTGTAAAATTAACACAATTATATTTCGTTCGTATTAATATTTTTTTTTTTATTTAATTTATTAATATATATTTTTATATCAACAATATCACAGTTAAAATAATAATTAATTTAAAATACGTTAAATTTTTATCTTTGTCTTTGTTCGCGTTTTAAGGATCTTTATTTATTGTTTATTTTTTATAGTGAAATATTTAATTGAAAAAAAAAATCAGTTATTATATAAATATAATTTGGGGCGAATAGTTTACATCACTGTTTGCAAAAATTAAAAAACAAAAAAAAACAAATTCACAAATTAAAAAAAAAAAACTAAAATTGTTTTTTCCAAAAAATATTAATTATTTCCCGACAGTTTATTCTTTTTTGTGAAAAATAATCCAAAAAAAAATTCACAATTTAATATTTTATCAAAAATTAATAAAAAATAAAATATACTAGTAGTAGTAGTAGTAAGTATTTTTTTTATGGTCTAAGCAGTTTGAGATTAAATGATCAACTGAAAATTTGCGTTTTGATCAATCGTACAACAAAGCACCTTTTTAAAACAATTTTATACCCATATATATATATATAAATGTATTTTACATATAGTAAATATACATGCGACGATATTTATATTATTATAATAATTATTATAATTTTATTTAAAAAAAGAACAACAACAATAACGAAGTAATGATCAACAGGTATATAAATATATATTTACCTGTATATAATTTATATAAGAAAAAAATTTGCCTTTAGTTGGGCAGTAAATTGATGCTTTTTATTTTTTATTATTATTATTTTTAATATCATTAATATTAATTTCTGTTTTATTTTTTCTTTTAAATATAAACTTTTTTTGTATTACATTATATTATATATGTGTATCTGAAAAAGCGCTTTTTTAACTTTATTAATTAATATTTTACCTGTCTATATTGAAAAAATAAATGATCATTATCATCATTATACCTGTCTTGTTTTGATATTCTATATACGTGGAGTAAATTATCATTATATACATACTACACGATCGATTCGATATATATATGATATGAGGATATGTTTATTGTTTTTGTTGTTAGTTGATATGCTTAATAGGAAATTTATATATATAAAATGAGGTATTTATATACAAGAGAGAGCTTTTAGTGAATGATTTTTCTTTTCTATTTACCTGTTGTAAATTATATATGAACATCGCACTTATATGCATATATGAAAAATATCATATACACGGTATGATTTATATATAAAATGGCTTCATAATTATTTTTACATGAATAATATATTTGATTACTTATATAGAGCTAAAAATTTTAATATTTTGGTGAAAATTATTTTGTGTTCGATAACAACATCCTGTTTTGATTTCATATACAATTTGTTGCTTTTTGTGTTCCTTGTCGGTATAAAATTAATCGTAGAAAAAAATATTTTCAACCTCTATGAATGCAAACGAAATAATTATTAAAACTTCTTCAATCTTCATATATTTTTCATATATATATATATATTCCTTTGCTTACAATAATATATATATAAAATGGTTGAATTATCTCCTTAATATAATTGATAATAATTTTAATTTATAATGTTTTGTAATTATACAGGATATTATTCAGTAGATACATTTAATATTTCCAAGAATAATCTCATATTTTTTTAAACGCGTCTATATTATACATTTATTATTATCACTTATTATATAAATTATCTATATGTACTTATATACTATTATCAAAATTAATTATATTTCTCAATATAATTGAAACATTTTTTATGTTTAATTTTTAATTTATTTTTCATCCAAACAACATCGAAAGGATTTAAGATATAAACATGTATAATAAATCTTTGATATTATATATATATAAAAAAAATAATAATAAGTTTTATTAACAAATTAAATTATATTTTAAAATATCTATTGTATATATATATTCTAAACACGATGTTATAATTATTTAACAATATCAATTAAATGACAAAAAAAGATAAAAAAAAAAACAAAAAGTTTTAAGTATTATATGTATAATGAATATAAAATATAATAATATAGGATAAAAGATAATAATAATCAATTTTGTAGATAGATATAATTATAATTTAGAATATAATATATAATAATAATTGTTTATAAGATATCGATATTGATTAATTGCGTTATTAAAAATCTAATTATTTGGTAATTTAAACTTATAATTATATGTGTTAAAATAGTTATGATATTTATTATGTAATAATACATATTTATTTATAAATCTTTATATAATAACATCAGATATCATATTTGCTATATAGAAATATATAAATATATAAGATTCAAAAAGGAAATAAATAAAATTATTCAAAGTTGATAAATGTTCAAGTAGGTTTTCCATAAAATTGTTATAGAATTCTATAAGTTTCATAAAGTGATCTTGAATTCACTATAACGCGTCAAATCAATAAATTATCCTTATTATTGTGTTTTTTAATGAATAACTTTTTTTAATAATTTCCGAATTAAAAAAAAAACTATTAAAATTGAAAACTTTTAATATATAGTATATCTTTTTCGTGCGAATTTTTTTAAATAATTTTTTATACTCTGTGTTTTCGAAAATATACTTCTGTATGAAGACTAAAAATAGTTATATAAATACAAATATTTTATCAATTGCTATATCAATGATGATGGTCTATCATAATCCAATTAAATAAATAATAAATTTAAAAATAATATATATAATGTTTTTTTGTTAAATTAATTATTGCAAATATTGATCCATATGTGGCTAAATAATATTTGTTACTTTATAAATAATTCTTAATATATATTTATATTTTTAATTTTATTTTTGTGTTTTGTGCGATCATAAAAATACGTCGATTACCAAATTACGTAATTCATAATTGTCTTATTACAGTATCAATTTTTTTATCTGCGTCATAATTCTGGAAAAATTTTATAAATTACAAATTTAAACACAATATTTTTTTTTTATGGACTTATAGTAATATAATTTGATAAATAAATTTAAATTTATATACAATATACGTAACTTAATAATTATGTATATAGTGATCATTAATTAGATATGATGTGCATATTATATAGTTTTTCACACATTGAACAAAAGCTAAAATATATTATTATGAATGGAAAATAAAGAAAATCTGCAAAAATAAAGAAAATTTTATCAATTTAAGTATTAAAATGCTAACATTTTAGTTTACCTCTATATATAACATATACAGTTCTTGAGTATTCCTGATTCAACGGTATATCTGTGAAATTTTAAAACAATTGTCCCAGATGATTTCCAAGTAAATGTATAAATGGCGTCAAAATGTATATAAACAATTCAAACTTATATAAACAAAATGAACTCTATAATTATAAAATAAAACAGAAAACTCTATAAACAAGATAATAAAATTAACACTTTATTGTGTATTTTTTTTTATTGATAAAATTAAATGACGGGATTCACATAAATATGTATTATTATATCAATCATTATTTATTTACTTAAAAAATATCGTCTTTATATAGACGTGTACCTAATTAAAAAAAAAATAAAATAAATATATATAATGAATGCATTTATAAAGTGCATTTCTTATTTTTATCTTTTTTAAGTAAAACAAAAGGATTTTTTTTTTTTCATTTTAATTATTTATGCGTAAATAATCATTATTATTATACAAATATATACCATATATATAAAAAAATAAATAATTAAACGTAAAAGTTGATTATCTTTTTATATTCGTATATATATATATATATATACTCTCTGTCATTCATTTATACTAATTATATCGGTAGTCTTTACATAAATATATATATGGAACACAATTTATACAAATTATCAGGTATATAATTAATACAAAATTTCATTCAATAATATATGTTTTAATAATTATATATATAAGTATTCATTTCTCACTTTTATTATCAAAAATTCTTAATTTAATTATATAATGTTGCAGAGAAATAAAAAAAAAAACAATAGTTTTTATTTAATTTAAAAGTTAAATATATATATAAAATAAAATATCAACATAACAAATAAACTTGCCCTTGTATATATATATATATATATATATATATATATATTCTATATTAAACAAATTCAAAAGTGCATCATATATTATATTTTTATGATAATGACCTAAATAAATTGACGGTGTACTATCAATACTATATACTAAAAAATTATCTATATATTTATTTTAAAAATTTTCATACATTTTACCTACATACGTTTTTCATTTTGTTTGTTTTTTTTTTATAATCTCATATGACATATTTATAATTTATTCCATAATTTTCCAATGAAGTGCAATTTATACTATAATATATAATGTAAATATAAAGAAAAAAAAATGGAAAAAACAAAATTGAACTAGAAAATCATCATGCATGATAATATATAAAGAATGATAAGAAAAATTAACAAAAAAATAAAATGAATAATATATAAATTATTTTTTTTAAATATTTTGATTTATTATTAATTGTTTTTTATATATTTTTTTTAATTAAATGTACACAGAAAAACTTTTAAATTTTGCGACTATATTCCTTGCGACTGAAGTGTTAAGGATAAAAGGTGCATATGATTCTATATGATAAAAAACTATCAGAGTTTCTGTATAATTTTGAAGAATTTAAATGAAAATTTTATTTGAATCCAGTTATAGAATATTGAATTAAATTAGAATGAAATTAAATTTTTTCATTTAAAATTAATTATTCATTTAAATGGCATTTCATTTCATTTATCATAATATTTATTTGACTGAATATGATACTATCAATAATATCGCACAAAAATGTAATGTTTTTTTTTTCTTCTAAATTACGAATATTGGATAAAATTTCCAGCAAAGAAAAGTCTTTAAAACAGGTTAATTAAAATTTGTTGTATTATTATTATTAATTATATATCTAAAGATACTTAAATATTTATATTTTATATATGCACGTGAGTTACATGTGTTTATACGATGATCATCTGCAAAGTATATATATATTGTATATATATTCGTGACATTGTTAAATTAAAATTTATAACATAGGTAACAAACAAAATTAATAAAAATAATCCCAAATAAACCGCATATGATATATAATAATAATAAAAAAAAATTCTTAAACACTTATTATGTTGTTTTTAATCACAGTGCTTTTTTTTATTATTATAATTATTTTTAGTTTTGTGCGCCGCTATTGTTTACAATATATAAATCAATCCAAAAAGATTATCAAACATTCAGAAGAATATAACAATATACAAGCTATTTTATATACCTACCTACCTATATATATCTATATACAATATTTTGTATATTATAATGAAGATATTATTATATACATTATAAAAAATAGATTAAAAAATATGTTAATGAGAAAGGTAAACAATTTGATATGTTGGCATATAAAAAAGATCTAGTATTATATAAGTGTGTCATAATTATAATTGTATATCATATCAGAACAGCAGTTTTAAACAACCATCTGACTTTGAATTTGATTTAATAAACAAAAATTCAACAAAAATTAAAGATAACAAACAATTTTAAATTTTGCGATGAGATAATACCAGCGAAATAATATTTATTTTTAATTTTTCTATAAATTACATTTATATAGAACTATTTTAAAGTTTACCAGATAATTTTTATCCTTTTTTTCGTTTGTTATTAGAATTGAATTTGTATATATATTGATATATACTTTCCAACTTATATGCATTTTTGTTCATTATTATATATATTGACGGAACTTATAAAATTCATTTCTGTGTCAATGGCTGGGATATAATACATTTTTTAAATTGATTTGCCATTTTTTGACTCCATTAGTCTTTTTAATATACATTGGTAAATTAGCTTTTTTTTTAATAAAATAAATACAGATAACGCAACATGCAAAATAAAAAAAATGTCTAATCATCATCTCATTTATTTGCCTGCGATGTATATAATAAATTTTTTAAATGTTGTTCTTTATAAATTAAATTATAAATATATAATATGTGTTTTGATTTATATATAAAAATGTCATATGATATATATATTGTATATGTGAATGTGATAACAGTCGCCAATTAGACTATTTTTTTTTTTGTATCATTTATTAATTCTGTCAGGTGTGTTTTAGTTATATATTATATTATACACATTTAAATTTCTTCTAAAATAGGATCTGAATTACATATATTAATTATTTATGTTTATATTATTACCTATACTGCTATACTTTATACTTACTTTTTATTTCTACGCGCTGACAACCGCAATTGGTTTTAGCGTCCAACAACAATCTTCTCCAACCGCACCTTTTCACCGGCAATGTCTGCAAGCCAGAAACTCCAATAGCCTAAAGGTCCATCTCAAATTCGTATTTCAACCTACTCCACAGTCTTCCAACACTCTTTCACATCCATCTGGTTTGCCGTCTAGCTTTTTTGACGATTTACGATCGACATACATACGCACCACATGACCAAACCACCTCAGGCTACTAATATTGATAATTCCTATATTCCTTGTAATATCTACTATATTTTTCTATATAATCAAAAGGGCATTTTGTGATAATGTTTACACTTCATTAATTTATACAGATAATCTAATTGTTCGCAATTTTGTTTAACATTTAATTTTATAGAAGTTTATTTTATAACGTATATAAGTTGGATTTTTTAGACACATATACATATTCAAAATCCTAAATCTTTTATGTTTAAGTTCAAATTCACTTAAACCAGTATAATTAAAATCTCATAAGGAAAAATGTGTATATTTAAAAAAAATATTGTTTTTGTTTATTATATAATCAATGATTTGCGAATAATTTTATATATTATAATTGACCATCAATATGAAATTACATATACAAAAAAAAATGAAAAAGAAATTGATTTATGTATTTTTCGTCATTCAAATAAGTGTTATTATTTTTCATTTATACATGTAATAGCTTTAAGTTTTTAATAATATATCATATTTATTTTTCATTCATATATTTTTCATTAGTATGTGTAAATAATCAATGAAATAAAAAAAATGATAATCAATATTTAATTAATTCATATATATGAATGCATTATTTTAATTTTTTTTATTTTTGCATTACATTGATTAATTGCCAAATCGCATATAATAACAATGTAATATTTTTTACGTATAAAGTTTATTCATGTCCATCTACATATATATTATATACATATATATTATTATTTTTTTAAATAATAAACATTTATTTTATAAACAAATACGCCAATTCGCGTCCTGAATAATAGTTTTATGTTTATATTTTTTATGTTGATATTTCTATATATGTACATATCTTCTTTATCAAATTGATTTCCACCTCCGAAATTTTGATTAATTTAAAAAAATTAATGATATTAAAAACGACTATTAATAATAAAATGTTAATGTTAATTATTTTGCAACATGAGATTGATTAAACTGTAAGTATTTTTACCAATGGCATTTCAAACCTAATTACTTTACCTCAAAATATAATATATAAAATTCTTATACCAAAACGTTTTTCTTCAAAATAGTGAAAATGCCTTCTTTTTAAAGGTCTAAAAACAGAATTTTCTTTATTGACACCTTCTTATTTTAATATCGTTTTCATCAAATGATCATAATTGAAAGATAATCTGATAAGAAAACTTGTTTCTCAACTATTATTTTAATTTTTTGATCACTTATTTTTATTTATACTTACAAATATATTATATAAATAATAAATTGATTATATTTTTATTATCATGGTCATTTTTAAAATTATTTAAATATTTTTCTTTAGCTTTTTTTTTTGTTGCTAAAATTGAAAATGTGTGCGAGTATTTATACAAATCAAAAATAAATATTATAATTGTTATATGGGATATTTTAGAGTTTTAACAAAATATTAAATATTATATACTATACTATAAAGTGAATGAATTAAAAGTGTCGCCTGCAATATAATATTTTTTTTGTTTTATTTATCTACATATATGTATATATATTTTATAGTTATTTTCCGCACAAATACATTTTTTTGGGACCGCTGAACTTTTTCAATGATTTCCTTATATAAACTTTTTGTTTACATAATCGATTTTGTATTTTGCGTATTTTTATAAAAAAAAAAGGTGTTTTTATAAATATTTTTCTATATAACTTATATAATTTTATTTTATGTTTAAATATTCAGACATATAATAGACCAAAGAATGAAATCTATATATACGCGGTTATAAAATTTTAATAATTAATAAATTTTACTATGTATAATAATGACAATAATTTTTATTGATAATGAATAATAAAATGTTCTTATACCAGGCGATAGTTTGTTTACAAAAAAATAATATAAAAAAACAAAAATAATAAAAGTCAATAAGAAAAATACGTCATATGAAAAACAGATATAAAATCGTCACATAATTAACTTGTTTTTATATTGCATGCATGCTATTAAATTAAATATATTTATATATATATATAGATAAGTGATATTTAAAAATAACATATTTTATATGTTTTGAATATTAAATATACATTATAATTTTTTATATAAAATTAATAAATTTGTCCTTTCGCGAATCAGAAAAAAAAAACAAAATATACGTTTTATTTTTTTTACACATTTGTTGATTATTTGTTGAGTATTTATAATATTACACTAATATGAATAAGAAGAAGTTTGTTGAACATATTATTAGTTAAAATTTTCCACAAATTTGATGGAAATAAATTATAAAAGATTTTTTTTAGTTATAAGAAAATTACCTCTAGAAATCCCCTCATTTATATTCAATGGCATACATTTATTTGACCAAAATATTTATTATAAAAGAAATGCGTTAAGCGTTTTTTGATTAGTCATGCAATTTACACACCTTTAATACACCTGTAATTTGTATTTTATAAACAAAATTATATTTACTGATTTTATTTTCATCATTTTATTAAATTAATTATTTATGATATTTATAGTGTTTTACCCTGAATACGCGGGAATTTTGTTATGTTAACCAATTCAATTTAATATAACCTGTTTAAAGTATTTCCATTAAAAATCTATATTTTTTTTAACATATATAAATAATGAAAAATATTAAACTATATGTATAAATTATGCCAATCTTCAAAGGCACCAATAAATAAATCGCATTACTCATCACGAAAACTTCTACGTAGTACGTATATCTGAACGTAAAATAATAATATAATAAAATTAAATTTAATATATAAATAATGTATATAAAATTTTATTAATATCACATAAAATACAATGGGTATATATATAAATATAGAAATATGTTATGTTTTTTTCTGTAATTCATATGATATATTTAAACCATATATTATTAATATAATTTTACAGATATAATATAACTGGTATTCCCCAGACATCTCTAGACATACACCCATATATGTGATTATAATCACCAAAAGTATAATCAATTGGGAAAATCAGATTAAATAATGAAAATTGATTTTAAAATATAAATATAAATTACGCAAAAACATTTAAATTTTCTTAATATATCCTTTTTCTGGATTCTTCTGATCGAATTTAAATAAATTTCAAAACTATAGTTACATGAAATAATATAGAGTAATATGCGAGATAGTTCATTACGTGCCTACCATTCAGTTTGTTATCTCATTATTTCCATAGTCGTATTTTTACCTGATTTATCGGTCCTGATTTTATTAAGTGTAGTGGATAATAAAAATTACAATTTTATACAATTTATAATTAAAGGAAAACAGAATATACATTATAATATATTTTGAATCAGACATTTTTACGTCTCATATGTAAAATTATTGACATTACAAACATAAGAAAATTGTAAGGAAACTAATTAAAGAATATATTGATAAATGTAACAAGGTCATCGCACATTTAAACATGTATCTTTAATATACTTATTATTTTTACTACAGATGTTATAAATATTCATTACATTCTTGTAATGGATTCAACAAGTTATTACTATAAAAGTATAAATGATTATGGCTTTCATTTGTATGGTAACGTAGACATGTAATTTTAATTAAAAGTGATTTATGATATTAATCCTATTATTTTTATATATCTGGTTTATTAGCATAAAATATTTTAATTGTAGACTGACAAAACAGATGTTATTGATAATATAATAAATTTGCACTTGTATAAAGATTGTATTGCTAATTAATTGACCAGTTTTCTGAGATCATTACTCTTTTGATTTAAACGCAAGGAATGTTTCGTGTTAGCTAAAAATTTAAGGACACGATAATAATAATAATAAAAATATGTCAATAAATTACAGAAATAAATTTTCAATTTATTTATATAATCGAGTAAAAAAATGAGTTAAAAATACATAAATTATTTAATTTTTTATAGAATATAATAAATATTTTATTCCGTTAATAAATCCATGAAAAACGGTGCATCTTGATCTGAATAACGTATAAGTGGAACATCATAAGGCATTGGAAATACAGGTGCCACATCCGTTCGATCTTTTTCAAGCATTGGAAAATATTCTTTATTAATCTAAATAGAAAAAAAAATATTATATTTAAAATCAGAATTAAAATTAATAATAACAATATTTTCCACAAATTACCACAAATTTCGGTAAAAATAAAACACCAGCTTCATAATTATTTATACGTAATTGTTTTATGGGTGCATTGTTAAATTGTCCCCATGCGGCTTTTGATAGATTTGCAGATGTTAATAGAAACCAATACAGTTGATGGTTGTCTGACCAACGACAATACGATTTAATATGTGGAACGGCTCGACTACGAAAACGTTTATCGGCACTCCATTGATGTAAATGGCCATTTAGCCATGTTTGTTTTACATGAGTTTTATTTGAATATGGTAAACATGCACCACCCATCACACAATCATGACTATTATAAACATTCTCAAATGACGGATAGATCATTTTAAACGGTGGTATCCGTCGTAATCCAATTGGATTACAATCTTTACGAAAACTATAACCAAATTGTCCCATAACCCATGCATTTACATTTACACCAAGCGATCCGATACTTGAACTTTGTGCCACCAATGGAAAGTGATCGGATATCGATACAGCATGTTGTGACAATAAATGACCTACTCTTGCGTGACCATGTAATGATCCCGGATGGCTACCCGGAATCGATGTCACCAAAAATACACTGAAATGATAAAAATGTTTTTAATTTCGAAATACACAGAATTAAACATTTATGCGGTATTATTACTTGATATCTTTAAAATTAGTTTTACGTATTTTCGCTATCCATTCTTGTAATTTCGGTATATTATACGCTGTTAAATATCTTATTAAATCACTGCGAAATTCTGTTACACTATCACCAGCACCCGTATCTGTAGCGTCTGGTAAACGTTCCAATTTTGGACTAATCCATATACCCTGAGTTCGATTATGCCAATCATCTTCATATAAATTAGCTGTAGATATTATGACACGCATTGAATTATCTGTATACGAAAATAACATCATTTTTGTGTGATGTACAGAGAAAGGCATTGGCATTTGTATTTTAATAGCTGTAACTTGTGGTTTTTTAATGGATATTGTTTCCAATTCTGGTTGACCTTCTCCATATAATATCAACAATGGTTTATGTCTGCAATTGTTAATTAATAAATATAAATATAGGAATAACAATAACTCATATAGAATAATTAAATGAAATCACTTTCAAAATAATACGTACAAACATTTACCGAAATAATATTGTCCCAAAAGCCATCCAATGTCAACCATAAAATTAATTTGAACACTTGATTCAATTTCTCCTAAACTTTCATCGAGGATTTCTAGATTTTTTTAGAGTAAATAATAATTCCTGATGACGTTATTGATAAAAAAAAATGTATACTTAAGGAAATAATCTACCTTGAAATGTAACCGATAATGGTTCATTATGGGTTTTTGGAGAATCGGTTACTGCTGTCAAAAAGTAATTATACGGAGCTGCATTTTGTAATTTTTTTGCCATTTGTCCTTTTGGCACAACAACCGAAATATAATCATGGATATTTTTCATTTTATCATGGGTATTCGTTGGTGGTTGACTTGCATTTGAAGAATGGGCCGATGATGATGAATATGAAGAAGAAGCGGACGAATGTACTACCTTTATCGGTGTATCTTTAGAATTTGCTGATGCAGATGTATCAATTGTTGTCTTTTTCACTAATTTATCAACAGCATTATTATCATCTGTTTTAACCGTAACTGTATCCTTGATCAGATGATCAGTAGTTACCGGTGGAGATTCAATAACATCATTAGATATTTTTTTAATTTTTATATCCCTTGTACTTAAAATATCAGGAAATAGTTCTTCAATAATTTTACATTGAACGATTAAAATATCTTTAAACAACTCTAATTCAACAGGTATTTTATAGATATTTGATGGATTATCTGCCGTTGCATTACCATCCAATTTACTATTGATAATATCGATCACTATGTAATTTGATTTTAATATTATATTATTTATATTTTTAAAGAAATTAAATATATTTTATAATTACAATGTAAATGGGAAAATTGTAAAAAATGATCGGGATTTCGCCGATAACATTTTTCTCCATAAGTACAGGGTTTTGTTGGCACTATAAAAATATGAATTAGTTTTGTATAAATTAAAATATCAGATTCATTTAATTTTAAAGTGATTACTTAATGATCTTTTTCTATTATCCATTTTCACAAAAATCACAAATTAAACTTTTATTATTATATTAATATAAATTTATTAAATTAAAAAATATACAAAAAAAATAAATGTAAACTTTAGAACATGGGAAAAATAAAAAAGTAAACAAACAAATTGAAATAACAAAATTATTTTGTATGATAAAAAAATCAAAACAATAACAAATTCTGATGACATTTTAAAAATGAAGCAGTTTAATGTTTTATAAATTTATTTCCCCTATATTTTTGATTAATTTTTGTTGTAATTTGATTGAGCCATAAGAAAAGCTTTTTGTTCTTAAAGCTTTTAATATTATTTTGTCATGCTAAAAAATGTTCCTTCTGTTCCATCCAACTTGCAATAGGATCCGTTTTTATGTGAGTTAATCAATGCAATTTTAATGGCTTTATGGAATATATATGATAACTATACCTACCTAATGGGCTTAAGAACGCTTTAATTGCAGATTATTATAAGAAACTATAGGCTAAAGAATATCAAGATTAATTGTTGTTGAAATTTAATCCTTTCACAGGTTGATATACAATTCATACCGAATAAATTACAAAAAATTATCAATACCACATCTTCGGGAATAAAATCTTCGGGAAAATACCCTACAAAACTTCCAATGTCCAATGTGAAAATTCCTTTAAAAAAATATGACTTTAGTAATATAAAATATAGTCAATAAAAAACAATTCCATTTTTTTAAATATATATATATATCATAAAATAATTGATTTTCGTATATTTAATTATTTATATAATTATATGAATATGATATTTATTATACAAATTTTATCCTTAATAAATTAGAAATAATATTATTCAAAATTTTATATTTAAAAATTATAAATCAAATTATTATATAAATAAATATATATTTATATAGCGAGTGTTCCAATTTCACCCTTAAAAATGCATTTATATACTTTTTCTATATTTCATTTCGCATATGGATATAAAAAAAATCTATAATTGTTTTTATTCATATATTATTTGTTAATTATATTTACTTAAAAATTAGAATATGTATAATTATATAGTGAAATTTTCTTTAGGTTATTTATCCCTTATAATTGTTATAGATAAAAATAAAACAAAAACTTATAAATTTGTTTTAATTCTGCATTTATATAGTAATTATTTATATATACTATATTTATTATAATTATTTATATATTAATTATTAATTTAATTTATAAACTAAAACCACTTTTCGCTCGCACGTTTAAACATTTTGAAAATGCGATAAAAACAGAAAACCGTACTTGAATATTCACATTTTTGTTTAAAATATTTTAATATACATTTTTTAATTCAAAAAAATGCGTGACATTTTTTATCATGTATAATAATATATATTCTGTAACTAAAAAAGATTGTTTTCCAATCGAAGTTTATCTATTATATTTTAAAACACATAAACAAACATTTAAGAAAGTCGTTTAATTCGCATTTTTAAATCATATGTATTTTTTTTAATCCTTCATCGATGTGTCTTCAATTAAATTATTTCAATTGATAGTATATTTAAATCATTTTAAGAATATAATTAATTTAATTCTCATTATATGATTATATATGAAAGAAAAAAAAATTCATAAATATTTTTCTATAATAAAATATAAAATATAATTATTTAGAGATATAAATATATATCTTCTGATATGGTTTTTAAATTACATTTTTTTTAACTTCAGTAAAAATAATTGTAAAATATTTTCTATTAATTTTTCAATATTTTTTATTTCATTTTATTTACTTATTATATTATTTATTTATAATATATTATATAATGATTTTTATTAACAAATTTGTAAAATATTTTTATTTATTATTTATATATATATATATCGATTTTATATATTTGTACGATTATTATATTAAAAGATTATATATAATTATTTTTAACGTAGAAAAAAAATGATTATATATAAAATATAATTAATCAAAAATTAAGAAATACCAAGAAAATATTCTATATATACAGACGCATATAATAAAAAATGAATTTAATTTACACATTCATTACATTTATTTTTTACATTTATTATATTTATTACGCAATTATATGCGATTTAAATTCATTAAATCATTATTTTTGTTTGTTTTTCACCTTCATCACATATACGGTGATAATTTCCACTTTTTGTTCTACCAAACATTACACTTATTAGTTGGATTCATTGGTGATCCTAATGGACAATTATAGGCCTTTGAAAAATCTACAGAATTCGATAATGGTCCTAATACACGTATAACACCCGGTGAATGTACAGATGACCGAATTTTTGTTAGAGCATCTTCGGGTCGCATTGAACCACACCATATTTGGGCATAATTTAAAAAAAATAATTGATCATGTGTTAAATTCAAACCGGGTAATGATGGTTCTTCACCATGACGATGAATCCATTTATGATAAGCCTAAAATTCGATTATTTATAAATTAATATTTATCACCCAATAAAACTATATATTAATATTTTATTTTACCCGGAACGCTTGTTTTAAACCTCCATTATCGGCTATATTTTCACCTTGTGTCATACGTCCATTCATGTACAAACCAACCTCGTCTATTTTATACCTTGAATATTGATCGATAATGCATTGTGTACGATCACGAAATGCACGAATCGTTGCATTATTCCACCATTGCATCATATTACCTTCTTTATCAAATTGGCGACCTAAAAAGACAGTTTCAATTCCAAAACAAAAAAAATGTTATTATAAATGTGAAAAAATTTATTTCAATTAAGAAAGAACTTTATCAAAACTTTAAGAATGTATCTATAAATTCAAATATACCTTTATCATCAAAACCATGTGTTATTTCATGTCCGATTACAACGCCAATGCCTCCATAATTTAAAGATTTTGGAAAATTTTGACTATAAAACAGAGGTTGTAAAATTCCAGCAGGAAAAACTGTATATATGACATGTAAAGAAACATTTATTGCAATAATTATTACAATTTAAAAAAAATTACAAATAAATACCAATATCATTTTTATTTGGATTATAAAATGCATTGACAACAGCCGGTTCCGTTGTCCATTTATCTTTATCCACTGGTTTACGTAGTAAATTTAAATTTCTTTGAGCATCCCATTTTAATATATACAAAATATTATTCATAAAATGATTATCTACAATTGTTAGCTATATAAATGTAAATTTTATTTTTGTAATATTAATTAATTCCTTATTGCATGCAATATTTATATAATAAAAATTAATTTTTCATTACATTAATATATTCTTTTTGAAGTTCTATTGGATTTGTTAAAATCTCTGGATATCCAATACGTTCATTCATTGCATCAGCTTTTTCTTTTGCAACCGATCGTGTTGCATCGTCCATCCAATGAATATCGGCTAATAATTCATTAAATGCTTCACGTATCATATGAATCATTTCAAGTGCAGTTTCCTAATACATATACATAATCATATAATAGTTAATATGAAACAATATACATTTAATAATAAATATTCATATATAAAATATGAATTAAAATGGACTTTTAGAATTACATACTTTACTTTCTTGATTAAAATTATCACGTATGAATAGGGTACCAACTGCCATTCCTAATTTTTTATTTGTCCATTCAACACATTGTGACCATCGTACCCGTTCCGATTGTATACCAAGTAATATTTTACGAAATTCAACACGTTCCTATATACATTATTAAAGCAACATTATTTTAATATTGCATATCATAAAATTGATTCGCATTATATTGGGTAAATCAGCACATCCCATGATAAGCATATATCAATTATTTCGGTGATTGATGAATATATATATACATACGGATACAATTATCAAATATGAGATATTCTACATTATTATAAGTATATAAAAATCTATCGAAAAAAAATACTTTTTTTCATACACATAATATACACACCCACCCTCTGATAATCATCAATCATATGTATCATTAATGACATGACTAATCTCCAGATAACATAATTATGTACAACACGACGATCCGTTTCCGCTAATATTTGACCCATTTGTATAAGATACGTCATTGAGTAGCTAACAATCGGTTCATTTTTATGTAATTTAATTTCATCTCCAAGGGCTTCCTTAATTGATGATTAGTAAATAAATTGATATATATATATATACATATAAATCACGCATTGATGTATAAAAGAACTATATATTTACTTGTAAATATTGTTTCCAATTAAATTGTGGTACATCCTTTTGTAATTCTGGTAATGTTAGTTTTCTATAGATTTCACTGGTATCATGACGATCAGCTTCAATCATTGATGCCTATAAATATAAATATATTCTGTATATATAGTGTGGGATTATATAATAATTACAAAATAGAATATTTTTTGGCCGGACTTACATTAGCTAATTTAATTTCAAATTGTAACACTTCATATAATTCATCGGCGGCCGTACTTTGATTTGCCCCTAATAAAATTGCAATTTGTGTCATATACTTATGATAGGCTGCTAAATCACCGGCACTACTTTGTTTCAAATAATAATCACGTGATGGTAGAGCTAAAACTAATTGATCAACCTATATATATATTTATGAATTAATATATATAAAAAAAAACATTAAGAATCATTTTTTTTACACAATAATATATCGATGCAAATAAACTAACTTGTAAAATATTAACAGATGAATTTTTATCATCGGCTCCAACGTATAATTCAACAAGAACAGCTTCACTATATTCACCACGTAATTTACCCAATAATGTTTCTATACTAAATGAAGGTACTTGCCAATTATCTTGTGTTACTGGCCAACCACCAAGTGATTTTATTACTTCACGTAATGTTTCATCTCCGATTCTTCGTATTTGTGCTATATATAAAGAATTTTAATTATCACCACCATTCGTTAATGGTATATGATATTTATATATCGAAAACTCACGAATATCCATACAACTTTTATAAAATGTTTTTGCTTTAATTGTTGCTTCACTATCGTCTTTATTTATTGGTTCTTCTAATACACCTTTTAAAATCACTTGTTGTTGATCGGCCAACACTTCAAATGTACTTATTGAACTTTTATCCTCAGGAATTATATGTTTTTTATTCCAAGTACCGCATGCATATTGAAAAAAATTATCACATGGATCAATTGTACGATCCATTGCCGCCGATAATGATGCAGCTGTAATGTAATGATATATGTTTTTTGATCATAAATAAATTTGAATTTGAATAATTAATTAAAGCAAAGAGACAAATAATATTATTAATTAAATAATATACCTGTTCGTACACATTCTTCTGTTAAGCATACATTTTTTATTGATGATTCTGAAATTTCAAAAAAAAAATATTGTTATATTACTATTTTAATATTTATGACTTCTGATAGAAGATATATTTTAGTGTAGAAGGTTTAATTCGCGTTACTATAACTTATTAATTTCGTGAAATTATTACTTTTATGATGTTTTCCATATAGAAAAGTGTAATATACCTGAAATTTATTCCATTAATACAAAATGAAGTAATAATTTTAGATTTTTGGAACGTTAAATATTACAAATACATGGCAGTATCAATAAAACACTTATGAATAAATTATATTGCGAAATCAATGCAATCCAATAGAACCTCATGAATACAACAACAGAAGGATGTTGTCGAATGCTAAAACGTAAAACCAATCAATCGTCGATTGTAAGCCAAAATTAGAAAAATAATATAATAAAATTTCTTTTCCAAAAAAAAAAGAACCTTATCTATAAATATTATACGCAGACTGTAATGAATTTATAAATTTCAAGATTAAATATACTTTTGTTTTTTTTTTAATAAAAAATATGTTGTCTAATATGTGTCTTGTCTATATATTTGCATTTATATATATTAAATATAAAAAATAAAATCAATTGATTTCTAATTTTCTTTTTCAAGCTTTAATTATAATTTATTTTTAATGTCATTATATCACATTTTTACGTTTACTATTTGGAGATAAGTGAAATTATATGATAAATAATAAAATTCTCTGCGTTTTATATATATATACAATTTTAAGTAAAATTAATACATAATTGCTTAATCTATTTTATTAGTATAGTTATATACATTTGTTTGAATAAAGAATGTGTATGGAGTTTTCCATTAAATGTTTATATCACATACTTTTATATCCATATGCGATAAATTGCTCTATATATATATTTTTATATATATATATACAATGTGATTTTGATATAAATATTTATTGGATTATAAACATATTGATAATTATATAAATGATGAATGTGATAACAAAAAAAAAGAGTATAATTTACTTAATTACATAGACATTATAAATTATTTGCGGGTTGTTTTGTCTGTTGAATAAATAATTTATTTTTATGTATATATGATGAATTCATATGGATTATAGATAAATATTTTTATATATGATAAAAAGAACCGAAATGAAATCTATATTAATATATCTGCAATAACAATTAAAAAAATTTTCTATTGTAATGCGATATTTATCTAGTTTATTTTTTTACATCCCAATAATTCGAATTCCCATTAATATTATTGCATTTAAAGGACCGCCGAATGGAAGTATAAAAATTATATAGTTTATATAACATTTTAAGTTCTAACGAAGGGATATTATTATTATAGGTAATAATAATTTGCGTGCTCTGAAAGATCTGCTAAAGCGATAAAAATTATATATAACCAAGTGAAAGCTATCTATAAAAAAACCTTCAAGACTACAATATATTATTCCATATTTTACCGCAGATTAACATGATTATAAATAAAAATAATTTATCTATTATTATAGTAATTTAGAGTATTTTGTAATATAGAGTTTCGTGTGTTATCGAATATCAATACTTTATGAACTTATCTTATATATGCTTATTGGTATTTGAATATATAAAATAAATATCATATTGCATATATAATAATAATAATAATAACTTAACCAATTGACTTATGCGTATATATGCTTATTATTATATGCTTACATTATAGAAATATATTTATACGATTTTAATGCCTTGTGTTTTATATCCCAATAGTCTCTATATACATAAAGTATATACAAAGTATAGACGTATTATAATATAAGCATATAAGCTTTTCGAAGACAAAAAAAATTACCAATGATAATAATAATAATCATATTTAAAATAAAAAACATTGATCTATCTATATATTTATTTATATATACGGGATGGAACAGAAAAATAACCCCTAATGCATATACGCAACGTCCTTTTTATGGAAATTTTTTGTTGCGGATCGTGCCTAATATCCATTGCACAAAGTTCGTTTCAATTTTTTGAACTAAACATAACGATATTCTAATGAAATTTTTTTTTAATTCAGCAATTGTTTCGCAATTATTGAACTCTAGTTTTTTAAACCAAATATCTTATTTAGATTAACAATTTTTTTAAATGATTTTGCTTTAACAATCGCATAATAAAATCGTTTTGGATATAATAAAAATATAATATTTTTTTAAATACTCTTCCTTTTTTCAATCTAATAATATATCCTACGAACTTCAATAATAATGAAAAATTATCTATACATAATAAAAGTGAACTGAGATTCTTCCTTAGGGTTTCCTTAGGATTTTTTCATATGAGTTTTTATATTTATAACAATCGATAATGGATTTTGTTTAAGAGTATAGATAAGATATTCATTTTAAGGTTAAAATAAAATATGACCATTGATTATACACTATTGAAATTCAAATATTTATATGTTATTATATCGCAAAGAATAATAAAAAAAATATACCTTTTAAACAACTATGATTAGCGGCAAAATAAATTGTTAATGCTCCAATGGCAGCACCAAATACTATAAATGCTATTGCTAAAATAATAAAACGATTTCTTATATTACGTTCTTTATAAAAATATTGTATTGGAAAATTTCTTGGTATAGATGTTTTTGTTGTGGATGTTCGATTACTATTTGAACCAATACCACCACCACCACCACAACTAAGTCCGCTACCTGTACTAAAATTTACTATTAATGGTTTTGGTGTACCGCCATTATCATCATTACCACCGACGCCGCTACCATCATTAATACTATGACATATATTTCCACCATGACGATCACCACCACCACCACCGATAAGTCCAATGGCACTACTATTATTTAATGGATTTCTATCTTCCAGTAAAACACCCATTGATTCTTCATCATCCATTGCATTATAGTTTTCTAATCGATTATTATGTGATGGCCATAAATAACCATTTATATTATTATTATTATTATTTTTTTTAGTTTGATTACTTTTTAAATGATCTTTATTATTATTATTATTATAATTTTCATTTATAGGTGAAGGCATATTATTTAATTTTTTTATTAAAATTTATTTATTGTTAAACATTATGATATTATTTTTTTATTTATTGCAATTTTGATGTTCTTCTTGCAATTCTGATGTTCTTCGCATATCACACACACTTTGAATTGGTTTTTGAATATAAACTTTAAAAAATATATGTAAAAGGCACTTTTAACAAAAATTAAATCAACTCTATTTATTATTATTATTAATAATAATTAATTTTTTAACTTAAATTAATATTTTATAGTTCTTAATTCTTATTTATAATACATTAAATTTATCTATTTTTTTAAATTACGATTTTTGATCAACGGTTTAAAAGTCATAAAAAACATAATGAACTGATTTATTTAACTATGTGTTGAAAAAAAAAACACTAAACACATTAATTTTTTTTATTAATTTATATTATTCATAATTTATCACGCGGCAAATTTTATATCAAAAAATTAAATTTTTTTTTTTTTTGATATTGTATTATTAACAATAAAATTCACTTTTGATATGATGTGCAATGATGAAAATCGAGTACTTATCCATGAAGATAAAATTGTAGACTGCAAAAAAAAAAAAATATAAATAAGAAAATTAATTTTATATATACTTCAAAAAAAAAAACCATCAGAAATATTTGTTATATTATGGTTTTATATATATATAAATGTGTAAGAGGAATGTAAGATGAAAGATGAATGAATATATATGAATGTAAGATGAATGATTTTAAATTCACATGATGGCAAAAAAATCATATAGGAATATTAAAATATTTTTATTACATATTTATAAAAGCATAATTTAATATTTTGTTTAATAAAAAAAAAGAATTCATTATTAACACAATATTGCAGATTGGTTTTGGTTGCTTGCCATATATCTATATATATTATATATATATATATGAACTTATGATATGTTGTGTTGTGGTGAGCAAAACATCATTTCATTTACCAGTTTCAGGCAGACATATTTGACCATGATATTGTTCTCTTATATAATTTATTAATTCAGTTTTTGTTGTTGCTGTTATTGTGGTTTTTATTATAATTTATTTAATTATTTATTAATTTTATTTTTATGTGTTTCGTTTCCACTTGTATATTAATAAATAGCAAATAAATATATATATATATATATATATATATATATAGATTTTAAATTGTACTTGTTTTTATCTTTTACAAATATTTATATAATTTTTTTTTTATCTTTTACATAAATTACATTTTTTTACAAAAATTTTTATTGAAAAAATGCAAATCTTGTATGCATATATAAAATATACCATCATCGAATGTATGTATAAAGTGGATATGGGGCATCGCAACCTGATTATACTTTATAATTTTATAATATATACTTTTGTAGTATAAAAACAACTGCTAAAACCTTATTAATATATATACCTGCAGCGATAAACCTATAAATATAGGATTAAATACATCTTATATAATTTCCCATATTTAATCGAAATGTATATTGTATTATAAAGGTGGTGGATTGCAAATTCAATAATAGAATAATCGATATTGAGGTATTTTCAATATAAGGTTTGTGTATTTTAAGGTAGAACCAACGATTAATGATAATAAACACTCTGAATAGAATCTTGAACTATATTCCAACGAATCATATCCTTAAATGTTTGTTATAACAAGATTGTAAGTATATTACAAATCGAATAACATATCATCATGATTTCAATATATTATCCATATATTTGAGTTTTTGTTTAAAAGCAACATAAATACCATAATTTAATATGTTTATAATAAATTATATAAAGAGAAAGTAATTGTTAAATATTGAATACAAAATATTGATTGATGAACAAATTTTTTTTTTGTACAATTAAGTGATTGCGATCTACGACCATAAATACATCATTAACACATTCATTCATTATGCATATAAATATAGTAATATACGTATATTAGTAAATCAAGTTTTTTGTGTTACGTTTTCAAAATATTAATTTTAAATGATCGTTTTAAACAATCGCATTTAATTAATTCATTAAAACTTTGTATGCGAATTTATCTTAATGTATTTTAAACAATCTTTTGTAAATATTTTGATGTAATGAATATTGTTTCATTACATCAAAATAATATACCAACAATAAGAAAAAAACTCTCAGAATTAAACATAAAAAGTGTTACATTTCAGGATTATAAAATTATAAAGTTAAATTAGAATATAAATAAAGATATATACAAAAAAATGATTTAAATGAAATAAATTACGGTATTTATGGTTATATAAACTTTTTTAGAAAATAATTTATTTTATAAACAAAATTATCATTTCATAAATATATTACATTTCATTTTATTTTCCCGAATATTTTAAATAATAATATATTAAATTACAAATATATATACAAATACAAGGGGTTTTCATTTACCAATGTCCATAATAAGTGATATTTGAAACGTATACCAATTTATATGAGGAATTTTGCAATTCAATTAAAAACAACTGGATTAAGATGTATATTTTATCGACATAACATTTAAAAAAATAATTATATGTTATTCTATAGACAAGCATCTAAAGAAGTTAAGGAATTTCTTTAAACTTAAAATGTGCATTCTGTTTTACCCGATATATAAATTATATTAATATAAACGTCATAATCCCGGGTTTCTATAAAGAAAAGTGTTATTAGATTCATATATTTAATTTTTATGTAAAACAAAAAGTATTTACAAATTAAGTTATAACCGTAAATGGTCAATTTTTGATTTGATGAAACCCCTGTAAAAAATAACCCCTTTTGATAATGAATTTCAACATACAAACATTTATATATATAATATACATTTTATTATATTATGTTTATTAAATATAAATATATTATTTGGTTCCATCGAAGGAAATTTCATTTAAATAATTTCATATATCCTCTAATAATAACACGATCCTTATGTAAATTAACGAAAAAATTCATGTATTTTTAGCAATACATATTTATATAACCAAAATAAATATATATATATACTTACAAAATAAATATATATGACACGACGATGATTGTTTATATATAGTTATATATATGCATATGGTATATATAATTGTTAAATTCCTCTATATATATGTGTTAATAATGAAATGCGTATTATTTCATTAAAATTAAATTTTATATATGATTTTGTACAATAAACAAATATAAATTTTCTTAAAATTAATTTTATATATAAATATAAATAATCCATAAATTCCATATTTGTATATATGCAAATATTTATTATATTTTCATATTTTTATATATATACAATAAAATATTTATAATATAAAGTTTAGATAAATACAAATACTATAGATTTATATAATTATAAATCAACAAAATTATTCCAAAAACTTAATTATTATAAAGTTAAATTTTCCTCATATATATAAAAAGTTAAAATGGTATATTATTGTATTATTGTATATATATATACAGAAATTTTGAATGCTTGAAATTTACTAAATCTTCAGAAATGTTATATGTATATAGAATCAATAAAATTATTTGTATAAATAAGGAATATTCTTATTTGTTAAATAGAAATTTTCATTGTTGTTTTATTTTCATTAATTGAATTAGTAATTTTTTATATTTACATAATTCATTAAATTGTTTAGCTTTTAATATTTACATATATAATATATATGAATTTGTGCATTTTGGATGAATGTTGCTAATATATAGATCTTTTATGATTATACTTAAATGGTTTTTGTATCCTTATATACAGATCTGTAAACTTGTACGGTTACCATTTAATTCTTGCATGGTTTAACACAATGTAAAATAAATATTTAGTAATTGCATTGTGTGATGCATTTGCCTTCCAATTGGCTAAAATATATTGTCAAAAAACAAAACCATTTCAAAAAAAGGAAGATTAAATTTTGTTAAGTTTTCATATATAAGTATTGATAATCTTCATAATAACATTATCATTTTTACCTATCACACTTATATTTATTATTTTTATTTGCTATATAAACAATATTATAAAGTATATTGAATATATTAATGATATAATACATATATCACATCATTAATATCTTTATTACTCGACCGTTTAATATTTTTACATATGAATGCATTGTATTGCAAAACCACTAAAAAACTATCATGACCGAAACGCCGAGTTTAAAATTCATATATAATTATAAAGTATATTTGAATAAATAAGATATATCTGACTTCGCATCAATGCGGTACTTGATTTAATAAAGAAATATTTATGCTATATAGTATATAGTTATATATACTATTATATTATAAAAAATTCATAATCAAAATTAATATATGTATAATATTATTTATCCTCAATAGTACTATATATCCTTACATTTCCCAACAACATAAAATCCTTTTGTTATATATAATAAAAATGGAATGTGATTTATAAAAAAAAAAATAAGAAATGCTATATAACGCATATGCGAGTATTATCAATATTTATTTATATTACAAAAATATTCCAATGGTGTAATCTGTATAATAACACTATTTTATAGCTATCACCATACATATATATATATGTTAGCAGTTATGATGGGATACCGAATATGTTGTATTTATTTTATGTATAGATAGAGATGTTTATGAAAAAATACAATAAATAGAGATACACAATTCGTTACATTTTGCATTATATATATAGAAGTGTAATATATATATGGTATCTAATATACTATATACTAATGTATATAGTTGTTTTAGGATGAAAAGACAAGAAATATATGATAAATAATGAATATTTTGGTATTATATTTGTATGTAAAATCCCAAAAGGACTTAAATAAAATAAAATCGTATAGAATATGTTGACTATGTCATACATTTATTTTTACTGATCAACATATATATTTATTTATTTTTATCAGGGGTACTGTAAATTATATACATATTTCTTCTTCTTTTATTTTTGTTCATATATAGTAATAAGAGGTAAATCGTATATTGAGAAATATTTGTTAAAAATTCACTTAAATTTTTCAATAAAATATGAAACCAATATGAAATTCATAAAATTAAAGAACAAAAACGTATTTTTAAATCAATTTTAAAAAAAATTCTTATATATATCTTTATAAATATAGGTATTGTAAGTAACGCAGAAGATAAATATTACATTTTTAGACATCACATTTTTTATTTATTGAACATTGCGTACTCTTCTAACGGATAATCTCAATTTAAATTCAAACTTTTGCCGATTTCCAATATATATATATATATATATTGGAAACCTTTATCGTATTGGAACTTATAAATCATAACTATTTCATTTTCATCATTATATATATATATATAGATAGACATAAACCGCACTTACAAATTGAAAATGAAATCGTTATGATTTATAAGTCTTCCAAAAATGGAACGTTTATCTACAATTCGTATTTCAAAATATTTTAAAAAAAAATACCATCCAATATGTTATATGGTTATATGCATATACGAATATAAGAAAGAATAAGTGAAATAAATTTGTTAACAAATTTTAACGGTTACTGTGCATACGAGGAGATTATAAAAACATAGAAAAAAAAAAAAATAATAATGATGGTACATGATAAAAATTCCAGAAGACCAAGTTTGATTCACTTGAATAATCAAATTACGTTTTGTGATATATAAAACATATCCATATATACATTACTTTAAAATTAAAAAAAATAAATACATTAAAAAGGTATACGTACTCGTATTATAATATATATATAATAGGTTTCCATTATTATTATTATTACGTTAAAAAATAAATATATGCGGTATGTATTAAAAGTTCTTTTAAAAGTTTCGTCGTTGTATGATGTTGTGATTGGAGATCTATAGATATATAATAATATGGAAAACGTGTTGAAAGGTAGAACATATACACTTATTGTTATACCTGCGGTGGTGTTCAAGTAATAAATTCATTGATTTTATAAAATGTAAAGTATCGCGCCGGGTATACTCTCTTTATACATTTTTTTCATATATATAGTATAGGTACTTCTTCCGGAGATGAACAATAGATTATTTATAATATGTATGTATATATCATATATGATTGACAATGAAGAAATTTTATTTTCTTTCATTATTATTTATATTATGTATAATAATAAAAATTTATATTCACGTTATTATCTAAATCTATGTACATATATATACACTTATATTTATATATACGTTTGTTAAATTTATTACGATTTTTTATGATTATATTCATTGGTATACTTAAAGGATATATGAGGAAATATAGTAAACGGTGTATCTGCGTATATATATATATATATACTTTATTAAATTATCAAGTTCATTAATTTAATTGTTTCAAAGAATAATAAATTTAATATACAGAATTTTCAATTAATTATATACAATAAATAATTATCGTGCATTTATTAATATAATTTAATTTAATTGGTGGATACATTAAATTAAAAGGATCAGTGCATCGTTAATTATATATATATATATGAATGGAGGTGTTTTGTATCCTTTTTGTATAATGAGACGATATATAATTAATAATGTTAATAATATTAATTTGTTGTATATGTATTTATAATTAAAATCTGAAATTATAATTCAGAAATTCTTATAACCGTTCTTCGAGTATTGTTATAAAATATTAATACGAATTAATTTATCTCTATATTCAATTATATGAACATATAAAAATTATATTTAAAAAGTTATAAATATAATAAATGAAATGTGGATATATAAAAAAATTATATTTGTATATATATTGTAAGGATATTCCAACTTCGACTGAAGCGATAAATGCAATATAACTATTCATTTTTGTACAAATAGAAATTCAATAAAAATCACTTTAATATATTGATTTAATCTATCATATATAAAATAGTATATAAAAATAAAATAAATAATAAATGAATGTATTTTATATAAATAGTATATAACTATATACGTAAATGAATGAATGAATGATAATCATAAAACTTATATTTTAACAAACGCTGTCATATATAATAATATAAAGTTTGCATATAGTTTTGTAAATATATTTATTCATTTCCACAAGGAAATTATATTTTTATTTTTTTTTATTTTGATATTTATTTGATTTCAAAAGCACTTGTGGCGGCGGTGATGGGATGCATTTATGATGAGTGTATGGATAATAGTTTTTCATTTAAAAATGTCCTGTTTCATAACAAAACATGTTGAATATTTCATATATAATATACTGACTTTTGTGTGTTAAAATATTTTTGAATAGAATATACAAAAATATATATAACAGTTATGGAAATTAAATATAAATTTCAATATAGTGGCATGACGGAACTCAAAAAAATTTTAAAATTTAATATAGGTTGATAAAACAATGACGTATATATTTAAAAAAAAATAATATACTTCGAAGCATTTTAATAATAGTTTTTTTTTTAAGATATATGAAACAAATTAAATTTATTAACTATATAACAAAATAATTTATGTTTATTAGAAATATATACCCACCTTTTAAATGTATTAAAAGTATTAAATATTTAAATAAAAAATATAAAACATATTCAAAATAAAACCAAATAGGTCATCGTGCTCACATACATGTTAAATAACTTTATTTATTTTTTTTATTATAAGGTTTCACTTAATTTCTTATATAATATATAATAATTTTATCTTGTCTATATAGATATTATGTTATTATGCGTAGTGTATATATACAAATAAAAGTATATAATATAATCGCATTTCATTAAGATATATATATATAAGTACATGAAATTTGCATTTACATTTCATTTGTATTAATGCATAACAATAATTAAGATAAATAAACTTTAAAAAGCTTAAAGACATAAATATTTATAAATGAAAATTGGACTAATTCATCTTTTTCTCTTTTGCTTCTAATCCTTAAGTCATCATATAACCTTTTGATTTGTGTTCCTGTGAGTAGCGAAATATTTTTCTAATCTTTAAAACTGTATTTAGAGATTTCAAGATTTGTAATTCTGTAATTCAAAATAAAGAAACAAATATAAATGATATCTTATATAATCTTATAATAGAATTTAAAGATGTTTCAAACCATATACAAAATTAATATCCGCATGGTAACTATCTTATTCGTATATAATATCAAACAGGGAATGAAGAATGAATAATATTTTGAATGTCAACATAAATTCATTCATCTGCGTTATAGGATGGAATAATTCATTGCGGATTAATTCAAAATTTCTTAATGGTATATAAATTAAACAAAAAAAAAAAATAACATTTTCTATATATATATATTGAAATAGATTATTTGATTAATGTATGATAAAAATACAGAAATATTTCATATTAAAAAAGTAAAAGAAATAATTACGTAATGAATAAAAAATAATGATATCATAAAACAGCAAAATTCTATAATAAAATATAGCACTTATGGTGATGATGCCGCTATATAATCATTTGAATTTGTGTATTGAAGAAGAATCATATGATTTTATTCTAAATATATATAGATTGGTGTTATTAGGGTCCATTTTTTTATTGTCCCTCTTGTAACTTATTATATAGCTTCCAAGCATATATAGTTATACTTAAAGAATCTTTGTAACGTATAATATCTAAATAGAATATTGGTGGACAGTCAGATTCTTGGAATGGAATATCCCTGTTTTTATTGAATATATTAATGATATAATACATATATCACATCATATTTTTATTACTCGACCGTTTAATATTTTTATATATGAATTTTAAACTCGGCGTTTCGGTCATGATAGTTTTTGTTTGTTCTGAATATCGTTTATACGATCAAAATTCGATCATTGTTGGAATCTCAACGGCAAAGAAAAAAATCATTATATTGTTGCCCTAACACGAAAAAAAAAATTAAATTAAATACGTAAGATGAATTTTGTTGTGACTATTTGTGTAATCGTTGTGTATATATATTTATAGTATATAAATTAATGCTAATAATATAAAAATAAATAAATGTTGTCCCCCCGCAAAATCCAAAATGATCTATTATTAAAAAATGTTTTTTTTTTTTCGTCTATTTTATTTATATCACAACAAATAACACTATATACTATGAATTATTAATTTATAACAATTACGAAAGATATATTTTTAAATTTTATTTTATTTCTATTTAATGAAATACTCCCAAGACTTCTATCAAAATAATAATGTATCAAAAAATTGAGTGTGTGTGTACGCGGTGGCGGTTTATTTTTCCAATGAAAATTTTCACCATGTGTCTTATCTTAATTAATTTAATTCTACAATAAAAATAAAAATGTGTTTTTTTATTTGTTCATTATACTGTCGTCGTATAAATATTTTAGATATTTCAAGTGTGTGACTTTTTTCTATATTTTATAATATAATAATTATTGAGTTTCCTTCTCGCACACATTTCTTTTACGATCTTAATTAAAATATTTCAAAAGAAATTCTTTATTTTATAACTCTTTAAACTGTTTTTTTTTCATTAATACAGTATTATAAATGATTTATTTTCTCTTGTGTAAATTGCAAATGATATATCTGATTATTGATATACAAAGTGATACTTTGGTTTTGAAACAATGAAACAAAAAAAAACTTATTAAATATAAATAAAAATAAACGGTTGATTGATTGATTATATATGTGATAAATTGTTTATTTAAAATTAAAAAAATATATTTATATATATAGATATCCTAATCACAATGCAAATCATAATCAATAATATTATCTATACAAAGAAAAAGTGTAATATTTATTTATAAAATTGAAATTATAATAATAACATATAGGTGTGTTGTGTTTACCTTTTTGTTTTGTTTTTTTTTTCTTGTCTATATAATTCACAAAATTAAATCACATCTTATCTTTGAATTTTATATTCAATTAATTTTTGTATATACAAAACAATTTTTTTATTATTATAATTTTATTTTTTTGTTAGTTAATCACTTGTAAAATTTGTATTTATATAAAATACACCGGTCTATACTATATGTTGTATATATGAAATTGAATAATCGTTTTTTTAAGTACGATGTACGATATATCGTTATTATAACCACATCATTCAATATTTATTATTTATTTACGCACAAAATAATTTTATAAACAATTTCAAAATATAGTAATAATTATTTATATATATATAAATATATAAATTATCGATGAACTAAAGGTTATAATTTGTAAAAAGTGTATATACGATGATTTGACGTAAGCTTTATATAGCTCGATAATCGATGATACTCTGAATGTTTCATATAAAATTTACACATTTATATACTAAATTTTATTCTCTTATAAAATATAAATATAAGGAATTTTGGATGGAAATGTGGAAGGAAAAACAACACTCATCAGATTAACAGTATAACCACCCCCATCATCCTTAACACATTAAATAACCATACATAAATGGGTATGTGTGTTTGTGTGTTGTTTCGATTTTATTTCTATATAAAGAAAATTTATTTGTTATATATATGGTCCAAAAGTTTTGAATCAAAAGTTATGATGTGATAAAAAATGTTTTCATAAATATCATTTACTTTTTATACTTGGTTTTATACTAATGTGAAAATTATATCAAATCCAAAACTCGTGAAAGAAAATAATTTTCCTCAAACTGTTTATATATCGGCAATAAAAATTGGCCTGATTTATTAAAAATCGGATTAATTATACTCGTATAGACTTGGCAAAGAAAATATTTACACTTATAAAATATACTTAATGTAAAAATTACAATCAATATCCTTAATCCTTGCACCGCTTATATATATGATTTTAATACGAATTTTAATACGAATGATATAAAATGGGAGATTATAGAAACAAAAAGTCTCCTCGATAACAAAAAAATTACTGGTCATGAAGTGTATATATCGATCAACAATCAACGAAAATATGAGATGAATTATAATGTTTCATATTGAATATTTCCTCAAAAAACAAAACATTAAACATTTTGATCATCCTATTTTTTTTTTTTTTGATGTATAAGGAATTATAATTCCGAAAATGTATATATACCAATTTCCCGTACATTAACACATTATCAATTTCGGTATATTATAAATATGATGGTATGGTATATAGAAAAAAAACTACCCTCTCATCCTTAACACAAATATTTTTCATAATATGCGCATATCCTTTGTTATACAATTTCAAAATTTTCCTCTCTGTTTATCCTTTTATATATACACAACACACATTTCCATAAATCTATAATTTTCTCATATTTAAAATTCATGTAAACACAAACCAATAATTCTAAAATGAGTTATTTATATCTCACATAAAGGAAAAACAGTAAAGTTGATAAAAAAGGATACATTTTTATATATAGGAATTTAACTTAATTAAAAATATTAAATAGAAGGTGTTTTATTAAAACGAAAAGAAAAATTAAAAAAAAAATTCATTATGATAAATATCACATAGAGATAAATGTCCCAAAATGAAGTAAAAGTTTTTTTCCGATTGATAGCTGATATTTTGATAACAAATCTGTTATTCAAGCGGTCTAATATACCAAAAAAAGGGTATCAAAAAAAAAAACATTCACTGTATATATATATAAAGAATATATATTTTATAATGTGAGAAAGAATTTTCTTTTATATATACATTCACATTATTCTGCTATATGTCACCGTAACATTTCTTCATATAATATTAAAATATCAATAATAATAATAAAAAAAAAAATAAACCAAAATCTAAATAAAGAAAAACAAAACATTGATAATGATAAGAAATTTTAATTTATATATTGTTTTAATTTATATATTGTTTGGTTTTAAATGAATTAATGTTAAAAACAAATAAAAAAGAAAATGAATACAATTAAAACAATTAATTATTGAAATATCCACTTACAATTTATTTTTAAAATACGTTTATATTATTATTTTTATTGACTTCATTATTTATATATGTCCTATTCCTATATATCAATCCTATACAAAATATAATATACAAAATTGTATTTAACACGTTCACGTCACTTTTTTTCTTATTGTCATTTAGAATTCATTGTTTATTACATATGATTTGTTTGTTTCTGATATACCCGCAACCATCAATGAATGAATAATTAATTTTAATTATATATATATAGACAATGTATATTTATAGGTCAGGCACACAAAAATTGCACATATAAAAGAAAAACATTTATATATATATATAAATAATGATCTTGTCACAATAAATAAAACACAGTCAGATAAAATTTATATATAGAATTTTATTTATTTTCAGAATGTTTTTAAAACACACTTATTTTATAGGAAAAAAAAATAATAAAAATAAATATATATACTTTAAAAGAAATTAATTAGCACAATACAGTATTATTATTAAATAAAATATAATACACAAACACACACTCATAAATTTTATAAGATTTTCTATACATTTTTTTTTTTTATTTTTACTAATTTAATTTAATTTATTCTATATTATTTTATTTATATTCATTGCCGTTATATACTAAATAATAATTATTATTATATATATACATGAATTTGTTCAACGAAAAAAATAAAAAATTTCTCTTTTTATCACTATTTATTTATTTATTTAGGAGCGGTTTATCCGGCACTTTGCTTTGCCGTCTATCAGACTGTTTTTGTTAAACGCTCGTGGAAAACTAAATTTTATTTTCATTTTTATATATACCTTTTGTATAATATACGACAACAAAAAAAAATAAAAGCCACGACAATGTATATATAAATATATGTTATATATACTTTTATCATTTTCTTTCAAACACACAAGCACAAGTTTTTTGCTTTTGTGGTATATAGGATCTATAGAGATAAGTAAATGTATATATTTATATATTATATAATATATTGTTGCTGTGTAATTTTGTATATATATATACAATTTTCTTATACTATATATATATATATATTATTATCCTGCGTGAGGAAGAGTATATATAGATATAAAAAAAAATACAATTCGTGTATATCGGATATATTTATAATAATAAAGGTATTAATTATTGATGATCTCTATCGTATATATATTTATATGAATCGTATATAGTCTCAATTAGTCACATTCTATAACTTTATCCATTTATTATATTTATTACTTATATGTTATTATCATCAAATATAGTTTTGGCAAATTCTAATTAATTAATATTGGTTTTTTTTTTGTTATTTTCGGTATATATATAAATTTATATATTTGATTGACGGTAAAGAAATCAAACTTAATAAAGTAAATCAATCAATTTGCAATCAAAGGAATTCAAAGGACATACATATCATATATAGATACATACTTGATATAATATGGATATAAGGATATAATTCTAAAAAGAATTCAAAGTTTGAATATATACAGTTACAATTTTAAGGCAATTGCGGTAAATAAAAATATTGGTGTGTTTTTCTTTCAAAATCCTTATAGAGTAACTTTAATAGTACTTATATGAGTATTTCCTGTACATTTCATGTATGCTATCTTTAAACGAAACACCTCATTGATCAGATGGTTACATTTGAAAAAAAAAAAACGTTTGCTTTTTCCTAATCACAATTTGAAGTCATTGAATAAGTCGTGAATTCTAATATAAATATATATTATTTTTTGCTTATATAATTAATATAGGTCGACTATATATAAAACAAAAATGTTTTTGTTTTTCTATAATTTTCTGTTCTATTTTAAATAAATATAATGTGTACCTTCAGCATGTATATAGCATACAAATATATATATAGACAATTAGCAGTTGTATATATACATTTTAATCATATCGATTTTTAAACAATTACATATATAAATACTATAAAATAATAAATAATATACACCTGTATAAGCTTACCGCCACGAGCAATTTTTTTTTACCTACATAAATTAATAAGTGAAATATAATTTCTATATGCACATTGTATAAATATGCATTATTATATGTGTTTATAAATAAATACATTGCACATAACGAACAATATATATATATAGTAAATAATAGGTGTTAATGTTTTAATTATTATTATATATACATTTTAAAAACGTGCGAATGAATGACATTTGGTATAGTTAATGAACTGCAACAAAACGAGTGTATATAAGATTTTCTGTAATTATACAGCACATATATCATGTATGTTAAACAAACATCATTGTATATATAGATTAATTATAACCCATCGTCGTCGTTCGTGCAAAGATAATAATTAATTTGAAAGTAGATTTTTTTGTAGTAAAAATTTTTTTAAGAAAACCGATTTTTTATATACAAAAGATAAGTTTAATGAATATGGCATTTTATAGAGATTTGCAAACAAAAAATGACTTATCAATTTCATTTGCACTTCAATTAGTATATTACGATGCTTAATCTTAACATTTAATTTGTTTTTAAACTAAATGGATGCGGTACAATTCAATTAACATGAATATATTATGTAAAATGTGTAATACATTTTCAATCTGTTCATTGACGTCAATTCAATTTTCCTTATATGAAATACAAATTAGAGCGGAATTACAATAACTTTATGTGCAATTGTAAAATGTTTAAAACAATATATAAAATAAATTAATTACAATTCTTGAAATTCTGAATTTAAAAACGCAACAAAAAACGTCAATAGGATTAACGATCCGGAATTAGATCAGATCATTTAATAGTGGGAGTGTTTTTTTTTATTGATAATTTAATCCCCAAAAATGTATTCAAAATGTTCAAATTTTTCAAAATATTGGTGCAGGTAGAAGTTATATATATAACTAATTTTTGTAGAAAAATTTCAGTATATTATATAGAATATTACTATATTATATACCTATTCTATCATTATGTCAACTTGAAATTGTATGGAAATTATTAATAAATATTTTAATATTTTATTTATTATATGTTAAATATATTTTCTTTTTTTTTTTATTAAATGCACATCATCAATTCCGTTTGATAACTTGATATTTTGTGAAAATTATTTATTATATATAAATCAAATATAGACATTCGTTATGTATGTATGTGACGTGATGATAAGGGTTGAATATATATATATATATTTTTGTACAACTTCTCTATATAAATACAATATCAAGAAGGAAGTGTAAAATGTATTTGAATAATTTATTTTATTTATTCCTAGATATGTACATATATGAATTTATTATAATAATATTTGATAGTAAATTTTTTTATATATATAGGTATATATTCATCGTATTTATATAGATCTATATAGATATAATACCGTCGTCATTGTATCTATATATATAAATAGATATGAGATAAAATATTCATATATTTAAATTTTTCACTCTAGAGATATATTTTGATACAGAAATCAACTTTGTATGTATCGTTTTTTTTTGCATTAGATTATAAACAATACCTGAAATTGCTGGAAAAAATTGTATATACTTATTTATAGCATTTTTATTGACGTTATTATGATTATCAATTCAGATGAATTGCCAATTTCTTGATTAGAAATCGTTTTGTATATATATGATCCAAGATTATCTATATTCAAACTCGTCTCTGGAACCAACGCATTTTTCTTATATTATATAGTATTTAATCGTATAATAATTTGAAATTAAAATAGATTTGCATACATTTATAAGATAAAAATTGAAATTTATTAATCGTTTTAGTACTGACAAAAGGTTAAGATAAAAATTCATGAAACTGTAATGAATTTCGTTCTATATCCTATAAGGATTTCGTCCAGGATCATAACATTTTATAACTTTATATACGGAATATTGCAATGAATTTCAAATTATATACCTTCTATTCAAATAATTTTTATTTAAATAATTGTTAATTCATTATATGCCTAAATTAAATAATTGTGAAAATCGTATTTTATTATGAAGGAAAAATTTTCCATATTTTCATTTTCTTTTTATTTTAAATGAATTTTCATATTTCATTCAACGTTAAAAGTTTGTTACAAATATTTTAGTCTACATTTTGGTGTTTCAAATTCAAATGGAAAAGCACATCAAATTACATTGAACCTATTAATTTTTGTGTATGTTGAAAATGTTGTTGGCAAACTTCAATTATATTATCATTTCAAAACACGTGAAATAAAATATTTCTCGAGCATGTATTTTTGTGTTCTTTTTCTATTTTCTTATGTTTTGGTTTTTTGTTATGTTGTTGATTGATGTGTTATTATTGTGAAAAATTGTTTTAAAAATTTTTTAATTTTATATTTAATAATATTTAGTTAAAGACTAATAAATAATTAATTTTTTTTAATTGGTAATATAGATTATATTAATTTTATTGATTAAACAATTTCTTATCGTGAACATTTTTCTTTTTTTGTTACAGACTTTTCGTGATAATTTTGCTGCCGCAAGAATCTATTTTGTAAAATCAGCCGCTAGTTCTGGATTCTGGTAAGTTTTTTATTAATTTTATATTTTACCATTTAATTTGTAAAATCTCTACGATATAGTCTTAGTGTGAACATTTTACATAAAAAGAACTATTAAATTTAATCCTAAAAATGATTCAAAAATATTCTAAATTATAGCAATAATAGTAAAATAAAAAATCGTTCCTCATAAAGATTACGTACAATCGTACATATTTGTTGGACGATTTGATAAAAATATAAATACATTATAAGATCAATAATAAAGTTATTAAAATCATATTTTATAATAATAATTCATTGACCTTATATTCTAAATTTTACCTGAGTTAATTAGCACTTTGTTACAAAAAAATAGTATGAGGTTATCATACTGTGAGACAGGTTGTTTGAGGTATTTATAAGATTATGAATTGAAGTTTTAAGATTATCATTACTCTTTATAATTAACATTTATAGTTATTAAATACCTACAATCATGAATGTAATCTATCAATACTTTAATGTTTTAATATAAATGCAATATTTACACAATATAAATTAACAATTTATCTTAAAAAAATAAAACCAAGACAATATTTGAACTTAAAAAAAATATTGATTCTCAATAAAGATTTCATTTATTATCTAGAATAAGGTAAAAGCACAAAATGTTTATTTAAATTAGAACATATATTTAAACGTTTTTAATATTTTATAATAATATATGATTATTATTGGTTTTTTGTATGTTGATGATTTTTTGGTTATTTATTGATGGTAAAGCATTTTTTTTTTCGATTATTTAACTAGTTCGTTTATTAATAAATACATTCTCCTAAATATCCACAACGTCCACGATCCAATGGGATAACATTAACAGGATTATAATATTCACAATAATTTTCGTTTCCGGGTATTTGTATTGTAACTGGTGTAATTGGTGCATTTTCCCAATTGAATCCATCAAAACGATATCCATCGGATTTATTACATTGCATACTTAATGATTCTTGTGTGTACATCGTATACAATTGATCAACTCTTGATTGTGTCCATTGTATTGAACGATAATTTTCCGAACGTGCTCCATTTAAAATAATTTGTTTTTGATTTTCCTTGCTGAAAAATAGCAATTCAATTAATATATTCTTTCTCTTTATTCATTCGTTCTAATTATTAAATATATATACTTACTAGTACATATAATTGAAGAAAAATGATAAATTATCTTCAGATACAGAACTCTTACAAACTTCCAATTTTGTAGCCGGATAATATTGTATATAATTAACACACATTTCATCACTTATAGAAAATCCACCGAGTGTTGTATTTGTATATTGTTCCGTATCATAATAACAAGTTGTAACTAATGCATCACCCTAATATAGCACATATAAAAAATGAATAATCATATTACATTTAATTCAAATGCAATAAAGATATGAAAAATTACAGGTAAAACCACTGGTTGATAACGTAATGTTCGAATTTCTTGAAAATGTGTCGAATAATAATCATCTCTGTTGATTTCTCGCAATTCTTGACCATTACGAAAATGTCTTGTTAATATTCGTGCACCGCGTAAATGCGTATGCAATTGTGAACCAAATATTTTAATTCCTTTATTTGGTAATGCCTAAAAAATAGTAATAAATTATGCATATGTTTACCATAGAATTTTATACCAAATTCGGCATTTTCTACTTACAATATCTGTACATTCGGTAATGCAATAACCACTTAATGGGAATGCTACGATACCGGGTGGTATTGCCATTTTATCGGTATATTCTAAACCTAATTCCATTATTGCAGCATCATATTTTCTTAATTCCGATACGATTTTAATGCGTAAACCAGAACTATCAATTAAACCTCCCAAAATATTTGGATTATTAAAATGTACTTCTAATCTAACGTATGGATTATAATTTGGACCGCCAATTGGTAAACCGGCTTCTACCGGATATGTAAATGCACTAGCACCCATTGCCCATAATGATATTACACGCGAACATACTTTTGCTTCCAATGGCATATCATCACAATCACCATTATACAATGGTATCTTAACGTCAACATCCGTTTCACAATGAAACATTTCCATGTGATGGACGACCGCTTCATTCATAATGATCGGTTCAAATTGTACAATATGATGTTTCTTTTTAATAAAATCATCAAGTTTTTGTATATGACACCAATAGGTTGTGTCTTTGGCCGGTACCGCCACTTTATCCAATGTTACCTCAATATTCTTGATATTTCTAGAACACGGACGTCAAAAGAAAGATAACTTTTAATTATATAATTAACATAAAACAAAATTAATTAAATTTTAAATAATATAGAGAAACTTTTCAGAAACTGTTAATTTATCAGCTCTCAATAATTGTGCCATAATCATTCCATGATTTTCATCTTCTGTTGTCTTATCATTTTTCATATGTTGATGATTTTTTGTATTTTTGTCCATTAACGTCATCATACGTTTTTCAATTTTAACATTACTATCATAACGCTTTGGTAAATCATCTTCATCACCATAATAAATTCCCCATAAAATATACATTGTTCCTTCCTAAAAAAAATAATTTTATTAACTTTCATACAATACAATTTCCAACCAATATAAAATACTAACATGCATTTTAAAATCTTCTGGATCACATGTATCAATTTTACGTTTAAATGCAACTGCATTATCTTCAATTCTTAATAATTCACAATCTTGTTGAATATCACGGTATACCTGACCATTTTCATCGATGTGCGTATCCTTAAAATTAAACAAAAAAAATATTATAAAAATTTACCAGAACAATACAAAAGAAAAATCTTACAATTGCTGTATTAAAAAGATTAATATCTTTTTTAAAAAAACATAAATCGGATTTTTCAATTTGTCCACGTTTTGAAAAACCAAATGCAAACCATTGATTACCATTCGAAAATGCATTGTCAACATTAAACATTACTTCATTTTTATGCCAATTTATTAACCAACTCAATTTCAATCCATTATTATTGTTGCTCAAATGTAATGTATGTAATTTTTTATCGGCAATTGATTCTATAACAGAAAAAAATAATTGTTTTATTATTAAATTTGTATATTTTTTGCACGTCTTTATAAAACCATCCAGAATCGATAGTATTTCTACCAATTATCATTTCGATCAATGAAATCTCAATCTTTAACCAATAATATGGTTTGTATAGGAACATTTTCTACATTATTTCAAACTTAAAATACAGTTTTAAATGGATTATATCCAAATTGAGTCCTATTTAATTAAAAATTCATCAAGATTTTACAATATTTCGTTATACAGTTTATATCAAAATGTTTTCTTTGATTTAAATCCATTTCCATATAATAATATTTCTCGTCATCGCTTCAATAAAGGTTTTTCTTTTATTTATTTTTTTTAATTCGGACAATTTTATTTATTTTATCCATTATTAATTTTAATGTTTTATACCCAGATCTATATTTGTTTTTTTTTTCTTTTAAAACACTATAATTGAATTATAAAAATATCAACAACGGAATGCTTGTGAATGCTTTTACGGATAAAAAGGACTTATTCTTCAAAAAAATAAATATATATATATGCATAATTAATGTGGTTCATTTCGACGAATTGGTTTATTTATTATCTATATTATACTATATATATATATAAAATAAACAAAAATGTTCTCAATATTTTTGTATACAGAATGTATCAAATATATATAAATAGACAATTCTAATCTGATTGTGAGATATAAAAGTATATATTCATTGTACAATTGATGTTATACAAAATGTTCAGCATACAGTCTATAAAACTTTCTGTATATATATCGAAATTTGTTTTTAATAGACTTCATTTAATTAATATAGATATTTCACATTTGAATTAAAAATACACATTTGCATATTGAAAATTAAAAATGGAAATAGAATTTTAAAATTGTTTAAATTGTCGTTGTCTTTCATTTTATCTCATCTCTATAAATATATATATATCTAAATCTATATAGAGATTAATTTATAACCTTTACCATCGTCCGTATATGCAAATGATGATGAAAACTCTATATAATTGTTCTATATATATTATTCAATATTTATGTATATATATTATTTTCAGAATTATTTATCTATTTGCATTTATTTGACAAAAATATCTATATATATGATGATGAATGATGATGAATACGAAAATATCCTTTTTAAATTGTGTGGTATAATCGTATATATATCAAAATATTATATGATAAAGGAAGAAATATCTTTAAGGTTCCATTATAATCTAAATCTATATATATAACATATAACTATTATAATAATGCGAAATAAAGAAATGTATTTATACACAATTCATATAATAGAAAATATTTAATAAAATTCTTTTATTTTATATATCTATCTATATATATAAGTTTTATAGATAGATGGAAATATGTGATGGAATGTCATTTAGCATTCATATAGAACATATTAAGGATATAATAATATATATATACTATAAAATATGTAGATATTTTATTTTTAGTTATGTGTATGTATTCCTTTTTCCTTATAAACCTATAAACCTATAACTATAGATGACTATATCTGTATGATTTGTAAAAAAAAAAATTTTTTTTCAACTTGTTTAATAAAGGAAGGATGTTTTTTTTTTTGTAATATGTATAGTCTAAAATTATGTGTATATATATGAAAGATTTATGATGCAGATTTACACTTATATTAAATTATGTGTTGTGTTCGTATTATTGAATTATTGTGCGATTTTATTTATAAATACAATTTGTATTCATTTATATATATAGTTTTACTCATTTATATGGTTATAGTTATATATAACGTTTTTATAATAACAATTATGAGGTGATTCAGTTTAGCAAGAAAAAAAATTTATGTATAAGCAACAGTTTATTTAACTTTATTAAATTCCCATTCAAATCGTGTATGGAATAAATTTAATATTTCAAAAATAAAAAATAATGATTTGTTTTTATTCTCATAACAGTTTTATTTATTAATTTAATAATTGACATTAAGGTGATATACCCACAGAAAATCTAAATTTCAATAGTGTATAGGAGTTTTTTTTTCTATCGCAGAAATACATAACAGAATTGGAGTATTATCCTTGATAAGTTTTGTTTATGTCCCAGTTAAATCCTTTTAAAGATATTATTATTATTAATTGGAAATCACAATCGCATATAAAAGTAAGTGTTTTTTTGTTTGTTTAAAAAAAAGGTATTCTCGCATAATCGAATGATATCGTCTATAAAAATCCATTATAAATATTCAATACTATATTTGCACAATCAAATCTCAATATCATAAATAAAAAAACCAACAACATTATTAAAATATCTTTCACCATAAATAAAAAGAAATGAAAATAAAAAAAAAATAAATAAATAATGTAATAATAAAACAAATTTTCATGAATTTTTCAAATATAGTAATAGCCTTTAATAGCTAAAGGCTATTTCGATATATGTATTATATATATATATATATATGCTATATATAAAGAGCGATATTTAATCCTTATATCATATATGAAGTACAAGTCCCATATAAATGTTATATATATGTATGATAGATATATTTATAAGGAAAAATTAAATTATTTCGTTAAATTAATTTTATCAAAAAATTTTTTTACCAAATATCCTTTGGGGCAAAATATAAAACTTCTCCGCGTATATTTTCATTAGTCATTACTTATTTCATTTATTTTATATATAACCATATAACTTATTCTATATGACGATATATTATATGTATATAACGGCAATGGTATCAAAGATTTAAACAACATTATATATGATTTAAAACTAATGAAAAAAACACCCACAGAATAAGTCACATTAGTAGTATAATAAGGTATAAATAATAAATTATGAAACGTTGAAATGAAACATTTTTTCTATGTTTCTGTAATTTTCGAATATAAATTTCACTATATCCAATTACCAACACCGTAAAATAATTATGAAACCAAAAATTAGACGGATAGGTTGGCGAATGGTGAAACCAATATTTATATAAGAAATTAAAAATAAAATTAACTACATTCAGTTAACATTTTTAAGAACAATTAAAACAATTATTGTACTATATATATAAAAACTTTTAAATTTTACTTACTATTTGAACTAATTTCATGTAATATAATTAAAAAATTTAATGTTATGGCAAATAAAATTATAGATCTCATTGTTCGTAATTTTTTATATACAATAATGAATCATTAAATTTAAATATTATTTTTGAATACTATATTTATTTATTTGTTTTTTTTTCATATGTGAAAATTTAAATATATTTTATACAAATAAATTTATTGACTCTTTTTATATAAATATTTAATATGGAAAAACTGTATACACTATATATATCGAACTTTGCTAACAACTACTGCTAATGCTACCACTGATGATATGATTTTATTGTATTTTAAAGACAACATTTTGTCTTAACAAAAATCTTTTATAGATTAAATTTGTTTTCAAAGCGATAACGTCTATTTATACATATTTGCTTTTATCCTTTATATTTTTTATATATGTATTATATATATTTATTTATTTATATTATATATAACCACACATCAATATATATGTGTATATAAGTTTATAAAATTCATGTCCTATATATGTATATTTTATTTATCTCTGGTGTTGTGTGTATTAGATTTCCCGATTTTCATTTAATGTTTTTTTGTTATTATTATTGTTATATCATATATATATATATATATATGCATGCATAGATCACGTATCAAATATCAATAGCAAAAATTTGAAATAAAATATACCTTTGGCAGGATAAATAATATAAAGAATGCGTAATAGTTCATGAAAAAGGAAAAAAAACTTATAAAATGTTTATTTTATTCTTTTCGGTTTTGTTGTATTTGTAAAAATATATAAATGTTTGAATAAAATAGTAAAGGGGGGAAAATCCTTGATGATTATATAATTTATATATTTAAATTGAAAATGGAGCTTTTCATAGAACAAAATTTTCTTTTATAACATTTTCTTTAATAGTAGATTTCATCGAGTCGTGTCGATAAAAATGATTTTGTAAAAATATGAACTGGATATCCTTAATGATATAATATCCTTTCATTTCTTGATAAATAATTTAGATATATTAAATAATTTACTTTTTATTTAGATGACACTACTCATATGATATTCTTTAACCATTTTTATTAAGTTGAAATAATTCCTTTGTTTCCTTTTCTTTGTATTTAAAAGATGCATTTTTTTATCATTTTTATTCCCTTTTTGTCAATTTATGATTTTTTTGCAATTTAATTTATAAAAATGAATTCGTCAATGTTTCAATTGAAGTGACATTTTGAATCGCCAAATACTTAATAATGTTTTAATTGGAATGGGTTGATTTAAATAACCGCATTTACAAATACTTTCATAATTAAGATTTTCACTGTATATCGTTGTTAAACTGAAGATTATAATTAATCACCGCGCTATATAACTGAAAAAATAGAATGTAAGCCAAAAGATGTTATAATTTTAAAATAACTTCTTAATATTCAATCACTAAATAATAATAATAATGACTATAGAATGAAAATGAATCATAAATATATTTTATTCAACTTTTCCAAAATTTAAAAAGTCTCATTTACCCTCTGTTTATAAATTTAAAAATATTTAGTATGATCCCTAAAATATTTATCAAACAATATTTTAAATTTTTTATTGTTATTTGTTTTATAAGCATCAATAATTTTGCTCTTTCCAATTCATACTAAATAATGAATTGTTTTTTATACTAAACAAACATATTTTAAAAATATTTTTATTTTTTATGTTTTTTTTTTTTGCAAATTCGCCTAACTTAAATAAATTTAAACATATTTTCTTAGACAATATACAAAAGAATTTGATAAAGACAAAATAAATAAATTATTCTTCTTTTTAATTTCAAAATTAAATATTCAAAACATTATATATATATATAAACTTTTTTATCTACTAAGAATATTTTCTTTTTAACTCATAATCGCATATCCTTAAATTTCCTGTTCTTTCTTTATTTATTTTTTTAATGTATAAAATTTTTTTTCCCTGTATATCATCGCAGATTATACTAGCGTGGATTGAATGGATAATTTTCTTTCAAAGAAAAAAAAAACAATATAATCACGTTATATATACATTTTTTAATATACCTATATCTTCTGCGAATACCTTCATTTATTCTTATAATTATAACATTCAATTTTCTTATTATTTTATATACTTATAAAATTTTCATTAAAATTCCAGTATAAATATATTTTATTTGGATGTGTGTTTTTTTTTGTGATTAAATTATAAATAAGGTATATTATATATATATAGAAAATAGAATCAATTATATATAATTTGAATTTATATAAAATAATTTGATTATATTCATTGGAAAAGTTTTAAAAACTGTTTTAATTGTATATAATATACAAATATGTATATATATACGGTGAAGTGATTAAACGTAATCTTTTATCATATAGATATATTTATTTTCTTATAGATATATATTGTCAATTTATATGCGGATATATTCATCTCCATATTATAAACATTCTTTGAAAAGATAATTAAATTTTATCTTTTCTTCAATTCTATATACATATATATTATATACTATCTATAGGTCTATATATATATGTATAATAGATTTATGAAATTGAAATTGAATGGAATTATTTAAATAAATGGATAAACCAATTTTATATCAGATATATATCAAGTAAAACTTTTTACCTATATTATTATTATTATTTTATTATACATAAACGGTAATTGACTAATTGGTAAAGGTCTATGTGTATCTTTCTTTAATGAAATTAACCAAAAATATTTTCTATACATATAAATAAAGCATTGTTTAATTATTCTATAAAACCATAATAACATAACCGAAAAATAAATCCTTTTTCCTTTACTATATTTGTATATGTTTTATTAAAAATAATTAAATTAATTTTATTATATAGATAAGGAAATTATATATTTAAATCGTATGTGATTGCAGTGATTTCGCTTCATTTCGGTTTCTTCCAAATGAAAATTTCCAATGAACTAGAATTTTTGTAAATATTTCCGTACAGCAATTGATTTTTCCCATATAGAAATATTGATCTAATACATATACATTGAGGGGATATCAACTCTATATCGGAATTATAAAACGTAATTCTTTGTAAAATCTTAAAATCTTAAAGAATTATATATCTATTGTATTTCTTTTTTATATCACAGAATGACTTAATGGTTCCATAAAACCTTTATATACTAAAAACATCCTCTTTATATGTATAAAATTATATGGTTTTATTATATATGGTTATGGTATGTTATTCATTGGTATATAAATGTATTAGGTCTATATACTTACATGTATATATAGATTAAAGGATATAAAAGGATTAAATATATACATATAGATATTTTATATACAACGAGCAGCTATACACTTATCGCTTTTTTTATTTAGATACAAAAAAAAAGTTTGAAAGTTTATTCGTGATTTACATTTCAATAGAGCATAATTTTATGTGTTGATAATATAAACTTTTGTATTATAAATGGCTAAAAATAAAATTTTGGGTAATTTTTAGGGGGATAGTTTAAATAAAACTCTTATACAGTTAAAACATATCTATATAATATTTTATAAACTTCTCTACGTATATACGTAAATAGAAAATAGAGAACCTATAATCATTTGAATCTAATATTGACATATTTATTATTGTTAATATTATATAATTTAGATAATTTCTCAGTTTAATTTTATCTATTAAAAAAATTGCATTAGACGTATAGAAAATTAAATCATTTTGATGAATATTCTTAAAAAAAAGAAAACGTTTCCGCATAGTTTATGTAATCCTTATGATCTACTCTAATCAATCATGATCTGTAGTACAAAAATGTTTGTAAAAAAAAATATAATAAAGAGAAAAACTGTTTTTATTTCTATTTGAATGAATTTCCGTTGAAAGGCTATAAAAATAAATTATATATATATATATATACTTCAGTCAATAAAGTTTTATTTTCTTATTCGGTATATTAACTACATATATACAAATGGCAATAATATATATATATATGTATCATATCAATCATTAAGAAAATTTCAAATTTTTCAATGTTTTTCGATTTCTGTTTTCTCTCTATATATGGTATATATATATAGATTATGTATCCATCCAAACTAAAATATAAAACTATATTATGAACTGTGATTTATATACGATATTGCATTCGTTTTTTGCAACAATTTTAAACATTAATTTTATATAATGACAACTATATATATATGCCGATATTCTTCTAAATACAACTCTTGGATTATTTAAATCAGAGTTTAGTGAAATAATTTTATATAATTGCATATTATTTATACAAATTTAATTGTAACGAGAACTTCGGTAAAAAAATCCTTAAAATGTTTCTATTTATATTATAATATACATTATACAAATTATACTCAATCAATTATTAAGCTCAACAAAACATGTAATAGATTTTGCAACTGATAGATTTTCCTATATAGATATAATTTAGTTTTTATATATACCAATGATCCTTCTATTTATGCAAATATAATCCGTTCATTATTATATATATATGCATAATTTAACATTGAATAAAAAGGTTTCCAAACTATATTTATATATATATAAAAATCATAACATTCATGCACTTTACTTTCAGACGATGGTATTTATTTTTTTAACAACTATTTGTTCTTTTGTTGGTAATAATATAATCCTTTACATTAATTTTAATAACTGCAATTTTGTGTAATGACTGAGTAAATGACTTAAGGAATTTTTTCTTTTTTTTCATATTTATGATTCATGAAGGTTCAACATTTAATGTCAAGAATTCGTTATTTACATGTTTGAATTTAATTATAAAGATACAACATGTGAATATTCGCCTATGACTATAATCTGGAATGCTTGCTTTATATAGATCATCATATTATATATATATTTATAGATAAGCCAACGATAGAATGAAGAGCAATTTCCTTTTATAAAATATTTTGATTTTCCATATATACAACTGCGTATATATAATAAATACAATAAAATTTTCACATTTTCTTTTATGATATTTATGGTATACATAAACACATGCGGTATTATATATATATATAATATGTAGATTTATAAAGAACATTCTAAATGGGGATATTAAATGTAAATATACGGTATAGATATGTGAATTTTAAATAGTATTATTTTGACAAATTTTTGGAAAATAACAAAAGGGTATATGTTATAAAATATTTATATTATAATATACACATAACATGATAATGATAATAAAAATAAACTAATAATAAATATACATATATAGATAAATGAAAGAGAAATGAAAATAGAAAAGCAATTTTATTTATATATAATATCATATATATAGTATATATAGTATGTTTATTGTGTATTGTGCGTCTGATTGGCGCCAAATAAATAAGCGTTTTTGTATTTATATTATTGGATATGCGGAATGTATTTAAATATCATTTTGTTATCGAACAAATATAAATTTATTAAAAACATTCAAACAATAATGACCTTTAACTGAAATGAACATATAGTGAAGAGAAATTACTGCACAAATAATTAAAAGAATAAGTGAAACTGAACGAAGTTGTTTTTAAATTTTGATGACTGCAAAGAAATGGAAAACATATTCTTAGAAAATATTTGGATTTATAAATGCGAATGGTGAAAATGTTTTACTGATTTTATATTGGAGTTCTTTTGCATGATTTTGAGCTTGGTAATTCATAGGGACTTATTACAATCGTACAGAAATTGTAAATCGTAAGTTTATAGAACTAAATAATAATATTCGATCTCATGCTAAAAACTGTTTTATGCCACTATTCTGTTTATATAATACTAATTGAATAGTTATTTATTGTTTTGATTTATTCAATTCATATACAAAGTAGATTAAATTGTAAAATTATTGATAATCTCTATATATGGAAATTCCTTTCGAATAAGGACATATAATGAATTCCTTAATTCTGCGAAAACATTGCACTGATTTATAAAGCATTGCTTTTTTTCTCTACTAGGTTCCATTCTATTTTCAAAATATCATAAATTAATCAACATAATAGTTTCACAACCCAAAGTCATTTAACTCTATATTCAAATATTGGTTCATCGCCTGATTAAGTGATTTCATTACGGGAAAAGGCAAACCGATTCACAAAACCGATTCTACCATAAACAGAAATAAACAAAAATTGTTAGCATAGCAATGTTAAAAATAAAATTTATAGTTTTCCATTAAATATATAGAAATTTTATATATTTTTCCAAATTGAAATGCTAATGTTTGAAAAAACAAAAATTGTATCAATCCATTCAAAAACCAAACATATATAAAATATAATAGCAATATAATCCATATATGTAAATATATTCAATTCTATAACTATATAAATATATATATATATTTATATATCCATCCAACCGTATAAGAACATGATTTTATGCTCTTGTAAAAGACATACAATTTCAAGAGAAAAATATTTTTATACATACAAAACCATTCCATATAAATTTGTCGCAAAGCACATATTTATAAAAAAATCGCATATATGATGGAAAGATTTGAATGCAATCTATAATCAAATAATAATATTATGTATAGTAAATATGTTCAAGTATGCGTTAAGTTATACATAAAAAAACATATATATATATATTTATATATAAAATACCTTTATTTATCCGCATGTAACTGAATTGTTTATTCGGGAAAAGAAAACCAAATATTTTCCAAATACAATAAAAAGGTCAAAATATATAATCTATCTTGTAACAAAAAAAAAAAGAAAGAATGGAACCATATCGTAAATATGATAATAAATGTGGTATATATTATGTATTGAAAAAAAAGGTGGTGATGGTGTTTGTATAATATAATATAATATACATTATAATAAAGGTAAATATAATATAAGAAATGTTATATTTCTAACCTAAAACCTACAGATAGATATATGTCAAATCAAATGTAGAATACCAAATATATTATACATATATAAAATTTCTTTACCAAGAAAAAAACAAAAACTTAAATCTGTGCGGTCCACGCTAAACCACCCCTAAATAAATATATGGATAGATATATTTTTCACATCATTTTCATTTCACAATTCGTGTGACTTTGATATTGTACAGGAATATTTTTTGTTATATACATACATATATCAAAAACTCATATGCGATATGTTCAAAAAACATATTATTACATACTTTTATATAATATAAAAATTCAAATTTTGTATGTATGCGTAACATATAACATTATATTATTGTGTATTCATACATATTTTGAAAGAGTTTATTTGTTTTATATAAATTTTTTTTTTGTCGTTCCATATAACATAAAAAAGTTATAATAAATAAATAAAAAAACTATATACAGTATATAATAAATAGAAATAAGCTCATTGTCTCCCCGAATATGCATTTAACGCGCGATATATATACCCCCCTGATCATCAATATCATCATTCCATCATCATTATCTTTAACGATATAGAAAAAAAATAAAATAAACATCCCCCGAAATACCAAATACATTATTTTATTTCTGGGTTTTTTTTTTTTATGAAATGGTAAAACGAGACGGATAATAACTTTTAAATGTACATCTATATATATAGATATTTATATAATCATTTGATATGGGGTTGCAAACGCAACCAATCGGAAGCGATTATACACGGTTTTGCTGAAAACACTAGATTTATAGCACATAAATGGATTTTGTTATCTAACATCCCTTTTAGGAAAAATTCATCTATATATATATATTTATATAGATATTTTCACAATTGTTTTGAATCTATATACTATATATATAACACATTTTATAAACATATAAATTTATAGATGAGATTGTTTTTTGGTATATCTGGTATATCCATCCATATATACATTTAGTTGGTGTATGAAAAACACATCACTTTTCATTCATTTATAATGTGTATATATATAAGGATATAAGGTATATGTATAATTGTATATAAGAAATAAATGCAGAAAATATTCAATGTATAAAATACAGTAAAATACATTATGTATTTGGTACATTTATATATAAAAATTGTTATCTTTTGAATGGACCACTTCAAGTTTTCAGCAGCTGTATTCAATTTAGTTTCAAATTTTGTGCATTTCGGTTAAAAATTCTAACTCCATACGATCTCAAAATATGTTGTTAGAATTTTGAATTAAGGATTTAAATCAATTATACTTCAGGCGATGTTGTACGATACACATCAAAACATATTTTATGTCTTCACAGTATAGGATTCATATACAAGGATTCAAATACAAGATCCCAAATTTTTTTAAGAATCTTTAAGATTGGCGTTAGATTATCAATTACACTACAGACTCTCTTTGTTGTTTAAACATTTTACCTAATTTCTACACAAAGTCCTTGGTACTTTAAACGAGTTAAGTAACCGTTTCCGTTCATTCAGGTTATTTTGATATAGATTAATTTTCATAATTGTCCTATACCATTACCAATAAATGAAACAAATGATTATAGTAAATAGATTCAACTGTATATAAGGATATATGTATAGATAGATTTATATATAAATCGAAAAGGCAAAAGAAGAAATGGTTCCGCTTTTAGTTCTATTTTATTTATATACATATATACGAGTTAAACATTGTTTTTGTATCTTTTATATACTATATACGTACGTACGTGTATCAAGTGAGATATTGTTGAATTAAGTTGATGGCTTTTATGGTTGGAGGGTTACTTTTATATATCTTTATATGTATATATTTATATATATATAGAATATATGTTTTCTCTAAAAACGATGAAATGTATATCGTTAAGTATGTATTATACATATAGTATATATATACGTACGACAAAATAATGTTTTTTTTATATACCAACAATTGTTTTATTATATTATATTATATGGATATTGTTACATATTTATTTTGAAACAATGGATTCCTAACTTTTCTTTTATTCTATACACTTTTGATCATATATTGTAATTGTACATATATATATTTTAATAGACTATAATGTCTACTACTGGTATATGTATACATATGATTGTTATTCAGTTCCTTATATGTATATATATTTTTTCTTATATAGAGCAAGGGCGGATCATTCAAAAATATATATGTATATTGTTTTAAAAACATATAAATGAGAAAAATTAATGGAAATAAATACAGAAATAAAGGATATATTTATATAAATACGTTAATGTATAAAATTTGTTTTTTTTTTTGTGAAAAACTCTATATATATAATATGTCACATAAACTTATTCACTGTATATTTATTTTAATTTGTAATTAATTAAATTTATGTCCTTAATATATATAGTAAATTACATATATACGCAGTTCAATAAAATGAAAATGATATATCTTCCTTTTATTTATTTATATATGTATCCATTTTAGTATAGACAAAAAAAAAATAAATATATTTGTGCGGTTAAAATTAGGGTTTATTTATAATAAGTTTATGTCTCTATACGTTTTATAAACAAATTATGTATTGTATATGCAGGAAAAAGTATATATATAAAATGCGGTTATTTACACAGTATATAGAATATATTTTCCAATTAATGTATTCTTATTATTTAGTAAATACTTTTTGCGGTCGTTATAATGATATACTTTTTGGAATAAACTGTGTGTATATATTCAATATTCATATGGTAATTATATATAATTAATTGAATAATATGCCAATTTATATATAACCGAAAACTTTATCCAAAAATTAATCGTATAAATATCCTTATATAATTTATATATAGATAATGCAATTATTAAATTTACCCATCAAATATCAAAATTGATTATAAAAAAGCTGTTTTGCGTTTCTTCTGCTATTTGCGAAATCTGAATTTTTACAGAAAATCGCACATTTTCCCATGCTATTGATCGTACGGCTTATTACCTATACACCGTAACAAATTATGAAACCAACAACAGAAGGTTGTTGTCGGACGTTAAAACCATTCGTCGGTTAAGAGAAAATTTATTAATATTTATATTAAATAGTTATAAATATAGAAAGGAATCGATTTACAAGTGTTTGAGATGAAAAAATGGAATTGAATCATCTGTGGAGCGAATCTATGATCATAAGAATAGTGCGGATTCAAAGCATGGGTTTGGAAATAAACGCGGATTCAAAGCATGGGTTTGGAAATAAACGAATTAGACATGTCATAATTTTCTTTATTATCAGAGATTTTTCCGATCTAATAATCATTATTTGTAATGCCGAGCATTACATTACTATTCAATGTTTAACGTTGATTCAATGTTATATTTGAATATGTTATAAAAAAATGTTTATTATTAACGATGTGCCGCAATTCATTATATACGTACTGTAATTTGTTATATATATATACACAGTACACAGTTTCCGTGCTAGTTTATAAGTGATTCAATTTTCAATATAGATATTTGTATGATTTTTAAACGAAGTTCCATTGATAGAACTACTAAAAAAACTCAAATATGATTTATGATTCATATAATAACTATATAAAATAATATTTAAAACTCTTAAATTTTATGATTTATTTCAATTTTTTTATGATCATCGTCTATTAATATACTACTACTCACTATATATAATAATACTCTGAATATTTTACAAAATATATATATATATTTTTTCCATAATATCATAATATATAACGTGCGTATATTTTTTTTAAAATGATGTATTTTATACATAAATATATTTATCAAATATAGAATATCAATTGCCAATAAATTTCAAATAAATGTGTATAATCCTATATATATGAATAATATTGATAATATTGCAATATATTTATATAATGTTATGTTAAGTGCATGTCATTGCCGTTTATTTTCACATTTTCCATACACATATATATATTTGAAAAAAAATTAAATGAAAACTACATTAATATATTATTCAGGGTTTGTGCCATTTAAGTACGATAGTACATTCATATATACATTAACAAATACAAAATATAATATTTTAATATAACAAAACGAATGTATACAGTAAATTGCAGTTGATGGCAATCCGTCTGATTGGAAATGGTTGCGAAAATTGTTTAGCTATATAAAATTTAAGCAATTTTATTGCATTGAATATTTAATTATCAGAAATCTTTTACTTTAACAAAAATGAATATTAAATAATAAAATGTCCTTGTGCGGCGGCATCCTTTATATCTCTTAACCGATTCTTAAATTTTTGGACTAATCTTACCTTACGGATAGATTTTTCTATCCTCTTCAATAAGATTCAATTTAAAAATTGTGTTAAAAACTAACAAATTCATCAATACCCAAAATATAGATTTCAATAAATTAGAGGTTTTTTTTTTACCAACAACATTAAATAGGTCTGTACTGTAATTATAATTTCACATTTTATAAAGCAAAAAACGAAAAAAAAATAAATAAAATGTAAAATATAAAGAATAAAAAAAAAAATACCAGCCCATTTAAAAACCTATCGGAAAATCTGTGGACCATGAAGATATATTTTGAAAGTTTTCAAATGCGGACTTTCTGGCAATTCACTTTAAATCGTCATGTTGGTTATTTTTATTTATTTATATTTTCCTATATATATATATATAAATAAAGTGATGTACAAAAAAAGATAAAAATCTCTTTAATCGTATAGATATATATTTTTTTTATATATACAATTATATAAAATGGTATATATTTTTCTTTTACGATAAAAATGTTTACATTTGTTTTTTTTCTTATATCTATATATACTATTTATTTTAACTTGTTTGTTATTTTTTTTTTTTGCTTTTCTTTTATTTTACTCTAACTTTTCAATTTATATTTGTACGGAAATTTTTGTTTTTTTAGAGTGAAATCGTCGACGAAGAGGCAAATAGATTTAGACATGTTTTTTTTTTTCGTATATTTTTCCTGTTTCTTTTTTTTTTGTTATGATATGGAAAATACATAAAGTTAAAGTGGAAATATAAAAATTGTATATATGTATATAAATAAAATACAATAGCCAATGTCTCTAAATTGAGGGTTATCATTTTCTTTTTTTTGCATTTGTCTTTAAAGATTATTTTTTTATTTTTATGTATGCGTCTGTTATTTATGGGCAAATGGCCAACTAAAAGAAAATCACTTATTTAGAATTTTTCGATTATTTACCAAGTTTTTTTTTCTTTGAATAACAAGAAAAAGAAAACCTTTCAAGAAAAGTTTAATATATAAATTGTACTTTTTATATCTATATTGAGAGCAAAGTAAAAAAAAAGATAAATAAAAATAACAAATTAAAATCGAATTATATTTGAATTTTTATTATTTATATATATATAATATATATGTATATGAATGGAAAATAAATGAATTGTTTTAAAAAAGAAAATTATATACTTAATCTAAATTTTTTTCTCGATAATGTTTTGCTTTTAAAAAATACCATATATATATTTCGTTGGATTGAATTGATTAATTATGTTAAGAGAAATGATTCTTTTATTTTAAAAATAATCAAAAAGTTTTGTGCTATAAATACGTTGAACAATCTCTTCGGACAATATATTTGATATATAGAATTAAAGTAAGAAAAACCCGATTCATTTGTTATTTATAGCCAATAAAATAAAAAATATAAAAAAATGTTATGTTATTGAATTTCTGATAAAAATTACTAATGAAAATAATCGATAAATATTCGCAATTATATAGTAATAAAGTTGCATTGAACGTTAATAAAGCTTTATCTATATCTATAAAACATTTATAATTTATTTAAAACCATTCTATTTAATATTTACATTTTTAATTCGTATAAATATATTCAAATTCTGTTTTCTAAAATAATAAATAAATATAGTTTATGTTTATAACAATTGAAATGAAAATTAAATATTAAATTGTTATCTATTTTTTATATTTTTTTTTATATTTACAAAATTAATTGCATTTGAATCGATTATCTCTATATATATTTATTCAATTTATGTTATATTAACAAAACAATAAAAATATCTATACTAACAAATAAATATAAATAAACACAGCAAAATAAAAAAAATGGAAAATTAACATTTCATTTAAATAATTTTCCATATAGTATATTTTCCATTATAGATATTTTCTATATTGTATTTTATTTTTGTGAATTTATTTATCTATTTTATAAATATACAAACCATTCAATATTTTTCACAGACAATGAGTTAAAATCAACATATAAATTCAATAAATATTTCCGTGATTTTATATGCTATTATTTTATTATATTTTTGGTATCACATACGATTACGATTTTCAAATACTATATATAAATATTATGGAACGCGATATATTTGTATATAAAAATTAAATAAATGTTTGTATATTTTTTGATAATGTATATTATAACATATATCAAATTGAATATTTATGCGTATCTATATATATTGATAAATTAACCATATATTGAAAGATATATACAAAAAAAAAGGGGGGAACAATAAATATAAATAAATTAGTTGTATATTTGACAAAATATCGGCACGCGTCCAATATACAAAAAAAAAAAAGAAAATTAAATAAATAGAATATTTATTTTATAAATCTCATTTATACACACAACACAACAACTACAATATAACAAAATGTTTTATATCCTCATCGGATCATATATAAATATAAATGTATGACCAAATAAAAAAGCATCATATAGTAAATTTTTATATACTCGCAATTGTAATATATCCGTTTATTATATTATTATTATTATTACTATTTGTATATATTAGGTTATCGAAAAAGTATTGATAATTTTTATAAATAGATGTCATTATAATTGAATATTTCAAGTAGTACTAATCTGATATTAGTGTTAACTTAACATATGTTCGAAACATGACATTTCGTAGATAAAAAAAAAAAAAATTAAATTTGTTTAGTCATTTAAAAGTTGTAGTGCATTAAAGATGAGCGAAATTAGTGAAAAAATTCGATACATTTTACAATTTTATTATGAAAAAGGTGAAAATGCAACGCAGGCACATGAACAAATTTGTGCAGTTTACGGTGAAGGAACTTTATCAAAATTAACAGCCTATAGAGGGTTTGCTCGATTTCGTTCCGGTAATTTTGATGGCAAAGATGCACCTCGTTCTGGTTCTGGTCGATGGATCACATACGATAATAATGTACGAAAAAGATCGTGGTCCAAGAAGGGTGAAGCTCCTAAAACAGTAGCAAAACCTGGATTAACACCAAGAAAGGTAATGCTATCTGTTTGGTGGGATTGGAAAGGAATCGTTCATTATGAATTACTAGCACCCGGTCAAACCATTGATTCCGATCTCTATTGTCAACAATTAACAAGATTGAAGCACGAGATTAAAAAAAAACGTCCAGAATTAATCAATCGAAAGGGTGTTGTGTTCCATCATGACAACGCCAGACCACACACATCTTTGATGACTCTGCAGAAACTGAGAGAGTTTGGCTGGGAAGTTTTAATGCATCCACCATATAGCCCGGACCTTGCACCTTCAGATTATCATTTGTTCCGGTCTCTGCAGAACTCCCTTAATGGTTTAAAATTACATTCCGCAGAGGACTGCAAAATGCACTTGGATCAGTTTTTCGCCCAGAAAACACAGAAGTTCTACAGTGATGGGATAATGTCTTTACCAGAAAAATGGCAAAGGGTCATCGATCAAAACGGCGCATATTTGGTTTAATAAAGTTCATTTGAAATATATAAAAAAATCGTTTGAATTTTGTAAAAAAAATTAGCAATACTTTTTAGACAACCTAATATATATATATATGTTGGGGTTGAATGAATAATCTTCTGCGTGAATATTTATTTGGCGACGCATCCTTGCATTCAAATATCCAAAAATTTCCGATATCTCTCTCTATGTATGTATATCATTTATTTATTTATCATCTATGCATATATACAAATATGTATATATAGTTTTTAAATGTATACAAAATCGTTTCACAATATTTATTCATATAATATATATTATACATTTATATACAATTTTAATTCAACAATAAAAATGCAATAAAACTATTAGATGAAAAATTTGTTTTGGTTTTTCATTCTATTATAATTATAAATGTAATAAAAATTTCCATTTCCTATATCCATCCGGAGATTTTTTAAAAACATCATATATGTATAAAAATCGTATATATATATTTTGAAAATGCAAACATTTGGTTATAGATTTTCATGTGATTTTGCGTTACTTTACTTATTTATATTATGGTATGTAAACATTTTTAATATCATATCTATAAAAATTTGTATATTATATGCATTTTTGCACATATATTCATATGTTTTGTATCCTGCGTTTTGTATATTTATGTAAATATAAGTTACTGAATTTATAATGGAAAATTTATATATTCAAAATAGACTTATGGTTGATCATATGAAAAGATTGAAAATGAAAATTATGAAAAGATCTTATAATTTTAAATTTTATTTTTTCATATGCGGTGGTGTTTGACTTCGAATTGACTTCATAGAATTTGGAGACGATTTTCCAATACCAAAGTACTGTGATCCTTCTATGATCTGATATAATATAACAAGATTCATTACACTCGTGAAAATTCAAGATTCATTACTTCAGCATCTGACAAATCAAATGACCTGTCATTATACTGGTCTTGTGACTTTTCTGTCGATGGTAAATTCCACGAATAGTTTCTGTTGCTTTTATAGAGAAACATCTCGCACTTTATTCAACCAGGTCATTTTTCAAAATCTATATATCAATAGTTCGATTGTGTATTTAAAAAAAATTGAATGTTTCGGAAAAAAATCAGGCTTCTTATACATATTATATTTTGAGATTTTTAAACGAATTATTAAAAAATCCATAATTAATATAGTAATTTTGTATGCTTAAACGTAAACTCCATATATATATTATAATTCGCATATTATGAAATTGTATACATAAAAAAAATTACCATACTTTTAATATTAAATATATATTTAGAAAAAACATCAAATTTCTATTAAAATATTAATAATATAATATGTACGTAAAAGATTTATACATATAATAAAGATTAACATACATAAATATTTTGAGACAATAAATTGATGTAGTGTATATTATCATATTATGTATACATTTAATATATATAAATATAAATTTATTTATATATATATATATATATATATATATATATAAAACCTATATATATATATATATATATAAAACCATATCTATATTTGAGCTTAGGCTTTGCATACAAATCATTTCACTTAACCATATAGCATACGCGTATCTTGGTTTTGTTCACTCTGTTCAGTGAACCACCTGCTAAAAATATTGATAAATAATTAAGAAAATACAGATTTTAATATTTTTCTTAATTTTTGATGAATAAAATAATATTAAGTGTCCCAAAAAATTTGCAGCGCTGATTATTTATATCATTATATCAGTAAAAAATATAAGAGATAATATTCTTTATATCATATATATAAAGAAATCATATATATAAAGAAACGTCGCATAAAAGAAAAACGAAAACGAAAAAATACATACACCTTTAATCTATATATACTCTTTCTTTTGTGCATTTTTTTAATCGCACTCCCATAGTGTGCACAATTTTAAATGAACCAAAAAATATTGTTGTTATACATAGTTGTTTAATTGTATATGGCAAATACATTTATATTTTCCGAAAATGCGAGGTATACGAATATACAAATAATACAAATACTATTTTAATTTTCGTTCACTATAAATTGTGAACAATATAATACAAATGCTTGTTTCTTTTTTCTTATATATGCTGTATGGTTGTTTGTATGCTTTATTTTTTATCATTCAAATCTCGCATACTCATATACTGCCTGCTGCGGTGTATATAATCATAGAAAATATATAAATATTTTTTTTGTGTTTTTTTTTTTATTTTTCTCATTTCTATATATGGCATGAATAAAAAATAGATATTATTTACTATATAAAATTATATGCGATATTTTTTCATTCTTTCGCAAATGCTTGTTATGCGTACTTCATTATTTTTCCAAACATTGTTCAATTAAATAATTTCAATTTCAATTTCAATACACATTTAAATAAATTCCGCAACTTTATAATTTGATAATTGTTTGATTCCATATTCTTTAATATAGTTTCCTGTTTTTTTTTCACATTTAATTGTAATATGAATTTTTATGAATGTAATTCAAATGATGGATGCATTATTGAACAGTTTTTAAAAACGCCTTTTTCAAGGCGAACTGTTGAAATACAAAATATATTGGTTAAACTCGAAAGGCCACAACCGGATTTGCAAAATTTAACGAAAGGCAGAGAAGTCACTCGTCGATTTCCTGTGTCGATTTATCAAAAACATGAATGGATAACTGGTTGCAATAAGTTGAATAAAATTTTTTGTTGGCCATGTTTATTTTTTTTGCCAAATCGTGACACCATTTGGTTGAATCCTGGTTATTCAGATTTAAATCATTTAAGTGCAGCAGTTTTTAATCATGAAAAAACCATGAGTCATTTAACTGCTGTACTAGATATGAAAACTTTTGGTGATGTTCGGATTGATTTAATGTTGGATTCACAACTCAAACATTCCGTAACTACTCATAATGAAAATGTTACAAAAAATCGCTTGGTATTGAGAAGATTAATTGATATGACATGCTTCCTTGGTATGCAAGAATTGTCTTTTAGGGGGCATGATGAGACTGCTGATTCGGTGAATAGAGGAAATTTCATAGAAATGATGAATGTTTTAGCCAAATATGATTCAATTCTGTCGCAACATTTAAATAATGCTGGTCAGTTTCGTGGAACCTCACCAATCATTCAAAATGATTTAATTGAATCCATTGCAAAATTAATAAATCCAAAATATGTGATTTATTGCTAACTCTGTATTACAGAGTTACATATTATTCCAGGTGGTTGTCCCCCCCCCCCCCCCCCCCACCCCCAAGGTGTTTAGTAGTTTTTTTTGTTCTTTACCAGTTTTTAAAGTGAACAAGTACCCTTGGAGGTCCAGATCCGCCACTGCCATATAGAATATAACAATTGTTGTATTTGTATATGGTATATACACCATATATTTGTGGCTATTGTTAACAACATTTTATATATATGTACTTACAAATCCGATTAACTTTATTCATATCTATATACACTGAAAATTATTCACTTTATATAAAATTAACCCCCGCAAACACGTGCATATATTTGTTTGTATATGCATACATAAAGTGAAGTATAACGATATATATAATGTTAAAGTCATCAATCTTTACTTGCCCTCTTCTTTTATATATACCGTTATTATTATTATTATTAAATTGTATATGTAATATATTTATTTTGAGGTTTTTAAATAATGTAAAATATACACTCTCTTCATATACATTAATTCAAAATAATGTTCATAATGATAATAATAATAATATTATAAAAAACAATGACTTTGTTGATCTTTATACTTATTAATGTATATATTCTATATATATAATAATCTAAAATACAAATAATTGAATATATAAAATAAATTTAACCCCCAAAACCTTTCTATATATAATTTTCATTTTTTACTTTTCCTTCTTCATACCATATATTCAAAATATATAATTCGACACTTAAAACGACCATCGTTTGCTAATTGCTTGCTATACACATATATATATCTATGGATAATGTATATTATATATGAATTAAACATCCCTTTCTATATATGGATATAGTATATATGGAATATTTACACAATTATGTGTTTCTATATATAGAGAATATCATTAATGTATAACTAAATGTGTATCAAAAGTATCAAAAAGCTATTATATATACTTTTATATACATGTGTGTAATGTATAAATAAAATTATAATTGTATTAATAAGCTACTGTAACTAATTGTTATATCGTATGCGTATGTAATATACTGAACTAATATATATTTTATATATATATATATATACATGCTATTTAATTACGGGGTTTATTTAATATATATGTATAATAGATAGTATAAGTGTAATGCACGTGTTTTATCGCATATTGTATTCAATCATGTGTTTATAATATGTGTTGTGTATTTAATATATGAATATTATCATATATATATATATATATAGATATCATATCCGCATATTAAATATTTATTTATGATTTTTTTTATTATAAAAATTGAATGTATGAGAAAAAAAAATTATGAATGATTAGTATTATATTTTTTGTTTCCTTTAGACATTCGAGCATTCGCCAAAATTAAAAAAACCTTAATATCTTTTTTTTGTTGAAAAAATAATACTTTTCTAATAACAGCACTTAAAAGCTTATATAACAAGAAAATTTACAATAATTAATTTAATTTCAAATCAATCCCATTTTCGAACCCTTATAAATAGATAACATTTGATGGTTGACGAAATAAAACCTTTTAAATATATATATTGAAAATTAATAATGTTAATAAATAGATATTAATTAATTACGGATATAATTAAATAAAATTATTATTATTTATATATTAATTTCATTAAATAACTACATTTATTTTATTTGGAAAGATGAAAACAATTAAATCGTATTTTAATTACCGCATAAATTATGTTATTTTTCAAATAAATCTTTTAATATATTATTATATTGATAATAACCCAAATAAATCGCTATATATATTCAATGGGGTAAATTTCATCTATTTATAATATTCTATCTAAAATTGTATATTTTTGGTTAGTTTTATATATATACATATATAGATGATCAGAATCCATTAAAATCCATTAAAAGCACGCCTTCGACTAAACCAACCGTAGATATACATTTTATTTTATACAAGTATAAAACTTATACTATATTATATATATATTTTATCTCTATACATCAATTTTGGATATTTTTCCCTAAACTACCCTGTCGTTAACTTTTCTTTTATATATACACATAAATTGTGTATATATATATATTCTGTAAGTAAGTAAGTGGCCTCCCCAAAAATATTCAGAAAAAAAAAACTGAATTGCATTTATTTAAATATATAAAATTACTTGTGTGTATATACAATATGCATATAGATGATGATAATATATAGTATATATATAGAAAAATTGTGCTTTAACGGTTATGCTTATGTTCCTCGCTTAAGAGGATTTTGCAAATTTGGTGTTGTTTTTGTTTTCTTTCTTTCTTTTTTATTATATGGGGTATATTCACTTCAAGGGGATCATCAACTAATAAGTGTTTCTAGTATATATATATTATAAATGTTATCCACGAAATATGAATGAATACATGATGAAAGAGGCGTCGAACCATGTCGAAAATCTAATTGCTCTTCTATATTCATATAAATGAATACATAAATGTAAATAAATCTTTCATTATAAAAGAATATTTTAATATGCTTTTGATGACTATATATACATATACAAATAATACAAAGAAAGCAAAGAAAAAAACATTAATATTTAATGATTTTTTTTCCCATCTTTCTATATAAAGTAATAAAATGTGTGTGATAATAATATAAATTAATAATATACATATATATTAAATAAAATAATCTTATTTATTTGTTTGTTCGAAATATTCTCGTGCCATTGCATTTTTTTTTCAAATGCATTTATCTTATAAATATTGTTTTTTTTACTTAACTTAAAAATTAGCTCTATACTTTATGGAAATTGACTCACACCAATATTTATTTATTGTTATTGAAACCCTGCACTTCTATAATTTAATACATTTATGTTTCTTTAGTCAGTATTTTATATTACAAATGCTCATCATATCTATAATTTACAATATTTTTGTTAAATATAGGGTTGATTGACATGCTATTGTAATAATAATATTTTATTATTTATTAATTATTCAACATTTACTACAATCATAACAAAATGGATATTGCATTAAATATTACAACAAATACAAATGAAAAGGTAAATATTATTCAAATAGGCATTATCTGCTGTTTTTTTAGTTTATTTGTTAAATACAACAAATATCATTTTAAATAGATACCACCACCACCTCCACTGAAAAAATCATTACCATTTCAAAAAAAGAAAAAAGGTAATCAATCAAATAATGATTTTACTTTTGCATTTACGAACAATGCAAAAGTAAAAGCAATAGTTGCAAGACGTAGAAAACCAATAAATTCTACAGCATTAACAAAATCCTCACAATCTTTTTTGCAAGCATCTGCAGTACCACCAACTCCACTTGCAAACGCTAATTCAAAACTATTGCTAAGCACAAAAAAAACTTATAGTACTATCCAGTCCACGAATAAATTAAATGGTTCAACAATTGTAAAAGATAAAAATGAATCAATCGTTAAGGTAGTAGTACCAACTGAAACAACTGAATCGGACGAAACACCAATGCAGATTAGCCTAAATGTGATGAGTGGTGATGAATTTGATTATTTAAAGGCATCTCAAAAAACAGAAAAACAAAAATTGTCCAAATCACAACGTAAAGAGTTAAATTTACAAAAACGTGCCGATGAATATAAATTAGAGAGACAACGTAAATTAGATGAAAAATTGCAAATTGCTCAAACTGTAGCTGCAAAACGCCAAGAAGAACAAAAACAACAACTTGAACTTCAAGCTCAACCAATTGATAATGTTAAATCAATAGAATTAACCAATAACAACAATAAACAATATGATTCAAATAAACAATTTACGGTTCCCATTAATAAAAAACAAACATTCAACGATAAACAATTTAAAAGATCAATACAAGAAAATGAAGTACAAACAATTGTCGGACAACGTCTTGTAAAACCAATATATGAACAAGTATTCACCGGACAACCGATGAATTCAATTGAATTACATCCGCATAGTGTTAAAAATATTGCCGATCTATTGGCTATCACCGAATTAACAACAGTTCAACAACGTACAATACCGTTAGTGTTACAAGGACGTGATATATTGGTACGGTCACAAACCGGTTCCGGTAAAACATTAGCCTATGCATTACCAATTGTTGAAAAACTACAAGCAATACGGCCAAAGCTTACACGTAACAGTGGCATACAAGCGCTGGTAATTGTTTCGACACGTGAATTGGCCATTCAATGTTATGAATTATTTACAAAATTATTAAAACCATTTACATGGATTGTGTCAACGTACATTACCGGTGGTGAAAAACGTAAATCGGAAAAAGCACGTTTACGTAAAGGTATAAATATATTAATTGGTACACCGGGACGTTTATGTGATCATCTATTACACACTGAATCATTTAAATTGGATAAAGTTCAATGGTTGGTATTGGACGAAGCCGATCGTCTATACGAATTAGGTTATGAAATTGATGTTAAACGTATTGTTGATACGCTAAACAATAATATTGGTTTACAAAGTTTATTATTGTCAGCCACATTAACATCGGCCGTTAAACAATTGGCTGGTTTAACATTAAAAAATCCATTATTTATCGATACAAGTGATACAAATGATAAACATACATTAAAATTAAATTCAAAATCAATTACTAAAACAGTTACCACCACCAATAATAATAATGATGATGACGATGATGAACAGACAAAATCTGATAATCAACAAACAATCAATCAAGAAAGTGACCAATTAAATAATATCGATGATGAAAAATATATTATACCATCAACAATTACCCAACAATATTTGGTGATACCGCCAAAATTACGTTTAGTCACGTTATCTGGTTTAATTGCATCCGAATCGAAAAAAGAAAATAAAAAAATATTAATATTTTTCGGTACCGAACATTTAGTTAATTATCATTATGATTTATTGGTTGAAGGATTAACGAAACATGTGCTTGATGATGAGGATGATGATGATAATGATAATAATAATAATCATAACAAATTTAGAAATAATAAAAAGAAAATGTTTAAAAAGACAATACGGCATGATGATGATGATGATGACGAAGAGGATTATGATGATGAGGATGATGATATGGAATATGAAGATTATATTAATACAGAACAAAATGAAGATACTTTATCATTTACGGTTAATATCAGATTTTTCAAGTAAGTTCAAATATCAGTGATCCAATATTTATCATAAATATTTTTTAAACATCAATGAAGATATTTTGACTGATTATTTTATTTCTTATACGCAGATTACACGGTTCATTGACGCAACACGAACGAGTTTCATCATTTAAAGCGTTTCGTGAAGCGAAATCGGGAGTATTTTTAACAACGGTGAGTTATTCTTTTAATTCAAATTTATTTCAAATATATTCAATAAATGTAAATTATGTGAATTTCAATTATAACCTAGTTATCCTTTGCTACTAGAATTATGAGAAAAGTTTCTTTTTTAATCAAACTATACTTTTATTTTTTTTTATAAAACTCACTATTTCGTGTATTCTTCTTCATTTTATTTTAACAATAATATATTTACCATCGATATAATAATAATAATAATTATACAAACATATACACAAACAGTGGTTAATTTTGTAATTTATCTGATCTTAAATGGTCATAAACATTTTCAATAAAATAAAAACCACATAAAACGATTGTGAGATCGTCGTAATGGTAAATATAAATACAAATGCAAATAAAATTATTAATATATCAATATCTATGATAATATTCATACATTCATTTAAGTACATTCATTTAAGAAAATTTAATAATATATTAAAAAAAAAAAAAATAAATTAATTCCCATAAGAAAATAAATTATAAATAATATACATAATATTTATTATTATTATTTTTTTTATTTGTAATATATCGGTTGATTGGGTTTTGGGTAATTTATCTTATAAGTTTGTTGTTAAAACTGCGTACATTATTTATTTTTTTTCTTATTGTTTTCCTTTACATATCTGATTTTTTTTTTAATTAGTTTATTGTAGTAAATGTCTCAATTACACGTTGATGAATGAATGAAAATTCAAATGAATGAATGATGTATATATATAAAATAAGAAAGAAAAAAAAATTACTATACACATTTATATACGACAATGTTGAATACATTTTTAATTATTCACTATATTAGTTTTTCTTATATATTGTATATATACATATAGAATATAGATATATCAATACTTGGTTATTGTTTTTATTTTATTGTTAATAATATAGATAGATATTGTATAACAATTAAAATGTGAAGCATAGAATATTTCTTCTCACGTATTAATTATCTTAAAGAATGCATTTAAGTTTTATATATACTATATCGTCATACTATGTAATAATTATAATAATAATTGAGATACAATAATACAATTGAAGATGAATGAAAATGCATCTCTTTTTGCTTGAATTTCTGTATATGAATATAAACTATATATAGTATATATAATAAAAGCTTATATAGAAATATCTGTACCTATAACGTGTGATAAAAATGATTTATTTGTATAAATATATATATAAAAAAGAGGTGAATGTATATTTAAATAAAAATTAAAATGAAATTATTGTCATATAAAGGTTATATAAATTGATTGCATTTTTTTTTCTACAGTATATATAATATTTTTATGGTATAAGTTGCGTTTTTGTTTGTTTTTTATATATAGATATAAAAAAATATCAAATGAGATTTATTATTAATTCACACGGATATCTCTACGATTAATATATATATATGAATATATGCATTACTATATGTTTTGCATACATTTCTATGGATGTGTAGATATAGAAATACAGGCAGACAATATATAATATATCGTGTTTTTATTTTGTTATTTTCTTATGTAATTTATTTACATTTATCTGGGGTTTTTCGGTTGTTGTTGTTAGGAAAAACGTTTTCATTCAGTTTGTTTTTTTTATAAAATAAGATAAATCAAAATTCATGCTGAGTTACTGATTGAATTTTAATTGATTTCATTATATTGTATAAATTTTGTATACATGTTTCGTTTATACGTTTTTTTTTTCATTGAAAAATATGATATGCTCAGGTATTTTCAGTAGCACAGCAAGATAAAATTGTAAATATAAATGTAGATTACTTGTTTTAAATAGATTAATAACGTAATTTATGTTATATATGTGTTTAAAAAAATTGTACAAATTCCTTTTTATATATATTTATTTTATTATAAATAAGAATCATTACCAAATCATTTAGTAATATTATTATTTCATTATATAGAGTAGAGTAGAGTAGAGTAGCATAAAATAATCAGTTTGTGTGTTAAGCAAACAGAAAAAAAAATGTTAAATCATTTTATTTGCAATGGTAAATGATTTTATTTATTTTATATTTATATGATTATTGGTTGTTATCACGCAATATGTGGTAGAATGTTTAAAATTGAATTGTAAAAAATTAATAAAAATATATTATAAATTATCTATAAACGATTTTTACAATTAAATTTGGAATACTTCTTAAAAACTTTGTAAAATAAATCAATTGAAATTTTCATTAATTATTTCGGCTAAATAAAATTCTACAATAAATTCAAGGATTGTGCCAAAAGCAATAATCAATTGTGTGATCTTGTGAAGCGATCTAGATATTGAGGAAACGCAACACAAGATATTAAAGCACTCAATTTCTATAAATTTAAAATTAATATCTATCAAACTCAAAATCGTAATACATGCTATTCAAAATAGAATTTCAAATACTTAAAAGTACATTTTAAATACAAAAAAATAAATAAAAGAGCGAATACAGTCATATATATTTTTGTATATATTCCTATTATATATTAAAAGACCACATAATTGTGAAAAGTTGTTTGATTTTACATAAAATAAAAAATGTTTATATTACAAAAACATGTTAATTTTTTATTTTTCCTGATATTATATATGTAAAGGATGTTGCATGCAGAGGTATTGATGTACCAATGGTTGATTTAGTTGTTCAATTTTCACCTCCACAAAATATATCGGATTATGTGCATCGTGTTGGACGCACAGCAAGAGCCGGTCGTAGTGGTCAAGCTGTTTTATTTTTATCACCAAATGAAATTCAATTTGTTCGTATGTTAGAAGAAAAACAAATTAGGTTTGTATAAATTTGTATGATATTGTAATGTTTAATAAAAAACAAATTATTATAAATTTATTTTTGTTTTTATATATATTATATATAGAATATCACAAATTGATTCAAAATTATATTTGAATGCAATTGTTGATCAAAATAATAATCAATTTCGTGTTGGTGGTAAAAATAATGAAGAAACAATTGCAAAATTACAACATAAATTTGAGCAATTGGTTAATGATGATAAAGAATTACATGATAAAGCCTGTAAAGGTAAGTTTTATCTAATATGATTTTTGTTTAATTTTTTTTATATATATATATATAAATAATATTTAAAAAATCTCATTGAATTTCTTAATATAAAAATGATATTATTTATATAGCGAGATATTTCTTACAAACTCATCTATTTTTCTAACTTTATGGTAATAACCGGAAAAAATGTATATTTTAAATGAATGTAAATTTAAAATTGATTGTTTATGTATTTTGAATGCTTGAAGTACTATTTTAAAAAATTAAAAAAACAAAATGAATTATGTCGTTTGAATTACTTTTCGATCAATAATATATATATATATATAGGTAATTACAAACCTATTATCATTTTGAAACCGAAAAATAACTATTAAAAATTAAAATTGTCATACATTAAAACGGATATATATAATAATAATGTATATGATGTATAGTATAATAATACATTATACTAAATAACATTCAATTCAAAATGTTTAATTTTCATGTTATTTTTCATTATATAATTATTTGATATTATAATTCCCAATTAAATATCGCTTAAATGTACATTTTTCTGGAAAAAATATTGGTCATCATAAAATATACATATATATATTATTACATTTTATATACATAATGAAATAAAAACCATATAATTACATTAAACTTTTTAATATACCTATACAATATACATAATTTTATACACATGATCATATATATATATATATATATAATTGTAGTTCTTATATTTACCATATATGTGTATTGTGTTTATGTATCATCGTTTTATCTCTCAGTCAGTGTTATTATACCATAGTTGACTTTACTACCTACACAATTTCATATCATATGTGAGTTTATTTAACATATCGTTAGGGTGTTTGGAAAATAATATCTCTGACCTGTTCAACTAAAAACCTAAAACTACTAAAATTTGTTGTTCACATTGAAAGTATATATACGAAATACGATTTTGACCGATTTTTGAATATAAAAAAAATTTAATTTATTGTTATAAAATCATGTATTACTATTTATTACCTACATACATAAGAAAATATACGGATATATTCATATTTTTTTTGTTTAATTCTACTGATTAGTGAGTTTGAAAACACTCCGATTATAAGAAAATTAAAAATTAAAAGAACAAAAAATGAACATATAAATAAAGTTTATATAGAAAATTTATAAGTTATATTATTATTATTATGAAAACGCGACATTCAAACGGATGTTCACAGATAAAACAAAAAACTATTTATTAATTTTTTTTTCTCTTAAAACATATATATAATATAATGTATAGACAGGTAAATTTCTATAAATGTGTATATATCGTGTACAGAAGGAACAACAAATAACAATAAAAAAAAAAAGAATTAAATAAATTTAATATATTATGATGGTGATCATAATTTTAAAAGCTAATGTTATTAAATAAATGATTATACATCATCTTATATATATGTATAATATTGTAATTGTATAGTGCAGAGTCACACAATCACTGTTTGTAAATGATTTATGATAGGGTTTTTGTTTTTAAATACAAATAATCTGATAAATTATTGTTTTAAAAATTTTTAGACTGTATTTAGACTTCTAAAACAGTTTAGACTGTGTTCTTCAAATTCAGTCTTTCACATTTTTGTGTATTTGCACAATTATCTATTTTTTTTTTGTTATTTCAATCAACATCTTAAATGAAATTTAGCATCATTCAACTAGAACAAATCCTCTACATAGAAAACTCTTGACTAGCGATTAGAATAGACAAAAATGTGATTGTCAGGAGATATGTTCTTCTATAGTACATCAAAATAAAAATTGTAATAATTCCCTATCGCCCCCTGTGTTATTTTTAATCTCTGATTTAATTGTAATGATGAAAATAAAAAGTTTGATATAATCATCATAACAGAAAAAAAAAATACCAATTCAAAAATAATAAATTGTTTATTGTATAGTTTATTCGGTTAAAAGATATATATTTTCTTCAAATTAAAACTCATAGAGCTCAAATATATATGTATATATATATAGTGATACTTAAAAGTTTCAACATTCACATATAAAATAAATTTTACCCAATATCTATAATAGAGTTAATGAAAGGAAGAAGCACTTAAAGTTATTACTATCATTTTCGTTTTTCTGCATATTATCGTATATAACATTCATATAAACAAAAAAAAATCTTATTCACATCACTCTCCCTCCTCTTATATATATTATACAATATGTAATATATTATGCCATATTACTTGATAATTGTATTTATATTTATCATTTTAACTTGTGTTTTTTTTTTGTGTTTTTGTAACTTAATATTAAATTTATTATTAATAGTGGCGGCATCCATAATCATATATGCCTAATATATTTGAAATTACTATTGTTTTTTTCTATTATTAAAATATTTAATATTTTATAATAAATTGTAAAAAAAATTACTCATCCATTTAGTATAGAATTTATAGAATAGTTAATTTGGTTGTCTTTCTCATATAATTCTAATTTTTTATTAACCGCATAAATATATCTATATATATAATTAATTTATCAAATTAATTACTATGTGATTATAGTAAATATATGCAATAAATCTTTATATTGTTTTGATGGTTAACTTATTTGTGTGCGATTATGTAATCGTGTAACCGATCCTTTTCGTTTAATAGAATATTTCACATTGCATTTTTTGAACAATTGATATTTTTTAAAAACTTTATATTAATTTTTAATAATTTTGTGGATTCGTTTTCAAATGTAACTCCCTCTGTTTGGTTTCCTTTAGACTGTGACATCTTTATTTTATAAAGTTCTTAAAAAATATCTTTTGTTGTGATTTCATATTACAAAATTCATTATCTCAACATTTCTGAAGAACAAACTGAATAAAAAAAAACATATTCATATCAATTTCATGGTTAATTTATCGTTTCGTAATGTCTTTCTATTTTTTTTTTAATAACACCGGCAATTATATCCTTTTTTAACATAATCTATATATGTATATAAATCCAATTTGTATACATGGAAAAATTATCAAAATTTCAATCTGAATTCATTTATAATAGTTTCAATTCAATCCATTATAAAACGGATGACAATTTAAAAGTAATTTTTACATTAAGAAAAATTATATTAACTATATCATTTTTTAATATGATTATCTTCATATATATATATATTTTAAAATCATATCTGTATTATTTATCCTCATCCAAAAAAAAAAAAAAGAATAGAATAATATAATCGACATATGTGTTTATCAATATGTATGATTTATAAAATAAATAATATATACTTACTTCCATTCCCATTTTATATATTATATATGTACAAAATTACAAAATTACAATAATTGAATAAAAATCAACAAATTGGAATAAATTTAATTATGTAACTAAAATTGGAATAAAAATATCCTTAAAATAAATCTATTCAATAATTTATTAGCTTTGTATATATCAATTTTTTGTTATTATTATTGTATATGGGATGGGACTCCCCAAAAATAGATTTTTTATTGGATAATATTCTTTTCATATATATATATATAAATTCCAAACAAACTCTCTCATATAAAATATATGTAATTTTACTTATTTTATTTAATATAAAATAATATTTCAATTATTAAATAATTAAATCAGTTTAACTAACCATTAATACTCTATATAATATATATATCTATATGAATTCAATGGTTGTTATATTTATACATATTATACATTTTGTATAAATAATAGTAATATTTTATTATGAAGGGTTTCTTCTATTATATATATATATACCTTATAAATAATAATGTTCATATCCATCCACATAGACAATGTATTATATATACAGAAAGATATAGAATAATATATGTAGTAGAAAATGTATATCCCTATGGTACAAATATGTATGTTAATTTAGCAATTCAATGATTTTGATACTATGTATACAATTATATTTCAATATAAACTTTCTAAAATAATGTTTATGTACCGAATTTATTATTTATATTTTGAAAATATAAGGACAAAATATGCGATTTTCATTTGAATCTTTATTGAAATGGTGTTAATTAGGAATTAAAAAATTACTTGTATAATTGGAATTATCGCATAATAAAGGGCGTGATTTTGATCTAATTACTTGCTAATATACGATGAAAATATGGTCTTATATTGTTATTAAATAGAAGACTCTGAACTCTTTCGTTTTAATTTATATATAACATATGAATCATGAATGATTGAACAAACCTCGCAATTAAGAAAATAATGATATTATTGAGAAAAATCGTAAAAAAAATAAAAATATAATTAATTCAAAATTCGCAAAATTTTCATATATATTAATATAATAATTATACAAAATAACCGCATATAAAACTTATATTCAATGATGAAAATTTTATATTTAAATATTATTTTTATATATACCCTCTTCGCGGATCTAAAATATGTTTTAATGGTGAAGTATTTATTAGTTAAATAATTTTTTATTTATTTATATATATCGGTAATGTTTAAACATTGCTATTTTATTGGTGCTTTTTTTGTTTTTTTATTAATTTTCCTGTATTTAATTCACTTACATTTAGTTTATTTTAAGTGTTGTTCTTATTGTTGTTCTGTACAACCATATAGAAATACATTTGTATATATATTTTAAGTATATGTACTCGTATATTTATTTTGTACTTGTTATAAGGACCATTATTTGAATAAAAACTTTTTATATAGGGTTGTTTTTTTTGTGTACTTTTAATATTCATACGGTTTTGTATTTATGCCAACAATCAACTTCATATATTGAAATAAAGATATTCAACACCACTTCAAAAGCGATTCTCACTGATAAAATTATAATATACAATCGTATTTTATTCATATACCCTTTTCATTTATATATAAACTAAAATGTTATTATTTGTTATTCCTTACCCTTACCCTATTAAATAGAGGAAAAACTTAATTTTTTGATTTGTTAAGTGTCTCTGTTTTTTTTTATTTCACTATTATTACATATATTGCATGCGTTATTTATAATTATAATTAATAAATCATTTGTTTTTTTTATATGTTTAATAATAAAAAAACAGAAAATGTATAAATAAAATAAATAAATTTTAAATTATCAACATTTTGTCAAGATTTTTATTTGGATATCGTATAATTAATACTGCAGTGATTTGATCAATTTAAGTCTAATATCGCTCAATTACTGTCACGTTTTTTTCACGTTTCTGTTAATTATACATTTTTTTTGAAATAGCAAATATGTCCTAAAGGGATGCGATAGAATTTATGTGTTATCTTCTAATGGATTAAGTAATAAAGCAAATATTCATCCTTTTCTAATTCACTATCAATTTAAATTTTATTTAGCATTTAATTTGCAATTTATTTTATTTCGGCTATTGTTTAAATATTGTTAGCTTAGATTTATCTAATGATTATCCTTTCATATATCGTTGTAACATTCAAACGGAATTTTTGTCGTTTTCTCATCCATCAATTGGTATAACTAAAAAAATCTATGAATATAAAATTTTAACTATTACTGAAATCTAAATGTCGACATTTATGAATGAATTACTTTATAGTTTAAAAATCACAGGATATGAATTATGTATATTTAAGATGGATCACAAATTTACATACACATTTTATGACAATTGTTATTATGAGGCATTTAAAAAATAATTTAAAATATTGTACTATATTTTTCCTATTATCTATTATCTACAACGCGGAATAAAACATCAGTTTTTTAAAGGATTTTACTAATATTTCCATCATCCAATCAAAAAATTCACTCCTATAAGTATAAGACACAATTATTAAAGATGGTTATGTAATTTAAAAATATAGTGAGTAAAATTATTTGGCAATTAGAACAAAGGCCAAACCGTATTGAAATAAACTCCAATATTGTTTTTCATTTAAAAAAAAAAGAATTTATAATAAAGTTTTATTACTTAAGTCCAATTAAAAATAAAATAAAGGATTTCATCATCATATTCTAAATAAATTTTTTTTATATATAATATTTTACGAAAAACAGTCATATATTGTTCATATTAAATATATACATACAAATGGTATATTTAAAGAAAAAACTAATTCATAATTTTATATTACAAAAAAAAATTATATAATACGATAATACAATAAAAAAAAATATTGAAACACCAATTCCAATAAAATAACACATTCTTTTAATGGTTATTTAATTTTTCCTATATGTGTGTATAGTATATATAATAAATATATAGTTATAATTAATAAAAATAAAAAGTTTCAAATATTAACAATTAATTTTTTTTTTTATTATATTCCCACCGAAAAATATTCAATTATTATATTTTCATATAGATTAGATTACAAAGGAAATATTGAAAAATTATTGTATTACTACGTACGTATATTCATTTGATGACCAAAAAAAATAAATAAAATAAATGTACAATTTCATTGAAACATTAATGACCCTTAAAATCAATTCATATATATTTAAAAATAATATGTTAAAAAATGGGTTATGCGAATGTAATATAATGTATAATGTAAAAACATTATTATTAATAATTTCATAAATTTATTATACATTTTTTTTATTTGTACAGCTTTTCCAATTTTCATTTTTTTTTCTTCACATATATACCATATATATATAAATAAATAAAATAATGATAATGATTTTAGTATTTGTACTCGAATCAAATAAATATATATATATGTTATATATACATAATTATATATAAGTTAACTATTAAGGGAAAAAACAATCTATAGTATATACATACATCATTATAATATATAAAACGTACCACGTCGTAAATAAATACAATTTACGATAAACTTATTCAATTGACTTACCGCGTATAATTAACGGCAGCCAAAAAGTCATTTAGGTATCGCATTTATAGTATATATCGCGTATATATAATTTTTGTATACATTTTTAAATAACCTAAATTATTTCAAAATGGTAATATACTACATATGTGTATAGCATTTACCTATACGAGGATATGGAATTTTAATACCATTTCAAATGGAAAAGTTGTAACTGTTACACGTGACTACTTGACTTCCTTAAGTATATATGTACCCTCTTATGTATAACCAAAAATATTTATTTATTTATTTTATTTTTTTTTTTTTTTTACGTTATTTTGTAATATAAATGATAATATTATACGTGTATAAATGAATGTATATATATATAACTATATGTATATTACAATATTATTTCCTATTATTTCAACAATAACCGCACACCACACCAACCCACCCTATTCATTTCATTTTTTTGGATTTTATCCATATGTATATAAAGAGCATAATCATATATAAATATAAATGTATATATAAAATAAATAAATATATATATTAATATAATATGATTCAAGTTAATGCTCATTTGAGTAGTTTTTCAACTGTTATTTTTTAAGGGTGGTAAATAATTCATTTTATTGTATAACATTTTCTATACGCTTAAAGAAAATTAATAACTATAACAATATAATAATAATAATACTCTAAATAGGGTAGGAAGTAGATTTTTATATATATATATATATAAAAATGTTTTTTTCTTCTTCATATTTGACGTTTTACGATTGTTAATTTTTTTATTTCTATTTATATACGATATTGTATCAAATTAATATATATAACATAATATATATATGTGATAAAGGCAAATACGATGGTAATTTTTATTTAATTTACTTCACTTGAATTGTGTATATATAGTATACGAAAAAAAAATGTTCTTTTAATATAAGTGATTTATTTATTTTTTGATTTGTTACACATTTTAATTTCTCATCACTTATATTATATACATAATATCAATGAATAATTTTAATGCATATAAAATTGTGTTTAATCATTTGTATTTTCACGATAAAAAATTAAGTAATATATTGTATAAAGTGTATAAGAAATACAGTTTCTATACTTATCGAAAAATATTCAGAAACTATTCAGAAAACCTTTTTTATATGAGAAGAAAAATGTCCACTTATAGGAAAATCCTGTATTGACATTTTAATAAAAAAAAGGAATAAGATGTTTATTACCTAAGTTCTATATATTTTTTTTTTTTATTCGTTACTATACGGCAGAACCGATTGAGCGGCCGTAAAACCTCGGTATTCTATTGCCCGTAACGAAATCACTTAATCAGTTATAACAGGATTAATCTGGATATTTTTTGGAAAAATTGAATGTATATCTTACAAAATATATTAAGTATCCTTTAAACAATATTTATGTTTAACAAGAAATAAAAAAAAAAAACAAAATATTATTAAAAGGAAATATATAAACAAAACGTACTTCTTGAATATTATTACATTTATAAATACATAATATATATATTGTGTATTTGGATCGCATCACAATATGGATGTATATGAATACATCCATATTGTGATGCGAGGGTGGTGTTTTGTTGATGATAAATTGGATTACCTCAAATAACCATAATTGGCTTATATTGCTAATATTATATATATATAAAATGTGCAAAGAACAAGCCAGTGTGTGTTCGGTGCGGTTTACCCAGTATTGAATTTCCGCTTTTATTTCAAACGATATTGTATATACGTATACAAAATACTTCTGTGTGTTTATGTTATTTATAAATTAGTCAATTATTATACATATATTTATTATTATTTATATATGTACTATATATTGTAAATTTTTAAGGTATAAAAGATATTCACACATCCTAGAATATATATGGTATATAAAATGAATGTGATGTGCCTATCGCACTTATAATAAAAAGGTTTTACTAAATTGGCACCAATAACACATGCAAAATATATTTTATTTATATATAAATGAATTCTAATTTTGGGATTCTCTTATATTATTTATATCCAATGTGTAATGAATGTACAGATTAATTTAAAAAAAAATATGTCCTTTTATATGTGCGGATACAGTTGCGTTTGTAAAATTTTGAACATAAATTGGCAAATGAATAAATTCTTGTTTCATTGAAAAACCGCAATAATAACTATAATATACTACATTTTTCTTAATAAAATAGTGTTGAACATTTATTCATATACATTGATAGGGATACTGAATTTAATCATCAAACAAAATTAATAAATTCATCAAAATTTGTTGTTTTTACTGTAACAATTTGTACATAATCCTTAATATCCTTCTTTGTATATATATAAAACATATTTATATTTATAATGCCTATATATCTATTATTTATATATAGATATTTTACTATATTCATTTCTCGTTTCATTTTATCCACTCTCTATATATATATTTTATAAATATATAAATAGTGCTTCATATGTGGTATGTCCTATATTTTGTCTATATAATATTTACGGTTCATTGAGCCTAATTTAATTTAATTTGTGGTGATATTACCCAAATAGATTTATAAGTACAAATATATTCCATAAAATGTAAGTCTGTATATATATATATATATATTAGTGGCGCAGCCTGGTAATGTCCTAGTTGTCATATGACAACTTGATTTTTACGGAAAAATACTATAAAAATTCAATATTTAAAAAAAAAATGTGTCCTTAAAATTTGCGAAAAGTTTTTTTAACTTCACGTACTATTAGATTTAGAATTGATTTTAAATGCATCTAGTTATGTTAAAAATAAATGTTCACAACATTCTTCTAAACACAAATTTCATTTAGAACACCAACACATTTAATCAGTAGGTTGTTACAATAAAATGCTAACAACTTCCATTCCATACATATTGTCTTATTTACCTATTATCCTATTATGCTTTATATACAAATTCAACTATATGCATATGTATTTGAATTTAAGTTGTCAAAGCTTTGTTGTAACAACTCAATGGTAAAATTTGTTCTAAATAAAATTGTAGTTAAGTTTAAAATATGTGGCCTTTTTGATTTATTTATATGGTGTGTTTATAAGAATATTGTCAATATTTTTTTTTAGCAACCTTCCATACACATGGTAAACTTACATTTTCATATATCACACATGCTGTAATATAGATACGAAAAAAAAACAAATGAGAAAAAGTAAGAGAAATTAGTAGTGTGTGTAAAAGAAGAAAATATATAATAAAATAATTCTCATTTAAAATTAACAAAGTATTTTTGTAGTACGAGCATTTATTTTTATTTATTCATGTTGCTAATTAAATTTTTGAACAACTTGGAGATTGCATATTGCATTTTAATGATATTTAGCGTAAATTAAAAGTAATAATTTATTTGTGAATTGAATCTATTTGAGCAGTTCTAATTCCAGAAGATATTTAGTTGGCTTTTTTATTTCAGAAGATATTTAGTTGAAATTAAAAACACATAAATTAGTTTAGTTTAACGAATTATTGTTGCTTTCAAAAATTTTGACAACCATAATTTTTGGCTACGCGGCGCCGCTGATATATATATATAGTAGAGTATATATTTTCAATAAAATAATAATTTTTTTATATATATCGTATATATTCGATTTGATATATCACACATAATTTATATATACACATACAGTTAATTTTAGAGTACATTTTTTAGACTTTGAGAGTTAGGCGGCGTGCATTTTATATACATATATATTCGTATTATTGGTTGCTTTTATATGTATAAAATATTTAATAACAAAAATGATATAAGATGTAATGAAATGTGTATTTTTTTTGACAAGATATATAAAAATTCAATGAGTATGGGTAATGAAATGTGATTTTTAAGTTAACATATATAGGATATATAGGTGTGTTTAAATTGAATTTGATTTTATGGATTTCCGTCTATTTATTTTATTTACACATATATAGCTTTTGTATCCTGGTTACGTTTTGTGGCTGCCTATCCAAAAGATTTTCGTAATATATTTAATGTAAAAAATACGCATATGGGACATTATGCAAAAAGTTTAGCATTACGTGAACCACCAAAATCATTTATTAATAAACATTCCGGACCAAAAGCACCGGTGCCAATGAATCGTTTGACATATGGTACTTCAACGGATGAAAAATTGAATAAGGATAGGAAAAATGACGGAAAGGCTGGCAAGGGTGGTAATAAACTGGGAAATGGGAAAAAACGTCAACATCAACAAGATGATAAACATTTAAATTTTAATAAATATCTAGCGAAATCAATTAGTTTAACTACATCGGAATTTGGTAGTGGATTACCGCCATTAAAAAAGAAAAAATAAACGTATATATTTGAATTTGTTTAATGTATAACTTATGGTTTTAAAAATAAAATTTTTTATTTGAAAATAAATGAAAAACTGTTTTTAAATTTTATTTTATTAATGTTTTTTTTTTTAATATTTAGGTTTTTTATTTATATCAGTACATGCAGATCATCTTTGAATTATTACTTTGTCTTGCATATCATGATTTTTTTTCAGTTATTCCTATTGATTTATTAATTAAATTGGGCTTCTGGGGTGTTTTAGTTCAATACCGCATTGTATCAACGGAATATTTTCCTAACCACGTTTTTAAATTATTATTCATACTCTACCATCAATTAATATTACACGGTGATGTTAACAAAATTAATGATTGCGCATTTTAAGCCACAAATAATACTTAATCCTTTACCATTTATTAATCTATATCTATAAATGTTGTGGTTTATTTTTAGTATTTATTCCAGTAATTGAATGTATTTTCAAAATAATCCATCAACGTAAATACTTGATAAACAAATAAATAACATATAAAAACTACCATTTAATAATTAGAAAAATTGTTTTTTTTCTTTTTTCAAATTAATATTTTATAAATATTTATTTATATGCGTATACATATATATATATATATTGTAATTTAATCCTATCATATACATACGATGGATGGTCACATCATAAAAAAAAAAAACCTAAACCAAATATCATAAATATTTATACAACAAACATTTTCCAAATATCTATATTTAATCCAATAATGTTATCATTAATATCAAATGAACTTGTTATTCAACACAACACATTAAAATATATATACATACACCTCGCTATCAAACATTTGCTTGCCCACCATAAAATGATTAATTATATATATTTATATACGCTCTGATACTATATGTATATATAATAATCATAAAATAATAATAATATATGTCATATCAAATGTATAATATATTCAATATATATTCATTTATATATAACTTCATCAGCTAATAATAAACAACATTATACATATATATAGAAATGAATATACAAAATCATATAATATATAAAATGTTTTTATATTTTTTCAGATATTACGTTTATAATACACACATGACCAAATTCTGTCGGACGCTAAAATGTATCCAAAAAATTATTCATTTATATGCATGGTATATACAATAATAATAAAAATCATTAATCATTATAACACAAAATTTCATATATCCAACAAAACTCATTAAATATGGACCATGTATATATAAAAAGGGTTATATATATTCATATTTATTGATCTTTCGGGTGAATTTCATTTTTATTTTTCGGTGAGTACTAAAATTATTATTATTATTATTATTTTTATTATCATTATATTTAAATTAAAATGTTTAATTACTGAATTAATATGACCATTGAATTGACATGGCACCCGAATAATAAAAAAAAAGTTACCTTTAATGTCCTTCAATGAAATTATATAATAACAATTTTTTTGTTATATACCATATATTTAACAACACATCAAATACTTACAAAATATTCTTAAATTACATTATTATTATTATTATTATTATTACAAATATGAATAAATAAAAAAAGAAAAAATTAAATGAACTTATTGATGTAGAAAAATTGAAATGACATTTTCACGTGTTGGAAAATTGCCTAAATATAAAAATAATAACTTTTACATTCAATTTTTTTTTTTGCTTTACTTTTTTTTACTTTATGCATATAAATATCCAATAGAGTAAATGATCAAAAGACATAATTTGCTGCTATTCATTTATTTTTTTTTCATATTATTCGATTAATTCATGCATTAAGTAGCAATGTGATGAAAAAAATAAATAAATATTTTATGGGAAGAATTCTCAGTGGATTCAGCGGAAAATTGGTGGATGATGAATATACTATATTGAAATCGATAAAAGCATTAAAAAAAAAGTATACTCAACCACAAAAGGAAACAAAAAAAAATCTCATAAATCAAATGTTGACATTTAACATAAGTCTTTATAAATTTGTTCTATATTTCATATTCGAATGAATTATTATATATAGAAATTCATCACCACCATCATCATCAAAACAGATCATCATATATGAAATAATACCCAATGTACAATATATGTGATGAATATTTAATGCTTTTCGTCTTCATCCTTTTTGTACACATATATATGTGTATTTATTCGCACCCTCTCCCTATATATATATATATATATATATGCAACAAATTCCGTATATATATTCTGAATGAATGCATCAATATAATATTTTGATGTGAAATAAGTTATGTATATACGGTACAATAATAGTTATATACATATGTAAGTAATGCATTGAGCGCATCCATCAAAATCTACAATAATGCATTTTCATATGTATATATATTATATAAAATTGAACTTTATATACACAATGTTGATGTTGAATAACCAAAAATCCCACATTTGATTGTCGGAATTTGATATTTGGACAATTAAATGCCACGTGTTAAGTTAATTTACACTTCAAATTACATGTAAATTTTGTTATATATTCATTATTACTATTATTATACGTTGTAATTTGATGAATATTATTATATGTGTTTGTTTATTTGCATATTTATGGTATATATAGAAAATTGTATAATATATGATTATTATTAATAGGTTGAAATTTCGATTATTTATTACATAATATATATGTAATGGGGTAATATTTTATATGGTTCATTTGTTATTCATCCTCAATGGGTGATGATAGTATGACTATTTTGTTTATATCTACGTGTTAAATATTTTTATTCCAATTGTTTTTTTTTAAATACAATTTGTGACTTTAAGTGAGATTTTAAAGATCATGATTTAGAAATTTTATAAGTTTAAATGAAGGAATATCATTGATCGTTTTTTTATGCAATTTTCATCACATTAATAGAATAAAAATACGACTTTAAAACGCCTTTACTTCCAGAATATAAAATTCTTTAATTGAAACAATTTCTTTGAAATAAACTTCACGTTTTATATCATAATAATCAATGAATATACTCATCATATTTACAAACAAATACATATCTCTATATATGAGTTAATATAATGAAAACAATTAATATATAAAATTATGAATATTTAACGTTTCATTCATTCATTGCTTTTCATATACATATATTTCAATACATAGTATATATAAATTGTTGCTTATATCATTTTAAATAATTCCTCTAAAGTATAATATAGAAAATTATTATTAACAACAACAACAACAAAAATAAATTATGCTTTATAACATACAATTTTAAATTGTCTATATATATACAAACACTTTCTTCATAATTTATCTTCATTCAAAATTCAACACCGCGCATTTAAAATTAATTATATTAAAAAAAATGTATTGAAATTTCATAGATATAATATACGATGCTAACGAAAAATTATTGCTTGTCATTTCCCTTTGTATAAACTATAATTATCCATAAGCGTTTTTTTTGTATTCTATATAGTTGTTGTTGTCGTTGTTGTTGTTGAAGTGAGTGTGTGTGCTGTTTCCTTAATTCCACTTCAGTTGATTTATAAAGGAACAATCTTCCTTATAATTTGAGTACAATAGTAATAATAATAATAATATATTAAATGAAGAAAATATTTAATACTTAAATTATATAAGAATATATATATTAATCCATCCAACCAACAATAAAATATAATATTTTTATAATAATAAATGGGATAACAATTTTTTTTATATATACATATATTATTATTCATGTGAACGAATAAAATAAATTGTGCAGATCGTTTTTGTGTTTTTGATCATTTATGAGACCTTTGTATATATGTATATATCTGAATCATTAATCATTATTTATAAAACTTATGGTTGTTTTGTCATCCTTTTTTTATTACTATTTTTCCTTTTTTTTATTCTATCTCGACATATTAGTTAAAATTCTTTTTTTTTTGGTCTATTTTAATATATTTTCGATTTAACTTTCACATAATAATTCAAATTGTTGAATGTTGAGTGTATTTAGAGTAGGTATATTATAGACAGACATATACAAACGGTGGATAATTTAACGAAACAAAAAAAAATACGATAGAAACTATGGATTTACGTGTCGATGATTTACGCATTACCTTTAAATATTTAACCCTTAATTTAGGTTTTTTTTTTCTTCAATATTATAATCGTTTTGGTTATATTGATGTGTCTATCATCGAACAATAGTCTCTTTTTTGTTTTAAAGTTATTATATAATATTAATATAACAAATCATTAATGATTTTTTTTGTAAATTCGGTTTAGAAAAAAATAAAATATTGTTAAATTACTTCTATATATTAAAAGGATGTATATAATTCTTAGATGAAATTTCGGTTAAAAACTAAATTAAACTTTTAACCTTTTTATAAAGATCGACCAAAGAATTTGAAATTGAGTTTCCTTCCTATGAGGGTACCTGGGTGACTTTGAAAATTCAGTGATAATTGAAATTTTATCAGAAAATTTAATTAATATTCTATGAAAGTAAAATTCTATTATACATTAATAATAAAAAAATCATTCAATAGAATTTTCTCTATTCAATCATTCGTGATAAATGAAAATAATTTAAATTATTATTATCAAAAACCTGTATTAAAACAAAATTTTCAATTTAATCAAATATAAACGCAAACCAAAAACAAAAACTAATAAAATTCTTAATAATATTTTTATTATGCATTTATAAAAATAATCTTATTAAATCTATATATATTTATAAACTCAAAAAGAAATGCATAAAAACTTATAAATATATAAAAAATTTATAATATAATAATATTCAATTGACATTAATTGAATAAATATAAAAACAAACACACATTAAATATATGTAATGTAATTGTTAATCGAGATATAATTAATTCCCATATTCTATTTATTATATATTCATATATATACATATAAATACACTTATATATAGTAATTGTACTTACTGCATTGCATATTTTATTGAAATTTTTTATTTTTTTTTTTACCTTTTAAAGCTCCCCATATATAACATTACACAAATTTTTAAATGCAAAACAACAATCTTTATACAAATAAACCACTAATGTTTCATTTTAATAAATCCATGTTTCTTCACACGGTACAATAAACTGCATTATAAATAACTTTAACTATATATAGTTTACATTTACCAACCGATATAATGTGATGTATAAAGTCACATATATATTATATTTTTATGGATAGATGTAGTTATTGAAGTGTATTATTTATATATATATATTGAAGAATGCCAATCTCTTTAACGAATTATAAATCATAATGCGGTAATTAAAAATAATATTTATTTATATTTTTTCCTATATATATATTTAAAATATATTCTTTGTATATTAAAAGAAATTTGATCTGTTGATGGTGTTTTTATATTTATTATATTACGATATATACATACACATAATAATTATAAAAAAATCATTGACGGTATAATAATAATGAAATATGAAGCAAAATAAATCAATGCTTTATTATAAAAAGATTCCCTAAACGGAAAATGTTTAGTATTGCCGTATTTCCTTGTAAACGGACGAATGAAATACCAATTATCATTATCCTTTTTTTTATCATAAACAATTGTATTGTAAAACTTGAAATTGAAAATTAATTTTAAATCCCAAAAAATTTGATGACAAAAAGAACATTATATTTTCTTGGTTACCTGTAAGGTTTTAAAAATAAAAAAGCACTATGCCAATGAATAACATTTATCAGTATATGTATAATAAAAATATATAATATATAATATATAAAAATATAAAATATTATAATTTAAAATAATCTTAAGTGAAACAACTTTGTGATTTAATGTATTCATGGTTTAAGGTACTGGCAACTTATATTATCATTGACTATATTTTGTCATTTTCTTTATGTTATACGTTCCAAATGCATCAATTTTTTTTTTTGCATAAAAAAATCTATATTCGCATATTAAATTTGAAACACTTGCATAAAACATACGTGATTTCTTATATAATATATAATAATATTAATAATAATAATAATTTTTCCATTGATTTTGTAAATGACATCAAAAATTGCCATTCTTCATATATAATAATATATCTGTATATATATAATGCATATATACAGATTATACTGTTGATATAAGATCTGGATCAATTAGTTAAATCTATGAAAAACAATTTTTTGTTTTTTTTTACCTTTTAGTATATACATTTCATGTTTATTTGTATATCAATATAATATGCAAAAAACGTTGAATGTATTATATATAGATTTAAAATGATGTGACAGGACCACCATGTTAGATTTATATATATATATGTAGATGTTATGTGAAATTAAATCCTTATTAATGGATCGTAAATGATCACGCACAATTAAAGAAGCCCTATCATCATCGGAATGTTCGTATATTTGTATATAGATATATGTGGTTATTTTTCAATGATGTAATATATTGTTATTTATATACCATATAATATTCATGTATGTATGATACGATGATGATATAATGTTTGAATATGAAATTCAAAAAAAAAAAATATTAAAAAATGTAATTTACATTGTTTTACAATATTTATTATCAATATCATTTATGATATATATACATATATTTTTAACATATGTGTATCACTAAAATGATGTAATGTGTTATATATCTATATCTATATAAGATTACCATACCATAAAAAATTTGAATATTATATATGTGTATAAAGGTGTAATTAATATTTTCGAAATAATATATCTTCCTGATTTTGTTTATTTAACGCGCGAAATTTTATTAAATCCTTTTAGTTTTGGGCGAATTTTTAGTTTTAATTTAATATAGTTTCGTATTTAAATTTAACGACAGTTTGAAATCAATATCACAAAAATCATATATTAAATCTATATTTATTCCTAGATCCTTTGGAAATTATTGACCATTTTTGTTTTTACCGATATAGAAATTTCACCGAAATAAAGTAATTCCTTTGAGTTTCAAATGGTAATTCAAATAAATAGCCCTTGGATATATCTAGAGGATATATTTCACTCATTCCCAAAAATCCCTTCAAAAGTGCTTAATATATAATTGCCGATCACATTCAAATATCACAAATACATTACTCGCCTTGTTCAATACCACCAGACTCTGGTATAGACTTTCAGTAAAATTCTTTCGTCCCCATTTGTTTATTTTTTTGTTTTCAATTGATGCTTATGTCGCAATTAAAGACGATATAAAATATTTAATGAATTTCTGTTAAAGTTGAAAATCTTTTACAAACTGTATATGGCAAAATTGCATATATTATATAATTTTAACAAAAATTTCACATGGAAATTTATTTTTTGCTCTTATATAATTTTATTTTAAATTGGTATTTGTTGAAAAATATATATAAATATATCTAGGATTATAGCATAAAGATTTTATATTTTATATAAAATTAAAATAGAAAATTACATATAAAAAATGTTATTCATTTTATTAATATACATACCCATAATATACATATATATTTGATTCATAATTTTAATAATAACGCGCAATAATAACTCACGTACAAAGATTTCATTTTGATATTATTAATTTTTATATAATCAATAGTTTTATATTTATTTATTATGTATTTATTTTTCAAATATATATATATATATATTTTTCATATACAATTCACATCTTTCAAAGGCGTATATTTTGTATCGATCATCAAATCATATAAATATATATGATTCCAAAGTCATTTATGATGAATGATAGAGTTTTAAAAAAAATGTATATATAAATATAAATATAAATTATTATTGAATTCGAATTATTTATATACTTATAAAACGTTGTTATTTCTCTATAAATGTATAATATAATTATATTTATAAGCATATATCCATCTATCCATCCATCGATCCATACATAAAATTGCAACTAACAATAATAATTATATAATATGATGATTTTCTTCAATGGTATATAAATATATATATAAAAGGTGGAGAGAGGATAAATTAATTGTATTTTGTATTATAAATATATGAAATGGAAATACATAAAACGGATTGTATTTTCAATCTAATTTTATTTACATTTTTTAATAAACCAAGGATTGGTGGAAATCTAGCGAGGCAAATCAAAGTTATATACGTCTGTTTGTGCCAATATGGCATTGGACGTAAAAAGAAAAGAAAAAAAAAAAAAAAAAAAAGTTATATAAATGTAACATTCGGTTCTGAATTTTAATCAGATAACATGGATTTTGAACTCGTTTTTATTATATAAAACTTGGTTATACATCAAGTTATTTAAAATCTATTTGAAATTATATCGATAATCATTCGCATCAACCTAAAATCAAATTCATCAACTGTATTCATAAACAATGTATAAAAATATCAAATATATATACATATATATAATAAATGACAAATAAAAGGTGCATTAATTGTGCTATCATCGGATATATACAAAATATATATATGGTATATAAGAAAACATATAATTTTGTATTTTTTTTGAATCGAAAATCACGTTTAAAATAAATAATTCGTTATATTTAAAAAAATTATGATTATTATATATTATTGTACAACAATATCTTTCTGTTTGATTTTTCAATAATATGTATATGGATGGATATTCGCAGGTATCCGCGTATAATAAAATAAGATTATACATTATATATAGTATATTTATATATTATATATGTTTGATGCACAGTTTAAATATAATAATTGTAATTGTGGAAGCATTTTAATTATATATAGATATAAAATAAATATGTTTTAATATACAGTACTTGATTGTCGATTATGTATGTCTATGGATCTATTGATATTTTAAATATATATATACATTTATTGAATGAAAAAAGCAAATGATTGAATATTGTATGTTGATTCGGTGGAAGAGAAGAATAAGAATATCACATTAGAAATGGCATATTATAATAATATATATTCCATATGTATGTACGACTATATAATTTTTTAAAAAGGCGTTTATTTATTTTCTTCATTTTATATACACATTTTGTATTCATTCAATTTTTCATTCGATATATAATCGCGCATAAAGTTTTCTTATATTGTAGTTTTTTTTTTTAAATAAATTCGCATTTATATTTATATAATCTTATAACGTACATGTTCGATTCTTTTTTTATGGATTGTAAAAGTTTCGTTTTCGTGTATCTTAAAATGTGTGGTTTAAAATTCAAAGGTTTTCTGTTCAAAAATAACTTATTGTTATGAATAATGTCTATACGTACATTAAAGATTATGTAAAATTCGATTTAGCAATCCTTTTACGAGATAGAATTTAAAGGATATAAAGAAATATCCTTTCCAACCTAAACAGCATCAATCGCATATATATAGAAAGATTATTTATTAAATTGATTTTTAAAGAAATCTCTTTTCCGCAAGCACTGAAAGAATCATCCAATCATAAAATAGGAAAAGTTGTAGTTTTCTACAAACGAATAGCATACAAGCAATTTTTAATTAATATATATATGGTAAAAATTATTTTTTTATATTAAATTCTTAACCCAAAATAATAGAAAATGATGTGTTTATGTCATTATTTTAAATTTTTCTTTATTGTCGCAATAAAAACTTTAAAATTTAAACATTTAAACGAATGTTTATATAAAGAAGATCTCCCCTTTGCTAAATATATATTTACTTAAATGATTCCTCTAACAATTTAAGATGCACTAAAACAAAAATATGTATGATACGACACTAAAAATATAATGTAGTATTTTTTTCCATTCATTGTCGGACATTTATAATCAAATAAATATATGTATAGGAAGAGGTACTTATAATTTTTGAATGAATTAACATAATTTCATATTTAATTTTTTCCGTCTATACACACATTATTAAAATAAGCGCCTATTTAAAAACAAACAAAAAAATCAACATATACGCATAAAAACATTGTACTATAATATATTTGTGTAAATATTAAACTAAAAAATTATTATCAAAACACAATATAAATTTATTTTTAGCATGGTCATGATTAACATGCATATAATACATATTTATATTGTGAGTATAATATACCTTTTATATATCGATTTTATTTTTATTATTATTATTTATTAATTTTAAAAGAATTAATGATGATATTAAAAAATAATTAGTTCAAAAGTGTATTATCTATTAAGAAAAAAAATATATTTATATAGTGTGAGTTAAAAATTAAAAAAAAAAAATAAAAAAAGGATTGTAAAATGTCTGGATATCATTTAGATATATATAGTTTTTCCATCATTTTCATAATCTTAATCTTTATAAACGCACAAATGGATACATTACATTTTATAAAATATATACGAGACGAAATGGAATGGGGCGCAAAGTTGAACTGTCGAAGTCTATATATAACTATGTTTTAATACCGTTGCATTTGAAAATAAATTAAAAAAATATTTAACGTTGTTAAATATTACAACACCATATAATATGATTTTTTATAAATCATATATATGTATGTATATAGTTTGGCACACAGCAAGCAAGCAAGCATCGCAATGACTTTTATCTTTTATGTATCGTAAAAAATGAAAAAAAAAATTTATATTCTCTTTGAAGAAATTAACTAGAATTAAAAAAAAATATATTTATAATGAAAAACCGGGTTTAGCTTTTATATTTTTGTTTTAGATTTTGTCTAATTTGATGATTTATATATATATATATATATGTATATAAAAGCACTTCCATATATATGTTATATGATTCGATTGTAATGGATTTTTTGTTTGGGTATATTAAAAATATCAATATTTGTTTTTAAATGATCTTATTTATTTATTCATTTCATATATGGTATATGTCGATCATTTTGATTAGAAAATAAAATGAATATGTGTATTTTATTAATATATTGATTTTTCTTTTTTGGTTTATACTCATCAAATAAAATCGTTTGGCGGTGCGATCATAAAAGAAGTCAAGTATTTTTTTTCTTTTTTATTAATCTCAAAATAAAACAAAATAGATTTAATTAGTTTACTACTAGTTTAGTTTACTACTGTATATATATAAATTTATTTTTATATATGCATAGACATATATAGATAAATAACCTACCGATGAATTAACGTATACTTATATATACTTTTAAGTGAAGTGTACCAAATTATAATAGTAATTAAAAGTTAAGATAAATTTTTGATATATTTTGATGATCGTTATTTTTAATTTAGATATATAGTAATTTTTGATAAATTTATAACCGATTATTCTATATATATATATATATATATAATTGGCGATGAAGGTGAGAGATTGTTTAAATAAACATTTCGTTTAATTTTACCTTCATTTTACCAAATTATTTGATTCTTCTATTGAAAAAATACTGATTTAAAATCATTTTTCATATGACATGTGTTGAAATATGCGTATATATTTTTTGATTAATTTACAAAATTATATTTTTAAGAATAAATTTCTATATATTCACACCATGCATATTAAGAAATTCTATATTAAATATATATATATATATATATAAATTATTTTCGATTCTAAATAAAAGGTATTTTTTTAGCATTTACCTGCGTATCAATTTTTATTATATATAGATAGATGGAAAATATTCTAATTACATTTATAATTTCATTTTCAATCAATTAATTTTGTTATTTGATGCCACCTGTTCATTTAAATTGTATATATGATATATAGGTATAGAATAATATAAATTATTTATTCATACAATTCATCCATCTATAAATTTGTATAAATGAGAGGTGATCGTATATGTTATATAAAACCAAAATATAACAATTCTAAAATTGAATGAAATTCCATTATATTGTTATAAAATTAAGACCTCCTATAGTGCTAATGATTATTATTATTATTCTTATATTTCTTCATTTTTATTGACATCAAAAGATTTATAAATGATGTTGATATTTATCAATGTGTTCTATCACTCCTCATAGAATTTATATGAATTTTCACAGTATTATACATTCAAGTATATATATATATAAATATTGAAGATCACATCACAATATGAATAAATGATTTTTTATAGAAAAATAAAAACATTGTTATATATATATATATATATATATATATATATATATATATTCACACTCTCTGTTCGTTCGTTTATATTACAATTTATATTTTTTTTATTATAGATAGATTTTATATTATATAAGAGGTATGTAACAAATATTAAAATTAAAAAAAAAACAATCCATTGAGAAACCATTAACCAAGTAGCTAAAGTCGATTAAGCTACTTCTTTTGATCCCGTGGGGTCATTACATTTAAAGAGAAACGAACGAAAAAAAAAAACAGAACAGAACAGAACAAAAGTTTATGTACGCCGCCGGGGGGTTTAGTTTTTAGATCATTGGATATCGTTGTTTTTTGTTTTTTTTTTATTCCTTTAATTTTTTTTTAATAATTCAGAAACCTACATATATAAAATGCCATTTGATAAATTTTTTGTTTTCTATTAAAATTAATTTATTTCATTTTTTTATTTTCGGGTTCTTTACAAATCTCGTCGTTGTTTTTATCAATGTTTCCTGATAATTTAATATATTATTATTTTTTTTCATCTTCTTCTTTTTAATGAAATTATATGCCAATTGTATATTAATAATTTTGTTGCTTCTTATTTTCTTCTTTTTTTCGTATGTTTAAACAATTTAGAATTTAAGATACTTTTTTTTTAGAACATATCCTCATGTGATTGGTTTGATGATGCTGTATTATATATATACTATTAAATTATAGAAAAACGTTTTAACTTACTATTTTGTATATACAGCAACTAAATGCAAAATACAAAGTTATACATTTTTATAAATGACTATTTTGTATCGTGTAGCGCGAAACTAAATTTTCTGTTTTGTTGAATGAAAATTTATTTATGTATAATACATTCATTTCCTTTTAATTCATTTGGTTTTTTTTTTTGATTTTTAATTTAACTTATTATATATTTATAATAATATTTTTGACAAACCAAAAAAAAAAAAAAACAATATTTTTCTTGTATCTTAAAAAAATATATAAATGTTCAATTTTTTGTATTAAAACATAATTCATTGAATCAATTTTTTGTTTAAGCGGTATAAAAAATATAGCTTAGGGTTAGCTTTTATATATTAAATGTATAAGCATGGAGAATAACAAAAAAAAAACAGAAAAGATTTTTCAAGCAGGAAATTGTAAAACCACATAATAAAAATAATAATATTATTTTTTAAGTAATTGAACACTTTATTTGGAACAATATAACGAATAATAATATGTATTGACAAAGCGATTAAATTACACACATCTATAAATATTATACAAATATATAATAATAACCATATATATATTGATAATTATTAACATAAAATGTTATGTGTTTTTAAGGGCTTCTTCTTTTTTTTTAGTGAGTTTAATCAATATATATAGATATATTGGTAATCTTTTATTGTGCACGGAAAACGCATAATATATATATAAAAGACAATTTATTTTACACTGAATTACATTTTTAGGGGATTTAATTTTTTTTTTTATATAATTAAAGTTAATTTGAAACTTAAAAAACGATAAAAATTGTGTAGCCACTGTAAGTACGTCTCCATTTAAATATACTCTGTATTTTAATTAATATAAGGATTTTGTTTTATATATGAAACAAAATATTTAAATTATCAAACATTTTTTTATATACATTGCCTATATATATAATGTAAATTGAAAATGCAGTCACATTATAAAAAAGTTATTATATTGAAGGTTTTTCGTATGAGATCATGGGGTTATTACTCGGTTAATGTAATTTTTACTGTGGTGTATTTTATATAATAATAAATTTTGATAAATATAAAATCAAATGCTTTTCCATTAATTTTATTTAATTTTCACACAAACAGTTCCAAAATAATTGACTTTTTATCACTTATATAATTATTTCAATTTTCAACTTTATAAATTTGATTTTATGAATGAAAATTATTGCTAGAAAACGCTTTATTTAGAATCCAGATAGATCTCATTTATATTATCGACGTTTCCTAATCTTCATCGATTGCAAGTGACATGCTTTTAATGTCAATGTTCGAATTTTACGAACGTATTAAATGAAAATTGCGGTTGATTTTCCTTCCATCCATCCAAAACTATACAATTTGAGGTGTAAAATTGAAATGACCAAAACCAATTCCAATATCATAAAATGTATATATTTAAAATGTTTATTGATTAAACGTATGTATATATAAAATATAAATTTTAAACTAAACTGTCTAAATATATTTATAATATAAACCTATATTATACCTTACAATCTTATTTTCAACATATAATTCAATTCAAAATTTTAATTTGAATATACATAGAGACGATCATCTTGTTGATCCATGAACGTTTTTTTATTATATGTATTTAGGTGTGCAGTAAATCAATTTTAATTTGGTTTCTATTTTGCTTTCAATCAAGCTATTGATTACACAATGGTATGTTTTTTTTTTGTGTTTGCCAAATATCACTAAAAACAATTAACAAGCATAATGATTTTAATTCCAATTTACATATAATGTTCAAATAATAAACTTTATACAAGTATATAAATGTAAATAGATTGATGAGCGAACATCTATAAAATTTAAGAAAAAAATAGTATGCTTATAGCAATCTAATATGAAAAAAATTGTTTATATACATTCTAATTTGTTACAGTTATCGACTGCGAGTATATTTGATATGGTATTTTAAAAAAAAATCCTTTTACTATACACACACACACATTAAATACTTGGGTGTTTTTCATATCATCTCTAATATATATTTTTATATATAGCACATTAAATACATGTTCAATATATATTTTATCAATTAAATACTCAACAAATCATTCAAGCTGAAAAATAATATAGATAGTTTATATAATATAATATAATATGAATAAATATATGTGTAAACAAAAATCTATACATGATTAATTTCAAATTTAGTGTCTTTTTTTTTTTGCTTTGGAACCTTTTTTTAATATATTGTTTAAATATCATCTTGTTGATTTTTTGTTTGTTTGTTTGTTTGTTTTTATAGACTGCATTATATAAATTATATTTTTGTTTTGTGTGGATCACAATGAAAAACAAATGTTTGAATTAGTTTATGTAAAAAAAAAAACAAATTTTACATTCCATTAAACACACTCATCGATATCGATTGAAAATTAGAATGGTGATTGAAATAGACCAAAAAAAATTATAGATTAATAAAAAACCGAACCGGTGTGATGCGGATGAATGAATATGCAATAGACAAAACATATATATTTATAAATACTAAATACTTATATTATATTCACAATTTGATTATTGAAAAAATTACATAGTTATTTTGTTAAATAAAATACCATATAGTTTGATTGAAAATCAATTAAAAATATTCCCATGGAATTGATGGATTTTTATTGATGCGGTTGATCGTAAATAAATAAAAAGAAAAGAAGACGAAAAATATTTTATTGCTTTACAAAAATAAATTTATTAACTTTTGTTTGTTATATAATCGATAATAATTAAAACCGTAAATGATGAATTTCATACCTGAACCTATAAATTATTTATATATGATACTTTTTTTTTACATTATATAGATACAATTGAAATTATGTATGTATAAATATATGGTTTGTTTTATATAAAACATGTATAATACATTTTATAATCAACCAAAATTATATGAATTAAATATTTGATACGCGGAAAATAATTGATGATGAACGAACATTATTTTTTTTATATAAAATATAAACTATACAAAGTGTATATTATAAAAATTTTTATTGATTTTATTATATTGCTTTTACATACAATAATCATTTTAATTTTGTGAATAATTATTTTGAATCGATAATTTTTAATTTTAATACATATTTTATACATGCTTTATAAATAAATTTCGTATATAATCAAAATATTATGGTTCGAAAGCTGATAAGTTCTTTTACAAAATTAAAAATTGTGTTATTTGGTATAAAAAGAAAAAAATTGTATAAAAAGTTTTTTGTTTATTGAGATTGTAATTGGGAATTCAGATCGAAAATGTCAAAAAACTGATTTATTTTATAGATTCATTATTAAAATCATATTTCCACCTCAATTTATATAAACTTGTAAACAATTTGTAACTGTAACTGCTCGAAATATGAATAACCTATTATATATAATTAAGTAATTTAGTCATACTTAATTAATCCTTCGAGTAATAAAATGAATTATTAGTTTTCCTCATCGCATATATATGTACATATAACATACAATACAACACATATAATTAATAGAAATATTTGAGGGTAATGTACTAATAATGAAATTTCTATATAGTACATAATACATAACAATATAACATATAATTTATTAATCTTTAAATAGAAAATCAAAATATTATTATTAAAATATAATACAGTAGTAATAAAAACATATTATACGTATCCAAAAAAAAAGGCACTGAAATAAGCACACACAAAAATTAAATTAAAATAATCGATAAAGCATATAATATATAAAATAAAAAAAAAATGTAAACACTAAATATAAAGATTCTAAATTATTTCTATATCAAAAAAAATAATAAATAATTCATTTAATTTTAATCTATTCATAATATAATTTTACTCCTATCAATCAAAAATATTTTAATATAATTAACATCACTTTGGTATTTCTTCATATATTGTATATAATAATTATATCTAAACACCTCTATAAATTCGAATATATGTGTAAATTCATTCTCGCGCGAACATCTTTTAATTTTATAATTTAAAAATAATCATAATATGTATATATATAGTTTTTTTTATCTAAAAAATATATATAACAAAAGATTTATTTGCTAAATTTTTAATACATTAAATAATCATAAAAGAAAAAAAAAATTTCTATTTATAATAATCAAATATTATCCAATTTTTTTTTTTTTTATTATAAAAATATTTTAAATGATTGATGCTTTTTTATTTATCCATAATCATTAATAGTTAAAGTGAATATATGTATAACTCATCGTAATGTTTTCTATACTACTTACTACACTATATATAGATAAATCAACATAAAAATTAAAATCAAAATACGTTTTTCATACGAAATATAAAGTTAATTACATTATTAAACAAAAATAAGAATTAGATCTTCATGCGCATAAATATATATATATATATTATATAATATAAAGCTTCCATTTCCATTTTGTTATATTCATATTTAAGAAAAAAAAACTTTTTTTTTAATGATTACATATCAAAAATTTTTGATTACAATCAAAAGATATTTATAGTTGATAAAATATATAGATTAAATTATTTTTTAATATGTTTAACAAAAAAAAATAAATTTTTTCTTTTTAAATTAGTCATTATTATATATAAATATAATAATTCTGCTGTTCGGCATATCTCTTTTCGTATATACCATATTATACAATCATTTTCAATATTCTTTTCTTTTTTATTTCAATAAAATTATGTATATTATTAATAATTAAATAAATTAAAATTGTATATATAAAATGAATAAACTAAAAATACTATTACACAAATCAAAAGAATCAACTAAAACATTCATCCATTCATCAACAAATATATTTGTATATGATTTGAATTAAAATGAAAAATCTTATATAATATATAGTGACGGTAAACAATAAAAAAATTTTTTAACAATTACTGTTGATTAACGCAATTGTATCGCTTAAGACGAAAAAAAAACCTTTTTTTTTTCTTTTTAATTTTATTCAATGCGTATATATCAAATGATATACGATGTGTATTAAAACCGTATATAGAGTTTGGATATATACAATAAGTGGTAATATACAGGTAAATGGTAAAGGTATATACATAAAATAGTTAAATAATATTATAATCGGGTATAATTTAATAGACAATGAATAAATTTTATACTTTACTTACCACATACCTAAATAAATGTATTAAGTAGCCAGTGGCTAATAATAACGTTTGATTACAAAATAAACGATAGAAATTAATCTTAAATCATATATAGAGATTGCGATAGAAAATATATTGGTATGCGCTAATATGCTACCATACTATTACTATATATAAAAGAGTTTTTTAAGCAACCAAATCCATTACCATTCAATCCTTCCATATATACAAATATTTGATAATATTTTTCTTATTTAAAAATAAGGTAAAAATGTTTTATAGATTTTTTTATAAATACTTAAGTTAAAAATTAAAAACAATTCAATTGACTTAACAAATTTTCTTGTATAAATTTCATTATATCCTTAATGAAAAAACATATTTATACAACATTAATTTTTTTAATTTTCAATGTAATAAAAGATATATTCAATCAGACATGAACTATATTACGTGAAAAGAACATTTACTGTTTCATATTATATAGGATTCGAACTAACGATCTAAAAATTTGGTCACAATGTGCGAAGGATTTCTGATCAGCTACAGTACTACAGTACAGTAATAATCTTTATAATGATCGAAATATTTAATTTGATCAAAACATTTTATATTATTCTATAAATTGAGTAATTTGGAAGCTTATAGCTTATATAGAAAACAAATAATAAACAAAACGTATACTTGAATAATCTAAATGATATGATCAAATGATAGTGGAAAATTTGTGTAAAAATGCGGTTCATTACATTTTTTTGTAGTTTTTAAACAATAAATCGCAGAGTCATCGTCATATCGAGTTTATTTATATATATCTGTATATACGATATGCATTTAACCAATATACCTAACAAAAATATTTATATTTTATATTATATAAGCTATATTGATATTATGTTTTATCTTATTTGAATAACGATCATTATATGGATGTACTTAAAAAAAAATATACGATATTTATGATAAATTGATTAAGGTTAATTGCTATCCCCCATATGGAGCGCTACCACTTTTTTTATTTAAAATGATTAAGAGAAATGTATAATGCATTTATATAAAATCAAGCTAATTACAAAAATGCGTTAATTTTACAAAAAGGACTATTATAATCCTTAAAAGTATTTGATATCATGAAGCGTTGAAATGAATTTTCCTTTTAAAACATCTGCATGTTCTTTTAGCAAAAACAAAAAAAGCAAACTATTAGTTTGATTCGAATGTGAAAAACTTATGAAATAAATTATCTAAATAGCATTTTTTTATTATTAATTTGGCTCAAAAACAATAATCGTTTTAACAGACTTAGACAGGCAATTTAAATGTTTTCATCAATTCAATTCCATCATTGAAAGAGTTGTATCATTATAATGATTTTAATATTTATCATTATATTTCGTATAAAAGAAAATCCTATAGATATATAATAAATATTTCAAAAGGAAACATTTATTTTTTCGGGTCATACCAATCCACATCTGTTATAAAAAAAATATTTTACTGTAATTTGACGGCAATTAAATTTATAATTGTTTTATATTAGTATCCCATAATCTGTATGATTAATAATCTCTATATCTATATAATATCGCAAATTGATAAATTCGACCCTGAATATATAAATATATAAATAAATTTTGATTAAATCTCTATAGAAATGAAAATTTTTTTTTTAAATAACTCATTTATCTTATATATACTTTTGTTACAATTTGTTAAAGATTTTTCATTTTTATAATAACACCTATAAATATAATATAATATAATATAAAAATAAAAAATACAAAATGATAAAATGAAAATTAATTATTTATTTTGATTAATATCAATTCATTTAAAAATAAAAAAAATATTAATAATATAATAATAAAAATAATCAATCAATTATTTATTTTTCTTATATATCTTTTGTTAAAATATTAAACAAAAAAAAACACATACCCTCAATATGTTTGGGATATAATTCCGCAGTGAACAAGATACAAGATGTTTTTATCTGTTTATAACCTCTTAAATCATTGATTCCAAATGAAAGGTTCGGTAGTTCTTAAATATTTATGGTTCAATCCGTGTATATACTTTAACAACACTCTATAGCAACTTATACATTACATTCTTTTTAAAACACGAAGTAAAAAAAAAATAAATGAAATAATATCATTTATATTACAATTTAATATGTTTATTTCAACAAAGTGATTCATTAATCGATGTCCAAAGTTATTGTTAAATTATTTATATATGAATATATTATAATAAAGAAATAAGAATAAATATATATATTGAAACACTTTTATATATATGATTAACATATATATAGGTGTTTGTTGAAATGTTCAAGCATCGCCACCAAACCAATCACCACGATCACTTTTTTATATATAGTATATACATTTGTATATTTATGAACTATATATATTTGCAGACAGATAGATAAAAATAATATCTATTTATATAAAAAAAAAAAATATAAAGTTAATGAAAGGAATTGAATGAGATTTTGACAGAAAAAGGCTTGAAAATGATAAATGTATGGTGCCACTGTGTTTGAAATATGCCGACAATATATACTATAGTAGATAAATTATTTTTTTTTTATTCACTTATTATAATATATAGAAAATGTAAATGCTGCTTCATTTTTTTTTTTAATTTTATAAAATTGTTTTCTTTTTCGTTAATTGTTGTCAGGTGCAAAACTTATATATATACCATAATTTTCCAATACGCATTATATGTATTTTTTAAAAGAGTATAATTATCTATATATCTATATTGTAATTTTAAACTAATTGGATTTGTTATTGTGTGCTTGATTTGGTTAAAATACTATTAATAGATTTTCTTTCACTATATAATTTTTTATTAACTTATGTATATACATTTGGCTTCACTTCTTGATACTTGTCCTCTATATATTTTAATATTGAATAGTATTTTGAAATTTTCAAAACATGAACATGATGTGTTTTTATATTGACTGTAAAACATTATTATTATATTATAATTAAAAAAAATAAGAATGTGATCACAAATGAATTTATTTGTTTATTTATTTACATTTAGTAATAGCTAACTCATTATAGATCATTATAGATACGTAATTATAATATAGTAATTTAAAGACAAAATCATTTATATAATATATTAATTAAACCAAATTAAAATCTAAATTATAAAAGCGCATAATTTTTTTTTTATAACAATAAGCCGGATTTTCAAATTGTATTTAATTCCATTAAAATAAAAATATCATGCAGCTATAATTATAATTATTATAATGATAATTTTACACACATTAATAATACATAAAAAAATAATTTTGATTGTTATCAATATCGTATATACAATAAACAGATACGTTACGTTATTCAACACAGAAAAATCGAGTTAAAAAAAAATCTAATTATAAATAAATAGACCCACAATGTCGTGTATATTAATAATACGAAGCAGTGGTTTAATTTTTATTATATAGGTAGGTTAGGTATATAATAAAGAAAAATTTTTAATTAAAACATTTTGTAAAAATAAGTAACCAAAAAAGAAAAAAAAATGGTAAATTGAACGATCAAAAAAAAAAAAAAACTAAAACTGAAATAATAAAATGTTTACCTTCGTTGGACACACATAAATATAACATTAATTTGTTTTTTTTTAATAAAAGAATAATATCTGATTTTATTGTATATAGATATAATTTTTTTTTTTATTTTGTTCATCATCGTATAATCGAAATAATATATACATATAATTACATGTAAGTGCGTAATTTAGCTATTTTTGACTTATTTTTTTTTTGTGTTCCAGTAATCTAGATAATATATAATCCAATTTTGAATCTCAATGTGCATATAACAGTGAAAAGTCAAAATTCTCTGAGGAAAATTCATGTAAAAGATATAAAAGTTTATTTTATAGGCAATTTCACATTTAGTAATTTTAAAAATATATATTTTGGATAACTGCAGTATCAGTTGTACCGTATATAAAAACTCATAATTTTCATTTAAAATCCTTTTTGATTTGTATATTGATGCAATAAAAATACCCTATAGATAATTAGCTGACTGGATGGATCCATAGATGATAGCTTATCAATTATAACCCTGTCATCCACACCATTAATTATCAAATGACAAAATGTGTGCAAACCTCAAAAGGTAAAATAAGCGCCCACCTCCATTTTATATTCAATAACGTAAATTACATAAACAATGACATAAATTCGTATTCCATTAAGCTTTAATAATCGTAATTAAACCGCATTCAATAATCGGTTATTATACATAATAATAGCAGCAGAAAAAAAAATTAGTTATATTATTTAAAGTTAGGCAATCCTTTTTTACTTTAGCTGTATATATATATATATTAAAATCATTAAATATTAATAACCATATAATAAAAATAAAAATAAATGAAAAAGAAAGACATAGTATATAATTTACAATGGCGCAGTCAACAATTTTTAATATAATAACAAAATATTAAATTATTTAATTATACAAAAGAATTATGTATATTATATATATACAGATACAGTTTTAAAAGAAGAAAGACAAAAATAAAAACGATGTATTTTAATATTATAATTTTCGATTATGATGCCATTAATCAAATATTTTTGTGAAATAAAATCTTATACTATATATATAAAGATATTATATTGCCTGCGTTATATTTCACAAATAAATGTATTTGTTTTCATATATATATAACATATATATGTGTATTTATTTATTATATTTTGTAATTTATATAACACGATTTTGATATTGATAATATATTAAAAAGAAAAAAAGCAATTCTTTTTTTGTTTTCATTTATAATTGATTCAATTTAATTTCGTTGTTCGGTGGTTTTACTATTTATTTTATTTTTTTATAAACGCAGATAATGTTTAAAATTATTAAATTTGATATTTCATTGATTTAATACAGATATTTAATAGTATAAAATAAAGGTATATTATAATGCTTATATTGAGTTGTAGATATTTTTGTATTTACACTTGGTATATTTCTTTATTTAACAAGTCACAATTTTTAATAAACGAAATATACTATATACTATATAATAAAAGACTTATAATAATTTACCGACTTTAATATATATACTATATATAAAAAACACAAACTAACACACATAAAATCATATAAATTATATATTCGCAGTGAAGAGTCAATTATTAAAACAAAGATTGATTTAAGACAAAATGAATTAAAAACATTTATATTTTATACTTTATATATGGTATATATATATATATAAAGAAGGTGTGGCAATCGGAATAATTTTTTGAAAGGTGATCTTGATAATTTTCTTCATCGTTTTCCTTTCAATTGTGTATAGTTTTTATAAATTTTTTTTTATATGTCATATATATTTAAAAAGTTATAGAATAGACCGACTGCGAACCGTATTATTAATATTTCATTATTAATAAATGTATATATATAAATTGATACATTTAAAATTTTAAATAAAAATTGAAAGAGTTAAGTAATTTTTTAAAAACGAATAGAAAAAAAAATTATACCTATTTCAAAAGAACAAAAAAACGTAAAAATATGATGTTACTTTTGTATATAATTTATATGATATTAATCTTAAAATAATATTTTAATTTCTCGCATTTTGATATTTAAAATCTAAAAAAAAAAAATCAATAGTTTTATTAAATGATTTTTTTCTTTTAATTTGGAATGAGGTGTCTTTATGATTTATAGATATATATTTCTATTAACTATATATTTCGTTATATCGTTTTTTTTTATATATTTAGACATATTAAAAATATTAGAGGTTTGCAATTTTAAAACAGCGAGTTATAGACTGCAGAAGACTCTAATAAATTGTAATTGTCATTTTCTAATACTATCTTTTTTTGTGCTCTATATGGAGTACTCCACACCAAAATCGTCAATTTTCTGTTTTTTTCATCGTGTTCTACAACAGTGTTGTATGTTTCTTATGTTTTTTTCTACAACAAAACAAATCGGGGTGGTGTTGAGTATACAATATTCTATTGTTTTCGATGGTATGTGTGTGTGAGTCTAGATAATAAATTAATTTTTTTTTTTTTTTTTTTTTTTTAATAAATTCGTTAGTTTTTCCGCAGATGTTTGCAAGGGTCTATTAATTTTGTAATCATTATAAGAAATCAATATATATCTATATAGATATATATTTATTATGAAATTATATCATTGCGGATGTTTTCATATAACCATAATACGCAGTATAAAATATTATAGATTTGCAATTAGAAAGTATTTATTTATATTCATTATTTCTAAATTGAAATATTTTAAGACATAACTACACCTTTTTTTTTTCTTTTACGAGCGATATCTTAATCAGAAAGTTTATTCAATTGTGTGTATACACAAATCACGATTTGTTGTTGTTCAATGACAAATATATCATACATCTTGATCTATAAACAAATTAAAACCGAAAGAACTTCTTTACCTTTTATATAACGCGATAACCATATATTGGCGTATATCTATATAAGATAAATATCTTTTATTGTATGCAATGAATTATGTTATTAATGTTATATTTTGACAAATCAATATATAAATATATATGATTTTAAAAAATACCATGATTGTAATCTTTATGATGATGAAATACAAATATGTATATAATATAAAAAGTATATTACAATTTAAGCGATATTAGATAAATCATTATATTATAATGGATTTTTATTGTTTAATAAAAAAAAACGCAGGACAGTTTTTGTTGATGCTTTTACTGACCCATTTATTTTCTTTAATATTTATAGATGTAAAGTGAAGTAATATTATTGATTATGAATGAATTAAATGGTTCAGAATATACAAAAAAATAAGTTTCAGCACAATTTTAATAATACAATTGGTTTCTTTATCTCCATTACTGAATGTGGAGAATCAATAAAAGGCAAGGACTCGAACGGATGTATAAAAAAGAAAAAGGAAAAGTTTTGGTAAACGAATCTTATAAAAAATGTTCAGCTTTCAGAGATTCGTTTTTTATAGAATTGATGATGAACATTTTAGACTATTCGAAGTCTCCCATATAGTGTCGATGGCTTAAGAATTATTGACATTAAGAGTTGTTGTATTCTGTAAACTGTATAAGATGTAATATAATATTTTTTAATATTTATTATAATATTTTCATGAGCACCTCATCCACCTCATCTCATACACCCTATAATATATCAAATAGTCATATTATAACAAATTCAATTTCTTTATTAAAATATTTAATAATTTACTGAATATGTATGTACATAAATATATAGTTATGGTTATACAACAAAACCAAAACAAAAAAAACTCATATAATAATAAGAGCCCCATATGAAAATACCTATAAATAAACAATAAATTTCAACGTGAACAATTAAACTGACAAATAAATATATATATGAATAAACAACATCATAATAAATTATTAACTAATATAATTAGATTAGTGTTGTAATTTTATATATATATATATATCTAGAGTGTATCTATACATTATAATTAAATAAAAATCAAACATGTATGTACAAAATATCATAATAATAAATTTTATATATACCTATATTGATTAAGGCAGCACTTGATTATTATATAGCAGTATATAATTATTATTATAAATCTGTAATTTTAATATAATAAATAACTTTAATATATATTATAATAAGTATACCATTTCCATATATATCTATATAAGCATTCCCCATTGTACTCGTATCTCATAGTACTATATAGTTAAAAAAAAACCCATATATGCCTCATATCATCATATAATAATTTCACAAATATTTGAAGAAAAAATGTAAACAACTAACATTAATTTTACTAATGGATATATAAATAATATATAATATATGGATATTAATATATTGTTATAAATGTATATATGTGGTGTGATGGGTGATCGTAATCGCTTGATGATGATTACGATGATGATGATGATGGTTGTGGTTTGTTTTCCTCGTTAAGTTTTACAAAATTATGATATTCAATGATAAAATCATATATAACTTTTTTTTATTATTATTTGTTTCAGGACATTTGTTTCACCATTTATTTATGAAATATCATTTTCATAATATATATAAAATTTCCAATATTTAATATCTCCTCTTCAATTAACTTATTCTATTTATATATATATATATATATATTTAATAAATTCACACTATTTATTTTTTCATCTAATTATAATCATATATACAAATGTTATATTTTTCCTTTTTTTTATATATATATATATTTAGTAAAATAATTATAAATACCATATGGCATAAATTTATTCCAAGAAAATTTAATTATATATATACGATATACCGAATACATATTCAATTCTTTACCTTTTTGTTATATATGATGTGGCGCGTTTAGGGAATTTTACAATTGTATAATCTATATAAATATATAGAATAATAATATATATATAAAAAAATTCATGTTATATATTAATTTTGATTTTAATAATATAAAAGCATTAATTCAATATGTCATCCATTATGCTATGTACATAAATATATGAAAATATATAAAACAAGGACAATTATGGTTTTTATTTATTTGTTTTATTATTAATTGTATTCATACTGTGCGGTATATATATTATAAAAATATGTATTATAATTACAAAGGTGTGAACTGACAACATTCGAATAAATATATACAAATTTGTCGACAAAAACTCAATTAATAATCTATTATAATTTGTGATAATATTACTAAATATACGGTATCTGATTTTATCTATATATGATAAAAGGCCAAATATATATATATGGAATTAATGAATGATGTCGATTTTAATTACAAAATGTCATAAATTAACCCATATATATTATTTTGTAATAGATTCACCACCCAAAATCACTTAAATGTATATATTCATGGTCATTCAACTCAAATAATAATTGATTTCATTCAATTGAATGAAATCAATTATTACCTCCCAGGACGTTTCATTCCTTAACGATAGTACGCAACCGACGTCCGTAAATTTCGTCACCCCACAAAAAAATTCAATGTATATAGGTTCATCTAATTAAGTTCAGATTTTGTTACGCCGGTTCAATTTATGGTTAAAATAAACCAAACAAAAGGCTAATACAAAAAAAATTGAATTCAACAAAATAATTGAATTAATCAAAAATATCAAATAAAGGCTTCCATTCACAATTATATATATAAAAACAATCATTTATTTATTCATTTATTTCATCGATTCAGGAGTTTCATTTTTTCACCCTTAGTTTCGTAAAGCTTTTCTTTTTTAAAAACACAAATTCTATATATTGGAATTTCCGCACTTGATCATTATATTTATCATTTACACAAAAATCTATTGAATACCTTTGACTATATACATTTGAAAATGACCACATTTTATTAAAATTAATTAATTCGTATAATATATCAACGTATAATAAAGACAATAATAGTTCATATATTATTATATATAGATATAAATAAAAAAATTTTTTTTATAAATTTTAACAATTAATAACAAAGAAATTTAAAAACAAAATTTTTCATGCGATATAAATGGCATATTTATATACGATTTTTTTACCTGTATATATATTATAAAAAAATAAAATAAGTGTTGATGTTTTAACTTGAAATAATTGATAATTAAATTCAGAGGTCATCATCGTAAATAGCTTTTGAAAACTTATATTTCATATGCTATATATGTATATATTATATATACAGACATATATACGTTAATACATATATAATGATTAGTCTGCATTAATTGTTCATATTATTACCGCTTATATCCCATTGTAATTTTTCATTAAAATTAAAATGAAAACAAATAATAAAATTTTTGCTTAATCATTTGATATCATGCATATATATGATGATGATGAAGGCATATACAAAAAAAAATAAAATAACTATATACTGTTTTAAAATTCGAAAATGCCGCCATCCATTTATTTATATACTATAATAATTCGAATATCTTTTCTTTGTGCGTACTTAACTTTTACAACAATATTTTTATATATATATAATATATTTAACTTATATATTTCAGATTGTATATTTCAGTGTATCTTTTATTTTTTTTATATTTTTCATCAAAAAAAAAGAGAATAAAATAAATAACCAAGCATATAAAAGTGTTCATTATATTTTAAGTACCGCCTTTAAGGTAATTTTATTTATATGTATATATATAATATCCAAAGTTTATTTTTTCTTTCGTTTTTGTTGTTAAACCATTTGTCTGCATATATATATATAATAATAATTTATCTTTTATATACCTTTATACCTTAAATATAAATAATATATGCGTAATGAAAGTAATTTTTTAAATTGTGTATTACATTTATTCAAAAATAAAAATAGTAACAGAGGTTTTCTCATTTTCTGTAATGGAATTAAATGACTTTATCATATTTTTATTTCTATTTATATAAATTTTATTATATGATGGTCATCTTAAATGATGATGAATTTATTATTTTATATAAATACCATATATATATTGTTAATTTCAAATTGGAGTGTATAAACACTATATATGGATAAAATTAACATTATTTCGTTAAGCTATATTTTGAAAATGAACTTTTTTTTCTATACTTATATTTTATTGTCTATATATTTATATATACAAAAATATGTATGAGTTATAATTTCAATGTGAATTAAATATTTTCTTAAAATATACAATTATTTTTCTTTATTTTTTTTGTTAAAATTTTAAACGGAAATGTTTATTAATTATAATTATGCAATTATATATATATATATAAATTCTGCTATATACGTATATAGAGTTATTGAATGGAATGAATGATGACTTTTCTTTTATTTTATTACCGCATATATATATATACATATACAATCATCCGAATGTACAACAATAAACAATATATTTATATTTTATGAATTAATTTATTTGGTTTTTGAATTTTTTTTCAACCGAATAAAATGAGAAAAAATTATAATTTTATATAAATTTATAATGAATGTATGTAATTAAATTATATTTCCATTGTATTTTTTTATATTTTTCTATATTATTTGTTTATTGATCAAAAATGTATTATAATAATATAATATATATATGATCATATGATAATGATGATGGCGTGTATTAATTTAATATATATTTTGTATAATATTAATTGTATTCTATATATAAAAATATAGTTAAACAACGGAATATTTAAAGTAATTAAAAAAATTATGATAATTATTATAAAGTTGTCATTAAGTAAAATAATATGTTTCTAATCACATAAAAATCACTAATTTGATCATCGCATTTTAGATAAACTCTGTTGTAAACGCACTTCTATATATATGCATATAGTTGATTTCGGTATCAATTTCACAATTATGCTAACCATTAAAATAATCATAATAAAATAATATTTCATTTCCTATAACTTAGGATCCACCGAATCTCCATTAGAATTTTTAAAAGATATGACTATATAATTTAACAAAAAATGTGTTTCTGAACTTTGAAGTTATTTGTTGCAATAAAATATTTAAAAACATTTGGCATTTTCGATTATAAAAAAAATGATTAAAATTAATGTTTCTATATACATTGTATAATTTATATAGCAATTTAAAACAACCCACAAAATACGAATATTATAACAAAAAACAAAATAATGCATTGTACTTGATGAAAGAGTATGATAATTTACTACACAAATCTTTTAAGTTTTATCCTTTGAAATCATATATATATATATATATTGTATGTTATATATATACGCTTATAAATTATATTAAAAGTTTTACTTCATCGTTATATTTTCGCTTTTTCAAAAATATATCCGCATATAAAAACTGTATATGCGGATTCATTGCCACATATTTTGTGAATATACAAACATCGGTTGTATTAATGAAAAAAATGCATATAATGAATTTTTGTATATATTACATTTATATATAAATGCTATTAAATAATTTATTTTAAAAGGTGGAGTTTCATAGAAACTTGATTGAATATAAATATACGAAAAGTTGATAGGTATATATATATCGATGAATATATTATTATAAACTGCATATTATGATATTATATACCATAATTATATATATATGCATTTCTTAACCATTGAAATAAATTCTCTTGTCTTATTAGTATATAACTATATTAGTAATACCTTAATATATCATTTATTATATTTGTATTTGAATTTGTCGTATTTATTATCACTTTAATAACTGTTTGTTTAACATAATTTGATTGGACGAATTTTAACATTTTGCAAACAAAATTCAACAAAATGTGATTCAGAAATTTTTAGACTAAATTTAGCAGCAATTTCTTGGACTTGGATTCAAACGTAGTGAATTGAACACATTTCTATATGACAGATACGTTAAGGATTTTATTTCATTTCAAAAACACTTAATCTATATGGTAAATCTACGTCAAATTCCGAAACTCTTCATATATCTCGTTACACAACTGTTAACTTCAAAAGATGTATGGAGTAATTTTAACTTAAAATTAATCATAATCACTACAAGGGATACGATATCTTTTATAAAACCCTTGTAAATACCATATGGATTAATTTTTTTAATTTCTATAATTATAAATACGAAATAAAATCGTTAAAAAATTAAAATATTTGAAAACTTCCTTTTTATTGTTGATAGAAATACTTATATGTATCCTTATATAACGACCATGAGAATTATATATTTTATATGCATAACAGTTGTCAATTTAAATTGACTTATAGTTTTTTTTTTTTTTTTATATAAAATATTTAAATATATTTTAATTATCCATAAATATTGTTGTTTGCACCCTTATTAAAAAGAATCATTATATAATATATTCAATATATTATAAATTTATATCGCATATATTTCTGTAATTTTTATGACCCTTAAAATATATTTTTTAAATATTCCTGACTCATCAAATAATTATTGCATATATTTAATCGAAATATATCATGAAACCGCACATATTATACAGATATATATAGAGTATAATAATTTTAATAAATTTAGATATTTTTTGAATATGTTATACATTTTGGTTCTGTTTGTTATTAAAAAATATATAGTTTAAACATTCAAATATAGGGATATTAAAAACTTTACAATGATGAACAGCAAACAATAACAAAAAAAATAGTATATTATGTTTGCATAATGCTACAATTTGAAATGGTTCTTATTATTTATTTTTGATAAAAGAATATATAATTTCATATTGTACACATAAAGTATATATATATGTTTTGTTTATATATATATATTTTTAAAACCATTCAGTAAATTGGTACTATAATTTAAAATCATTGTTAATAATGTGTCGTAGTTTATATATATGTTGTGTAATTTTATTTTGACTTTTCTTAAAAGAAAATAACATGAAAATCTATATATTATAAAGCATATTTATATTTTTATTACAAAATATTTTAAATTTTAATGGAAAATTTATATGATAACCAAAATGGTTATATTTTTATCCATTCCCGAAGTATTGCCGTGAATTTTAACATATATTTTTTCAAACGTTTTCTGTTGGAATGATCAATATAGAATATAACATTCGGTTTACAAAAAAACTTGTGTTACCTTCGTATCCTTCGGTTCAAAATTAATCTGATCGGATATGATATTTTATATACAGAAATTAAAATAAATTTCGTACAAAGAATTAAGGATTAGTATGCAATTCAAAAATCTAACTTATATTTCACATCTATTCTATATCCGATGTCATGAATTTTAATCATGTAAGTATATAAATACATATTTTATTTCCCTTATTTTTATAATTATTGTATATATAAATTTTATAAAAAATATTCAAACAGATAATTACGCGACGACTATGGCAATAACAAAAATCCCCATTCAATGAATATATGGGCAACAAAAGGAAAAACGATTATTTAACAAATCGCACCGAAAAATAAAATTATAATCATTTTATAATATCGATCTTTATTTTTTTATGATTTATATTCTAAAATAGACAGGTATACAAGCAACAATAATAATAATAATAATAATAAATAAATATAGAACTTTACCATATACGCCCATATTATTGTATTTTGTATATATATTTATACACCATTATCGCACTAAATAGGATAGGATATATTTAAACTCTGACTAGAGATAAAAACTTTCTTCCGTATATTTTATATAATCTTATTATTATCATAGGCTTGACGGCACCCCGACAACCGACAAATATTAATAGGTATATATCAGCGGCGCCGCGTAGCCAAAAATTATAGTTGTCAAAATGTTTGAAAGCAACAATAATTCGTTAAACTAAACTAATTTATGTGTTTTTAATTTCAACTAAATATCTTCTGGAATAAAAAAGCCAACTAAATATCTTCTGGAATTTCAATTTAGAACTGCTCAACTAGATTCAATTCACCAATAAATTATTATTTTTAATTTGCACTAAATATCATTAAAATGCAATATGAAATCTCCAAGTTGTTCAAAAACTAAATTAGCAACATGAATAAATAAAAATAAATGCTCGTATTGCAAACATAATTTGTTAATTTTAAATGAGAATTATTTTATTATATATTTTCTTCTTTTACACACCCTACTAATTTCTCATACTTTACCTCATTCGTTTTTGTATTGTATCTACATTACAGCATGTGCGATATATGAAAATGTTAGTTTACCATATGTATGGAAGGTTGCTAAAAAAAATATTGACAACATTCTTCTAAACACACCATATAAATAAATCAAAAGTCCATATATTTTAAGCTTAACTACAATTTTATTTAGAACAAATTTAACCATTGAGTTGTTACAACAAAGCTTTGTATATAATAGCATAATAGGATAATATAGGTAAATAAGACAATATGAATGGAATGGAAGTTGTTAGTATTTTATTGTAACAACCTACTGATTAAGTGTGTTGGTGTTCTAAATGAAATTGTAGTTAATTTTAAAATATATGGCCTTTTTGAGTTTTTATATGATGTGTTTAGAAGAATGTTGTCAACATTTATTTTTAACAAAACTATTTAAAATCAATTCTATATCGAATAGTACGTGAAGTTAAAAAAACTTTTCGCAAATTTTCAGGACACATTTTTTTTTTAAATATTGAATTTTTATATGATTTTTTCGCAAAAATCAAGTTGTCATATGACAACTAGGACATTACCAGGATACGCCACTAGTATATATGTATATCGATATAAAAAGAAAACAAATTTTAATATGATTTTAACGTGTCATAATTTGTCGGCAATCTTTTTTTCTTCAAATAAATAAATTGATTCCTTTTTTTCTCTACCAATATAATTTGATCCTTTGAAATAATTTTAAGGATATAACATAAATTTTAAATATACAAAAAACAATCAAATTGAATACAATGAAATGTGCAAAATAAAAATATTTCTTTCGGTTTTAATAATTATAATGATGACGCCTTTGTAGACTTTTTTATTGTTTTTTTTTTCATTTTCAAGTCTAAAATAAAATCATTTTTCTTATATATGGTGTATAAATAAATAATTAATTAAATAAATTATATAGATCATATTGGAACTATAAGATATATATATTCATATAATAATATTGGTGTTGAAACATTTATATTATATTTTAATCGCATCTTAAACCTTAAACGTTGTAAAATTCTTACTAAAAAAGATCTGAAATGCAAGATTAAAAGACTTTTGGTTTTTGAGTTTGAGAGAGCTTGGAATGGAATATAACTGTTTTGATTTTGTTTTCAAAAAATTCAGCTATTACCTCAGCAGATTTATGTTTAATGATTAAAAAAACATATTGATAATTATGGTTTCAGAATCATTGTATAGAAGAATCCACCATTTACTATCCTATATTCTATATTCTGAATTGAATAAATGCATTCTTTTTTTTTTTTTTGAATCCTAGATACTTAAAAAACGAATTTAAATTTCAAATAAGAATATTAATAATTTACCAAATGTTATTATACCTACCTCATCATAATGATAAAATACAGGCGCCATACATCAGCCACGCCATTCACACGCAATAATATACCTGTACCATATAACGATATAACACACAGAACATAATATATGTATAAAAAAAAAAACAAATGCATTATAAATGAATAAAGAATGATATTGACAATACTATAATTTTTTTTTTGTTCATTTTGTGTACCTTTTACGATTTAACATAATTTTTGTCTAATTGGTTATTGGCACCTCTTTATTTTTTATTTTAATGTTTTAATGTTATACGCATATAGTACAAGAAGTTTTTTTTCTTTTACATATTCTATAAATACCTGAAATGAAGAGATGTTATTTGTTTGTTTTTATTTTGATATATAAATTTACTTACAATCACATTAAATAAATTTGCTTATTTAATGCAATTTTCTATATATATAAGACTTGTTATAATGTTTTGAAAATTATATATACAATATATTTAAATATAAATATATATGGAAATATTCAAGTTTTCTTTTATATAAATATGTAATATGTATATATTATTAGTATGTAATTTGTTTTAAAATGGTTTATTTTTTAAATAAGAGATATTTGCACATACATATATAAAATATTTAAAATAATGATATTTATTTTTATTTTCGCAAATGTGGGATGTAGATAAATATGGTATATACTATAATAATATTACAATATTTTTTATTTGCATTTAATATAACAATATGTACATTTTATTGTTTACAATTAATTTATCGCACTTTTTTTGTTTTTTATACATTTTGTATTTTTACAATATGTTTTTAGAATATTTTAACTATATTTATTTTATATACATATATAGATATACAAACTTTATTTATTATTTTATAAATATATTATAATCAATATTACAAATATCATAATTTATTGAAATATAATCATATAAATTTATATAATAGTTGCGTGTGTATATGTACTTATATATATATTTTTTTATATAAATACATATTATATATACACTATTGCTTATTCAATTGCAATTTAAAAATGCATTACAATAAATATTTTATTATTATTATTATTATTTTATTATGTTATTAAATTAGTGAAATGTGATTATAAATATAAAAATAATGTTGAAATGAACAATATATATATATATATATATATATATATATATATATGTTTAAGATTATATACTTTTATATAGTCGTTGTTGATTTAGCATTTGCGTTAAATGAAAAGGTGTGTTTGAAAATTTTTGTAAAAATACAATTGATGTATTATACATTTATTTAACTAAATTATCTATCTATATAAAAAAAAAAATATTATATTTATTTTTCTTATATAAAATCATTAGAATAAATTTAGAAAATTCCTGACAAAGTTCATTTGTTTATTCATTATACAGCTTATTGTTGTAATTTTGAAAATATAAACCTTTTCTTCCTCAAAATTAAATTACATAAAATGGGGTACTTTTCATAATTCAATAAATTATTTATTTCATGACAGTTAAATGGTAGAAAATTAGTATTGAAAAACGTACAATTATTGGGAGGGAGGTAATATACGAATTAAGATTTAAGTAAATCACTCAATATACATATAAAAAATTAAAAATATTTATTATGTTTATATATAAACGACAATGTATTAAATATACTATTTGATTTAATAATATCCGCATAAATGAGAGTGACATACCATGACATTAAATATACATATTTATATATATACTTGAATTATATAAGCCTACACCTTATAACTCCCTAATATTTCAAATAGAAATATAATTTTAATTTTATAGATATTATATTAACTACCCGCGTCTGTGTATGCATTGATCAACATATATAAATTGTAGTAATAGCATGCAATCATATAAATACTTGTTTATATATACACGAATGTACGTATCCATGTACATATAGATATAATAATAATGAGTAAAAAAAGGTGATTGCAACAAAATGCTACTTATGCATATACATATTTGTATGTAATATGGTAAAATATATATATATATAGATTATAGAATCAATGCATTTATTTGAACTTAAATTGTAATAACATGCAATGCATATTATTATTATTTTATATACAAAAATATATAGTACCTTTATTTCTATATAAATGTATATTAAATAGTTATATATGAATATACAATAAAATGGACTAAAATGTAAACTCATATACAAAATATACATTATATGATGTGTGTTTAAATGTGCAATATAATCATATATATACGTAATAGAGTGTATGTATATATAAAGAAAGGTATGTATGCAGTCATTTTAATAGATCACAATTATATAAACGTTCGTTATATGTGGTTATATTATAGACAAAACTATATAATAGTATATATCCATTAATAAATGTAACCCACAGGGGAAAATTATATTTATATGAATATGATATGGCTATATATGTATATATGCATATGCGGGATGTGCGTGCTTATATTTGTATCGCAGCATATATAGAACAATTATGTGTTTAAATTGATTAGAAAATGTTTATAATGCAATTATACAATTGCATTCTATATACATTATATTATATATGCGATTTTATGCCCATAATATAATATGTAAATCACATGTACACCTATATATATATTATTAATCATTAGCTGTATAAACCTTTTACCTTTCTGATTGATTTTAAATAATCAATTTTGAGTTGATTTATTTAATTTATATCAAAATCTATATAAACGTATATAATTGTGGTAAATATATAATGATTTCCTATATCTTTAGCATTTTGATCAATAATTGAAAATCGAATCATATATGATTTTTATCGATTGGAGATTAAAATATTTCTTTGGTATAATTTATGCATTTCACATGCTTATGTATATTAGATAATTATATATATTAACGTTTATAATATAGGGTAAATTAAAACCGCATAACAAATTCCATATATGATAATTTTACTGGATTTATCGGTGATATAAAGAGATAAAACTCTATTTTACTATAACAAAATGTTTTAAATTCTATACTTTACAAAACCTTTTTATTGCATGGCTTTTCTTAAGGATGATTTTGTTGATTTTGAGAGAGGGCCATTAACATTCACTCTGTTTATGCGGAAACTACAACCAAAATAAACCCCAAAGCCCAATAATATATATCAGGTTTATTATAGTATAAAGAATGGTTAAGACCGGACCTGTGAATGTTATGTATCGCATAATAAAATTAAAATAGTATTTTAAAATAATTATCACCTGACGTCAAAAACATACATATAGCAATCAATAAATAGACCTTTTTATTTATATTTTATCATATGTTTAAAAATACATCTTTATATATAACCATTTGAACACTTCCCTAAAACATTAAATAAAAATAATAATAGTAATTTTTATTGCATTAATTTTATGATATAATATCATTCATTAAATTCATTGATAAAACAGAAAATCTATTAAAAAAAATAAATAAATATCTATTAAATATATAAATACAACAAAATTGGTTTTAAAACATTTTTGTTATGTTTTGCTATCGAAATTTAATTCAATTGTGATTTTTGTTAAGTGCTTACGAGTACGTGTGTGATATATACAATTTATTTGAATTGTTCTTTATATATAAATATATTGTGTTTTAAAAATCGAAACAAACCACCGTCAACAAATGGATCGTTGGATTGGTAAAGTGGCTGTAATAACCGGACATGCAACTGGTATCGGTGAAGTGTGTGCAATAGATTTGGTAAAAGCTGGTATGATTGTTGTCGGTTTGGATATACAAACGGATAGATTTTCGGATTTGGCCAAAAAAATACCAAAAGATGCTAAAGGAAGGTTGTATTCGCTAAAATGTGATGTACGTAATGAAGATGAAATTGTAAGTACATTTCATTGGATTGAAATATCATTGGGCGGTTGTGATGTACTAATAAATAATGCGGCTGTATTACGTGAAACGCGTTTGGTGGACGCCGATAATTCGGAACCGATACGTGATGTTGTTAATACCAATTTATTGGCAGTTGTTTGGTGTACACGTGAAGCCTATCAATCGATGAAACGTCGTGATGTTAACGGACACATTATATTGATGAATAGTTTGGGTGGACATCGTGTACCACGAGTTAAAGGTTTACAAAGTAATTCGGTAAATATTTATTCGCCAACAAAATTTGCGATGACTGCAATGGAAGAAGTGTTACGTCAAGAATTGATTGCACTCGGTACTAAAATTAAAGTGACCGTAAGTTTTTGTATTATGGTTTTATAATTTTTTTTTATTCAATAAATTCTTTTTCATTTGTATATATACAAAAAATGATAAATTTTAGAATTTATGTCCTGGACCAGTTCGTACTGAAATTTTTCTAAAACATGATGAAAAAGTATTAAGTGACCATTTAATGTTATTTTCTGAGGATGTATCAAATGCTGTAATGTTCATTTTAGCAACACCACCGCATGTTCAAGTATATATTAATTTTGTTTTTATCTATTATCTGAAAATAAAATATTTTTCTTTAAATTAACAAAACATCTTTATGTTTCAGATTCAAGATTTAATAATGCAAGTAATGGGAAGTCAATTTTAAATAAAAGGAAAAAAATATGTTGTTGCAATTCAATTCAATTTATTGTATATTGTATAGGTCATATCATTTTAATGGAATTTATGTAATTGTTTTAATAAAATTAATTTATAAGGAGTTTTTTTTTGTTTTAATTAAAAAAAACAGCATTTAACGCACGTCACAATATTATAATTATGATCGAATTCATTGTATTTTTTATTTGTATTAACAAATAAATAATAAAATTCTTTACCGTGAATTAAATTAATGTCTACGAAATTTAAATAAGTAGTGAGTGTGCTATACTTTATTTATATTGTTTATTATGTTCGATTATTAACCGTACGCGTACTTATATAAACATAACAATGTATATTGTATATATAGAGAAAAGAAACAATGAATATATATATATATATATATGGAATGCAAATATATGATAATTATATGTATAATGTATATATAAAGGTATTTGTACCTGCGGTACCTGTCGTTGATATTTTTTTTACATTAAATTAATTAAAAATATAAATTGAATCGCAGATATATGTATTGATATATTTATATATGAATTATATTAACATACATAATTAAAAAAATTTAAAACTATATAAAGATATATATAGAACATTATTATATATCAATATAGTTAGTTGTAAAGAAATTTCATTCATTGCTTATCGCTGTCGAAATACTTGGATTTTTATTTTATTTGTTTTTTGTGTTTTTTTTTTCACCGATTAAATTGAGTTTTATTTTTTATATATATATATATAAAACGATGAATCGTTGGATTGGTAAAGTGGCTGTAATAACCGGGCATGCAACCGGTATCGGTGAAGTGTGTGCTATTGATTTAATTAAAGCCGGTATGATTGTCGTCGGTTTAGATATACAATCAGAATTATTTGATACGTTATCGAAAAAAATACCGGAAAATATACGTTCAAATTTATATTCAATAAAATGTGATGTACGAAATGAAATGAAAATTATCGAAACATTTCAATGGATTGATGAAAAATTGGGCGGTACGGATGTCTTAATTAATAATGCCGCAATAATGTGTCAAACACATTTGGTGGACGCTGGCAATTCAGAGGCTATGCATGATATGGTGAATACAAATTTATTGGGTGTTGTTTGGTGTACCCGTGAAGCCTTTCAATCGATGAAACGACGTAATGTTGATGGTCACGTTATATTAATGAATAGTTATGGTGGGCATCGAGTGCCGCATGTACAAGGTGTGAAAAGTAATACGTTAAATTTATATCCACCAACAAAATTTGCAATGACCGCAATGATTGATGTACTACGACAGGAATTATTTGCACTTGGTACAAAAATTAAGACAACTGTGAGTATATATGAAAATTATACAATTATATATACCATACATATAGATTATTCAAATCTTTGATTAAATATATGTGTGTGTTTGTGCAGAGTATAAGTCCGGGTCCGGTAAGAACGGGTATATTTTTAAATCAAAATGATGATTTTCTAAAAAATTATCCAATGCTAAGACGTGAAGATGTATCACAAGCTGTTTTATATGCATTAAGTACACCGGCAGATGTTCAAGTAAGAAAATTTGTTAAATTTAAATGTTTATGTGATAAAGTAATAATTTTTAATCAAATCAAAACATATATACATATTATTTGTTTATGATTTATCGTTATAGTGAATAATTAATTTTATTAAATTTTTCGTTTTTAAACACGCACGCACAGGTACAAGAATTAATATTACAAGTTATGGGTGCTCAATTTTAAATTGCAACTATTATTTATTTTTTTAATCATATCGCATAATTAATAATAATACATTTAATTTTTAATATATTTTATACATATTTTTTATCACATTTGAAATTGTTCATTCATTCATTATTATTAAGATAGCAATAAGAAATCAGACAATGAGAATTTCATTTTGAATTTAGATAATAAAATAAATAATATAATAATTTTAAATAAAAAAATTTTAAATCATTTATTGATTATTATAATTTATAAACTATTTATACGCATTTCTTTCCCCATATATTTATATATATATATATGATGCAGCGATGTAATTAATTTAAATAATGATATTAAAGAAATATCATACATAATATAATATATATATAATATACAATGTAAAGGTAAATGAATGTATTCAATCATATATATATATATATATATATATGCCATTTTATTGCATATTTTCATACTGATTATATATTGATTGCATATATAACATATTTATATATATATATATACGACGACGACGACGACGAGTTTAAATATACATTGAATTCATTTGATGAAATAGATATACATACATATATATATTGTTATATTACTATATATATTCGATTTGTTGTGGGTATTATAATGTATTTATTTTCTATATATAATAATAATAATGTGGTTCTTGTAAAATGCAAATATATATTTGTATACCATATATACATTTGTGTATGAGAAATCAGTTATAATATTTGTATTTCATTGAACATTAAAACCACAAATGCAATTTCTTGAATTATATACATATATATATATATACACGATACCATATATGCAATATATTTACATTATATAAATTATTTATTTATTTATATATATATATAATTTATGTATAGAATAAGATTAAAGGCGCCTTCACATTTACAAGTTTTTGGTTAAATAGTTATAGATATATATTTTACTTGCAATATATACATTTGTATGTATGTACATATCATAATAATCTCTTATAATTCCAATATTATTTATAATTTATAATAAATAAATATGTATATATAAAGAGATATTGTATGCAAAACATTTATTTTTACACAAACACATACTTATATTACTGTAATTTAATTATAATTTAATAAGAATAATAATAAGTATAATATTAAATATAAAAAAAAAGAAAAAAAAAGATGATGAATGTCATGTGAATGTGCATCACAAAAATTTATTTATTTATAAATGCATTTATTTTATGGTTAATTTTTTTTTAACTTTATTTTCCTTATATATCGTTCTATTTTAAAGATTAAGGATAATATCTGTCGTCTGCATGATGTTCTTTCATATATATTTATTTATATTGTATAATAATAATAATAACTTTGCTGTTATTATACATAACAAAAAGTATATACATTTAATAATTCAACACAAATGTATATTATATAGCATAAATAAAAACAAAACAAAACAAAATAAATATGGTTAATAATACTTTGTCATGTTTAATTAAATAATCTATATACACTCTATGTATATATGTATTTATATATATTATAAACATTTTTATACGTATATTAAGCTTTAGATTAGTACATTATTCATGTCTTATAAGGTACAATTATTTGCAACATATATAAAATCAAATATATATAGATAGATATATTTAAATACAATGTTATACAATATATATAGATATGTATAAATACTTTTGTCATTAAAATATTATCATTTGATTTACGTTGTATGTATATTTATAAATAAAAACATTCTTATATACATATAGTTAGAATAAATTGTTGAATACCTTTTATTTTATTTAATTGAAAAAAAAAATTTTTTTAAACTTGAATCACAACTTATATAAATAAATATATTTTTCATAAAATTATCTACTCGTATATGTGTAAAGATAACACAATTTATAATATATGTCTTTGCAATGAATATATATGTTCATATATATGCCATAAAATCTCTTAAATTAAATAAATGATATGTTTTTAAATACACACTCACAAATACTATATATATTAATAATACACATTTTATATTATATACATTTATTTTTTTATTCTAATAATTGATATCTATCGATATAAAACGATTTAGCAAATCAAAAAAAAGATAAAATATAAATAATGTAAATTATAATTTTTAAATTTGTGACTTGTTTAAGAGTATAGCCATAAATATATATAGCATTTTTATCATCATGTTATTTATTATTTATAAAAACCAAAAAGAAAAATATGAAAAATATTTTGAAATGGTAAATTTATTTATATAAAAATAATTTATAATCGAAAATGGGAAATTGCAACGCTTCAATATTTTTAGAAATATAGAAATTCTATATATTTTAATTTTATTTATTTTTTTTTGTATTATATTCCGTATGTATAAGATAATAAGTAATGAATATAGTTTTTGAATTGGTATATTTTATATAATTGATAAATAATAATTGGTATTAAAAATTGATTTACAAATCATCTTAGAAATAACTTTATCATCATATATTTTTAGTATACAAATAGGGATGAATAAAAATCGAATAGTAATTAAAGGTTTTTTTTTTTTTGTATTTGTTTATGATATGTTTCTTTATGAAATAGTCGAAATCTCCTCTATATGTATAGAAAGTATTAAATAAAAATAGGGGCATAATACACTTATGAAAGGCGAATTAATTATTTAAATTGTTATAGCTAACATTTATTCTATGGTTATAAAATTAATAAACCTAAAATTATCTCCGTTTTTGCATCATAATCATATATAGAATAGAACATAATAAAGTTACAAAATAACCCATTTATGAGTTATCAATAAAATAAATTTACTACAAAACTCATATTGATTAAATCAACTGTATCTATGTTTTGATATTAATTATCAATAATATCTCATATAAATACGAATACGATACCAAACAACACACATTTTCTAAATTACCATACCCATTACCTTCAATAATAAGCACGTTTTTTTTTTAAATACAAAATAATATGATTATTATATAATATGTTAATATACTTATATAAATAAATTTATTCACACGATAAATGTATTATATATACTAAAAAAAAAATTTTACCTTAAGTTGCACAGTAGGATAAATATTCTATATAAGATAGATATTTAAATAAATTAATACCAAAAAAAAAAAATAATAAAAAATAAAAGTGATCAAATTTCCCTTCGTCAGGGTGGTCTTTTCATGTGATAAACTCAAAAAATGCATATATGCAATGATGTTGATGAATAATATATAAATCTTATATAAAAGAGTTTTTAATATCTGTTTTACTTTTCTTTATTTTCTGATTAAACACATAAAAACATCAAATAATAACCTATATATGATATATATTGTGTTGTTTTGATACACTATATATATGAAGATGTTTATGTATGTATATATGACAATGAGAGACGATATGGTAAATATACACGATGTGATCGATACATGAAAAAAAGTATCATGATTTTATGTATCATATGATCATATATACCTTTACATAAATTGATATATTCTGAGATATATGTATACTTAATAGGCAAAAAATAATTTAAGTTATGTTGTAAAAAAAACAGTGTTCATAACTTTATATATTATATATAATATGTGTATTATAATTCAATCAAAAATTCGGTCAATCGGTGTTGAATGACCCTTTTTTTTACCATTCCAACTTATATTATGATATAAAAGAGTGTGTGCCATTATAAGAAAGTTTATACTTGAAAATTAATGCATATTTATTGTTTTTAATAATATATGAAAGTTATGTATATTATTTATATATATATATATATATATATATATATCAATCGTAGGTCCATAATACAGGTATTTTATCTGAATATGTTATAAATACATTGTCTATATATGAATTTAAGTATATCATCATCGTATCGTATTGATCTCTATAAAAGGTATTCAAGGAATTTATTTTTTTTATATAAATGTATGCATAAATATTAATATACAATTCAGAGCACACATTAACTGTATTGTATCATAAAGAAAAGAATATCTATAGAGAATCAATTCTATATAGCAAAACATGGTACAACGATTTTCGTTTCAAAAATTAAATTAAATACCACTAATGCAAAATCAACATAAATACGTTTGTGTATGTATGACAAAAATTCGAACGACAGACAAATTGTTTGAGAGCGACTATTTTTATTTGTTTTTTTTTTTTAGTGGACGCCGTATATATATATATATTTATATATACATATCTTTGGGTATGAAATGCTATGTAATTTTTTTTTTATTTATTACTGAAATTTTATTTTAGAAAAAAAAAACCATAATTTCTTCAATGTTAAATATTTTTTTAGGAAAATATATGCATATACGATTTCAACCTTTATAATGATGTTCTTGATGTTTATAGAATTAACGCGTGTTGCAAATATGATTATGTTGGTTGATTAAGTTTAGTTTTTTAAATCGTGGATATTTTTGAAGTCTTGGCGTGTAAGAAATTTATGAAGTTGCATTCAAAATTCGCATTGTTTGAATAATTATAAAATCAATGAATATTTTACATTGATTTATAATTATTTTATAAATATACATTTTTACTTTTATTAAATCAGATCATTTTTACGAGTTAAAATGTGTTAATTTTTTGCGACTCATTCCCTTAGAATTTCCAACGACGTTTTTGGATTGATATTGCACCCGTTTTCTTTTTAAACTGGATGCTCTATTTAATTTTAAGCTTGAAGCCAACCAACTGCTATTTTTTCGCAATAACGTTATAATTAAAACGTCCAACATAAATAAGTGATGAGAATAGCACATGCTAGCTTCATCGAACCAGTCACTGCACATATCGTTTTTCTTTGTTTCAATAAAGCACAATTCTATAATTTTCCGTTTAATATTGGATACATATGGTTCTCTATTAAAAACGTTACGGAATATCTGAACGAATATATGTGTCAAACTAAAAAACAAATCTGACGGAGCTTCTAAATACATGTTTTCGTGATTACCGTAGTTTTTGTTGTTTAAGAATTTTTCTGAATCTAGATTCAGCGTCTCACCAGTTTTTATTAAAATGGATTTGCAATTCTCACATTCGTGTTTCTTAAATAATTTATAAATAACGTATCCACAAACGTAACGAATCGAATTTAATTCAACTGCTTCATCAACGTTCTCAGATGGTGTTGTAAAGTCAGGTAAATATACGGTATCGTCATTTTCAATTTCAACTTCTTGATTTAAGCTGTTTAGATCAGTTAACATTTCATCAGTATTAAAATCAGTGGTCGAGTAAGTAGTATTATTGGAAGTGGTAATCATATCATCGCCATCCGGAAGACAGTTTGAATGATCTGTTTGAATATTTATAAGTCGTAGCGAGATCAATTTCGCTAAAATATAATTTATTTCAAACAAGGACGGATTTACGTTAGTAGCACCCCTAGCACGAACTTGAGAAAATAAATTTTCAATTACATCCTGATTAAGTCTCGACGTGGTTATGAAAAATGTTTGATTTGAATCTGTATCACATTCATTGAATTCATCATCAACTAAATGTATAATACTACTAAGGGTCATTATCAAACCGTCAATCCAATATATTTTTACTTTCGAAATTACACTTACATTTTTGAAATATTCAATCATTTCTTTTATAAATATATAGATGTGATTGTTTCTTTGGATGGCTGATTTATTTGGGTTTTTATCATGTAAAACAAAACTATTTAAACCATCAAATAGATTATTTAGCTTGATAATAAATGCAACGGTAGACGTTGCTTTGTTTTGATGTTCGGCAAATGCATTTTTTTCATTCAACGTTTTTATTGCTGCTGCTACGGTATGGCTGAACACTTGAGTAGCTAGTTTTACCTTCATTTTTTCAAAATCAGATGGATATATATGTGAATTAGTTATTTTTGGACACAGCCGAGTAACGTTTGCCGAATCAACGTTATACAATTTTCTTATTATTTGCCAACTTATTATTCCATCAGGGCTAGATATGTCGTGTTTTAATAAAGTGTTGCGAATATTCTTAAATAAGTGTGGCACATCAAAAACGGTAAATATTTTGTGTCCGTCAAAATGAAAATACGGCTTATCCGGGGTTACACAAAACTGTTTAAAAAACAAACTTCTATTGTTTGCTCCCTGATCACATATTAACGTTCGAATTATTAAGCCTAACTTCGTAAATGCTATTTTTAAAATAGAATTGATTATTTTAAAAAGATTTGCTGAAGTTATGCAATTTTCGGTGGCGGCATGATACACAATAAATTTATAATTTTTATATAATCCCCTTATAATAAAAACCGACAAATGTTTTGCTAGGCTGTTTTCTTTTTGGAAACCAAGATCAGAAAACCCTTGAATCTCATCCTCATGAGTATTATATTTTAAGTCACGTTTTATATCCATTTCATCAAAAACTAAGACTGCTTTTCGTTCATGTTCCAACATGTTTTGAACTTCCGTTTTTATGTTTTCTAAAACTTGTTGGTGAAATCCTGGCTTTAAAAATTTTATTGGTGCCCAGTTTTGTAACGATGTTTTGGAAGGTAGCTGAAATTTTAAATTATCACGCATATAATTGTAGACTCGTGGTGATCGGAAATATAAACTCTGTGAGATATTTTTTTCGTCTGAACTGTATGGAGAAATCTTTTTTTTTAGCAACATATTACAAAAAGTTTTAGAGTTTTCAGAAATTTTTTTTGATTTATTAATTATGTGTAATGTTGGTTGTTTCAACATTTTTTGTAATTTAATATTGCGGCTTTTCGATTCCTTTAAACGTTTATTCAAATATCTACATCTTTTTTTATAAGTATCAATTACAGTTTGTGCATTATTCAACTTTTTGTAGTATTCGGAATATTTTTTATAATAAAATTGTTCATTATTGGCCGATTTTATACAATATTTGCAAGAAATATTAGATTCATCATATTTATTTTTGTTGTTTGTGGTTTCTAAGATTTTAACACGCAAAACGGATTCATCGCATGACAATGTTTCTTCAACAAACTCATAAACATCTTGTGAATTAACGTTTTGTTCGACAGTATTTATGGTCAAAGAAGAATGGGTTGGTAAATTTATGGTTGGGTATGCATTATTCAGTAACCTTAATTTTCCTATATATTTGGGTTCAAAATGGAGGGAGCATATACGTAATATTTTATTGCTTTCTAGTTTTTCAAGCGGAATTTGGCATTTGGAAGCCCATTTTGCACGCATGTCTTTGTGTTTAGGGAATTGAAACATCTTAAGTTTCGGATTCTCCCGTTTACTTATGCGACAACTGGATACAGCACATTTTGTTCCCATTGCTCGATTTTCTTTTTTTTCTCCTAAATTCAAATTTGATTCCATTTCGCTTTTAAATTGATACAAATACAAAGATAAAATTTTATAAAATTGAATAAATTTATTATAAACTCAATTTTTATTACTAATTGGCAGTAATGAAAAAGAATTAATAAATTATTAAGTTCCGAAATACTATAAAATAAACTATACTCAAAGAAAATATCAAAAAATGAATAAAAATAAAGCAAATGAATTTAAAATCGATCAAATTTCCTTTACATAATAAAGGAAAAAGAACAAATAAATTCAAAAAAATATATATAAGTGCACCTAAATATAATAAAAAAGTGTACAAATGGAACAAATATACAACAATAGGGAAAATACAATATTTATACAAATACAGTATTTATACAAATTGCAAGCAATATAAAAAAATAAGAAATGAAATAAATTACTATATAATTTCAAAGTGTTATATGAGAATATAAAATCATAAAAAAAATTAAAAACAATTATGTTCTGCTGACGACTCTTAACGAATTGACGATGACGACTGAAACTGAACTAAAAAATAAAAATAATAAACTAATTTTTGAATTCTTTTCTGAAATATACACATTAAACAAAAAAAAATATAACAATAGAAACAATACTGACGAGAAAACGTAAAAAAAAAAAAATAATATATTCAGAGAAGAGAAACTTAACAGCAGTGTCGTAATGGACTTTGTACCAAACAATCATACAACATACAAACAACCATATAATACCATAATACATATACGAATAAATTGGGATACGTTGGGTTACCTTAAAAAATTGTTTTTAAATCATTTGTATGAAATCAGATTTATTTGAATTTGTTTCTCTGTTTGTCTTTCTTTGTGATTGTATATATGTATAGTATATTTAAATTGCAATATATATTTATCAGATTACAAAATTGGTTTAAATTACATCGATATATATTATTATATATGTGTATTTAATTTATAAATAGTTGTTGGGAATGACATTTAATAAACATTCAGTGTGTGAACGTTTTATAGCAATTATTTTGTGGTTTTGTATTTGTTCAATTTTATATGTATAAATATATAATAATAATAATTATTATTATATTTTTAATATTTTGTTTTGCTTATTTATTATTTATTTATTGTTTTTTTTTTTAAATAAATTAAATAAATAAAAATATGATATATATATTAGAGAAAAAACTTCACACATATTTTCATATCTATATTCATATTAAATATTATATCAATTCATATATCAAATATGCTATATAACATTCATTTATATATATATGTATTTTATTATTAGAGAAAAATATTTTGTGATATAGATTTCTCGCCTTAATATGTATAATTGTATATACATGATTGTAAAAATTATTCAATCAAAACTTAATCTATTTATATATAAAAAAAATAAATAAATAAAATATAATTAATTTACACGCAGATATAATTACGAATTGTGTTTCAGTCAGTTGGTATTTCATACAAGGATATTTTAATATGTATTTTTGTATATCTATATCAAGTATAGAAATTGAATTAAAAATAAACAAAATTTATTGAAATTAATTATAATTTATAATCGTAAATATATATAAATGAAAATAATTAACTATAAACTTATTGACTGACCAGACGTCCGCTCCTTTCAGGAGGATTTTATTCCTGTGTCAGATTTTGTCCACGCCTGAATTCATTTGCAAATGAATTTTAATTTGTATATTACTTCGTTATTATTTCATATAATAACGAGGTAAAATCGTACATTATAAATATATTTATCGACTTTAATCGCTCGTTATAAATAATCATAAATGTAAATCTATTATATATAACATTTTATTTCAGATATATAAATATTTGATATATAAATCTAATCAATTTTACAAATATAATTTATACAATTCCATATACAAAACAGTAAAAAATATCACTTGTATTAAAAAATGTGCGGATATAATTCAAAATAAAATTAAAAATTGAAATATTTTTGTTTGAATATTGCCGTAAACAAGAAGTATGTTATACACATTTATATACAAATATAAATTTTAATATTTATAATATAAATGCATAATTTATAAAAGAGAGAAAAAGAAAAAAATTAATTTTAAAAATATTCAATATACAAATAAAATTAACTTTTGTGGTTAGGTCAAAACAATTTTCTTTTATTTACATTATCAATATTATTATTATTATTATTACGCATAAATTACAATAAAATGAAAAAATTCTTTCTGCGAAAACTTATGCATATATTGAGATGCCAAGCATACATACATTTATATATCATATATCTTAAAAGATGTTTATGTAAAACTTTATACAATTTAACCATTTCAAATATACGCGTTGTATCTATATGCATATATGTAATTTTATATTACATGAAAATAAATGAACTTTTATTTATTTTTTTTATTTTATTTACATTTATATATAGATTTTTTTCTATATATGTTCATTATATATGTTGATAAATTGAAACACCAGTAGCCCATTGATGCGATATGTTCATCGTCATATATACAATGTATGATTATATCCATCCATATATATCATCATATATAAAAAAAAAACAATAATATTCATACAATGTTTTGATGAAGACAATATATATAAATACATATCAAATTGATTTTTTTTACATATTATTATTTTTTTATTTACATAATGTATACAAAAAACCACACATAATAATATCAAATGATATTATTTTTGAGGTTCAATTTATATATATATTCATTCATATTATATACGTTTATGTTTGTAATATACTACAATTAACATATTTTTATTTTATTACGTCAAATTTTTTTTTTTTTCTTTCACAATTTTAACTGGGAATATTGATTTTTATTTTTATGTCACACTTTAATACAATATATATGTTTTAAATAAAATATTCCGCATACATTATTTAAAAATGTGACCCCTGTTCATGATATAATTTATATAGTATTTCCTTGAACAAAGTGTTGATTTTGAATATGTATTGTTTGTTTTATAAACGATCTGATATATATATTGTGACCTTATTACACGTGTACATTATCATTTTTATGTAATTAGAATGTAATTCTATAATAAATAATAAATAATTTAAACGATTTTCATGAATCATATTATATATGGTATATTGGTATATATTTGATGAGCTTATTTAAACAACTAAAAAATATATCCAAACTTTATTTTCTAATACCTTTTTAATGGTAAAATTATAAATATATATATGTATAGATTTGAATAAAATTAAATTATTGACGTATTTTAAAACTTACCATATATTTTATTATAATTTCTAGATCATGAAACACTGTCAAAAAAATTTTGAAGTCCATCCTTCAAATATATAATAAGTTATTATTAATAACCGCCATTATATCTGAAAAATATACGAAAACCGAAACATCAAGCTTTTAATATGGTAAGTAACATCTTTTTTCCATAAAATTGTTTATAAGATAAATTATTAATCAATTATAAAAGATCCTCACATTCAAAACTTTTTCTTAACACAATCGATATAACATACACTGATAGACATAACAAAACGTGTATATACGTTTAATAAAGAGAGGGTATATTATACAAATATTTTGTTTAACAATAAATAATAATTTTAAAAGTAAATTACTATTATATACGATTAAATTTAATGAAATTTAATTTATTATATGCGTATTCATAAAATTGGTAATTTTTTTAACAGTATACGAATATATATATAAATAAAATAAATACCTCCAGGTAATTGATGTCTAATCAATTATTTCCTGTTCAATTTTTATTTTTTTTTCTAAAATATTACCATATGTCATCATCCATATATCAACCATCGCACACTTCTTTCTCAGCGTTGACGTGAATTAATATATAAAATATTCAAAGCAATTATAAATTTTCACACTTTCACAATCATCATCAATGTTTTCAAAACATTTATGGTAATTTTTATTATAACTAATGTATAATATTTATGAAGAAATTGACTCCTATATATCCATATATATAAATTCATGCAGTTTATATATAAAGTGCCCTCCGGTATTTAATATATATAATGAGTTCAATAAATAAAATTCGTGTGTACATAAACAAATCAAGTTAATAATTCAATAAAAATATTATTAAAATTAAATTAATAAATATAAAAGGAATATTATTATAAAAAGTGGAAAAAACCTATTAATATATATATTAATTCAGAAAACGCGACAAACCGTAAAATATTCTGGCACATTATTATATTTTCCAGTTGAATGAATACCTAAATATATATGTATGCATGGTACAATATATATATTAATATAAAAATAATTCTTAATTTTTTGTATTATTGGTAAATGTAAATATTCAATATATATATACGATACCTACATTTATTATAATACCAATGAATTTGAATTTAGCGAATTATTTTAATATCGTACTGTGAGGTATATTTTTTGTTTGTTTTGTATTTGCAAATTCATGAATGAAAAATGATATTTTTAAATATATATTATATTAAATGGTTATATATTATTGGTTTTTATACTTTCATTTTTAAATTAAACTAAACACATAATAACTATAATATTATAAAACATACTAATAACTCCGTACATATTATATATAACAATAGAATTTCATTTAGTAACATATAGTAAATTTGTTATATTATTATAATAACTTTAACATATGGCTCAAACAAATTTTTATAATATCAAATATTTGTTAAAAACCGAATGGAAATACTTAATTTAAATACGTTTAAATACGTTAGAAAAATAGTTTTGCTCGGAACGAATTGAAAAAAATCATAAATGATTACAAAAGGAAATTGTAACGTGAAATTAAAAATTCCTAATAGATTTTTTCATGACATTCATGATTTTTTTCAAACCCCAATCAATTTGTTGGAATATTTGGAAAACTCATGAAAATTAAGTATACCGAATATTTTTCCATGTATCATTTTTTTTTATTTCGTACTTTCATTTTCCGATAATATATTTTCAATTTTTCAACACATATAATTAAAATCCTAAATTATTTATATATTATGTATTAAAAAAAATAATGACGACAATTATTGAAGTAATAAAACTGTATAATAAAATATTGTCAATACTTTTATTTTTATTTTTTTTTTTGGTCGGCATGAAAACATAATATTATTATATAAAAAGAATTAACATATGGCATTTTTTTTTCTTCAATAAATTACTGTACATATATTCAACGATATATTTAAATAAATTAATTGTATATATACTTACTTATACTTAAATATTCTCCCCGATATAATTACAAATTGATAGTTTAGCATTATTACATATATATAATTACAATATTAAAATTTTTAATGTTTTTTTAAATGATCAAATAATACAAACTGCGCGCTGTGTTATACTTACTACTGCTATGTATTATATAGTATACTTACAATATAATAATAAGATAAATTATACTTGCGGTGAGCTCTCTCTTTCAATTCGTATATACATTTTCAATATGTTTTCAATTTATTTTGATGATCAATGTGTGACACTTTGACAAAATGCAAGGTTTTTTTTTATATTTATTTTTTTTTGCACCTTAAATTGAATTTTAATTGAATATATTATAACAATTCTTTCTTTCTTTTTTTTTTTTGTTTCGTGGTTCAATGCCAAAAAGATGCAAATTAGCTTTTTGTGTTTTTATTATAATATATATATACATATTATTGTATATAGCAACGATTTATTTCGGTTTAAAATCGTACATAATTAAATGCATGTATATAATTTTTTTAAGGACATATGTTTTTTTTTTAATTTCAATAAATAATTAGTATATATATGATGTTGTTGTGTTGATTTTTAAAGTATCTTGATGTGTAATTTATAACTTTTTTTTTTTGCTTAAAAATTTGCTTTGTTATAATCGAATTCGTTGAAATGTTTTTATTCAAAAATATTAAGATTTTTCACAATAAAGTCAAAATAAAAGACATGTCTAATTATATTATAAATTTTGATAAAATTATTTATAAAATTCAATCAAATCAATAAAAAACCGTTTGATTTCATATAAAATTCATTTGATTTAAATTTTGAAGAAATCAAATTTCATCCGCGTAACAAAATAAACTAAGATCATCAATTAATTTTAATAGTTTTCAAAATCTATACCTTCTTTTGATTGATAAAATTAAAATTCTATATTTATTAATATTTGAATCAGTACACCTGTTTTTTTTTGTTTTGGTATATAAAATAAATCCTATATATATGTATATAATTATATATAAATTATATTAATATTAAAACTTTTTGAAAGGGTATAATTTTGTAATAACTTTAATTTTTTTTTCAATTCTGAATGTTTAATATATTGGATTAACTATTTGAAATTTACTATCAATTCAGTTTCTATATATTCTATAACCGCATCATATCAAATATATTTATTAAAAATGTATTAAAGAACAATCTTTATAGAATTTAACTTCGAGTAGTTATAAACTATATAAATATATTCTTATATAATATAATGGGAAATCTATCAAAATAAATTATATAGGTGGCATTATATTTGAGAAAAATATTGATATATATATATATATAGAAAAATTATGATCATCACAATCAATATTAATTTATTATATATACATGTTTGTATTAGAAAATTACAAAATAATTATATTTATTTAAATTAAAAGTAATATTATTTTTATTTTTTTTTTTGTAATACACAAATTAAAAAGAAGCTTTATTGTAAAGCGGTCAACAATTCAATCGAATAAATACGATAAATATGTGTATTCTATATAAATGAAATATACCGCTCTGTATAAAATTATTACTATTTTGTATAACAGAGAAAAATCTTTAAAAAAAATCTTTCCATTTCTTTTTGTCCGTTCATCATCGGTTCAAAATATACAATATTAGTATAATAAATGTGAACAATTATACAAATGTTGTTGGCTTGATGTTGATTAACGTTGTATGGATAAATTTGTATTATATTATTTATTTACCATTGTGTTATTTTATTTAATTTCATGATTCATACAAACTGTAACGTATATAAATTATTATTATATAATTGTATTGATGAATTTCAATACAAAACTAAAAAAAAAATAAATGATTTCTTAAATTGGTAGCTAACAATATATATATATTTTTTTTTGTTAAATTACTTGTAAATAAATCGTAGATAAATAATTTTTAATATTAAATTAATAATTTTCAAATGAAAAATGATGAATAAAATATATGCTATTTATATTGTATTCTATTTTGATGTATACGATGATGATGATGATGAGATTTCTTTTAATATTATTATTTAAAATACCATAATTATTTTATTTTGGTTTTTTTTTAATATGTGAAATATTTTATTCATTTCAACAGATCAATGATAAACATCAACTTGTATATATATATATAGCTGCGATCAGGCCTGATTTTATTATTTTTAACAATATTCTTAAAGTTTTGTATATAGGCTATATTTTCATAAAGATTCCTATATTAACCTTAAGTATTTTATTCAAGAAATAATCTGCGTGTGATTGATACTCTTAAATACTCTTAAATTGATCAATTGTATTAATTGTAAATGGATCAATTGATCAAATTGTATTCGGTTAAAATCAATTTTTTAACTTTTTATTTTTCTGATAATTAAATCTTATTGCTTTAATCTTAAAACTCGAAAACCTAAAATTTTGCAATCGTATGGCTAATTACCGCGACACCCTAAAAGCAATAAATTTTGAATCCAATAACGAAGGGCTATTCTCGGACCAATACGTCGGTTGTCGGTTTCGAAAATTGACATATATCATATTTTAAATTACTATATTTATAATTATAATTACATTAAATAAATTAATAACTATGATATAATAATAATTATAAATACAATATAATTATACATAATATAAAAAGGTCATTTTAAAATATACAAAACATCTGCAATTATCTATATCTCTATATATGTATAGCTTTATATAATTAATAAATTAATAAATATAGCATTGAAATTTATTGTGATATAATATTTAATTAAACATTATAAATAATTATGATTTTTATAAATTATACTAAAAATAAAACATTTCTGTATATTTTATAACAAATTGATTGTTTAATTTATTATATAAATATATCTGTAATACAATATAATCACATCATAAAACATAATTAATTAAATAATAAATACGATAATGTTTGAAATATAGATAATAGTGTAGAGGGGGATTCATCAAAGTTTAATTTGATTTAACCATATACATCGATAAAAAATAGTAATAGGATATACATAAACTTCAAAGATTTTTGTTTAGCTCTTCATAAATATATTTATATATATATTGTTTTCAATGGGTAACTTAACTTATATATATAGGATGAATCCAATTATTTCCTTTATATTTTATTTTCTTTATATTTTTATCGGTATTTTTACTATTATTTAAAATACCTTGTGTGTATATTGAGAAAACATTCATCATACAACATTTATGCAATCAAAACAAAAACAATGTTAAAAAAATATAAAAAAAAAAATAAAATAATGTTTTATTATGGGAATTGATAATCGCATGAAATTATAATATTTAATTATGTGTTTATAATAATATACATTTTTTTTTGTGTATATATACATGAATAAATAAAATATATTTATATGCATTTATTGTAAAATGAAAATCATAATGTGTGAAAATATATTTATTAATAATTATACTGTATTAAATAATTTTATTATAAAAGATATATTGTATATAGACATTTTAACTCATTGTCAGAACGCATATTAACAAAATTAAAAAAAAAAAAAAAGTGTAGGAAAAATGGTTATTTAAATTATAATTAATTTCTGAATTACATATTATAAATTATATATATGTTTATGTTATATAGTATACATTACAATAATATAATAAATATGTGTGTGATGATGCCACTCGATATACTATATGTGCACCAAATAAAAGTATGTTTATGTGTTGTTGTATATAAAAATTATATAATTATCAAAATGAATCTAGCAAAAAATTAAATTATATTTTATTATTTTATTGACATGCATATGCATATAAAATTATCAACAACTAATGTGTATATATTATAAAAAAAAAATAATTCGCATTATATATATTTTAATTATATAATAGCGTGTTTATATAATATTTATATCGAAAACACAATATACGCATTTTCCATATTTGATTTTAATATTGTTTTTTTTTTTTATTTTTCCTTTAAATATGTATTTATTATTATTATTATTATTATAAATACATGAAATAATTTTTCGCTCATTTTATTCATTCCATTATTGCAATTTTATTTAAAAAAAAATTTATATTAAATATATAGTTTAATTACCAAAAATTTATTTCTATAATTATATTAATCAATTATATTTAAATAATTGCAATAATATCTATTTGTATGCATTAAAATATCCAAATGATTTTTGGACGAAAAGATTAATCCGAATCAATAGCATTATTTTATCTACATAGTTATTAAGTTTTATATACATCGAATATGTGCTTATGTGTTTATAAAAAAAATGCCTTTCCTTTTGTCCTTATCATCAAAAGTCCTTTTTGCCGAATAAATAGTATAGAATATTCTTTTAAACTTTCTTTTCTTCTAAATTTCTAATTCTGATTCTTATGTTTATAGAAAATTAATGGCTTTATTTGTTCAGAATCTATATTTATATAATATTATAGGTAAATCTTCAAAACAATTTTTTAAAAAATCTACCTTAAAACATAGAAAAATCGAATTCCAAAGAACGGTACAAAATTAAAAAAAATCCAATTTATCTCAATCACAGAATATCTATAATATAAGATTCCTGATCATTCATTTTCCCCTCAAACGTTATAATATACATATATATATAGATTACCAAATAATTTATAACCGTAAATATATAGAGGAATAACTGAAAATAAACACAAATTTAAAACTTCCGGATTGGGGATTAAAGTTCTGAATTGGTTTATTATATTAATTTTGATATAATAAATATATGAATATTAATAAATATATATACTTAATAAATTTCCGGTGTTGAAAAAATTTTAAGTATACATTTTTTTCGGATGTTTTGTTATGTTAATCGTTTTACCATTTTTTTTAACCATGTTATGTAGCATATACGCATCCATCAGATTAAATATAATAATAAATAAAAAAAGAAGAGAAACAAAAATATGATCTCCAATTCCATACACATATTTATATATCGGTATATATAAAAATATAATAATCTGTATATTTGAATATTAATTTGTTCCACACAGATTGTCAAATTAGTGCATGTTTAAATATAATTAAGCTTTTTGATTTTTTCAAATGATTATAGAATATTCATTAATTTTTTTTTTGTTTATTTGTTTTGAATTTATTTTGGTACCTTTATATATATATAGTTTTTCTATTCTATATATGGTATTCATTTATTCATGAAATATAATAGTATATATTAAAAAAAATGCATTGTATATTTTTTTTTTTATTCATAATCATTATTTTTTCTTTTTTTTAAACTATTCAACTATTTGTTTGTTGTTTGTATTATATATATCTACATTTAGATAGGTACTTATTTAGTTTTGTACATATAACGCAAGAACAACATAGTTATATACAAATTCTGCTCCATTTTATTGTGTTTTGTGTTTCCAAATTCACCGAACAATAACAAGCCATAATTGGATTTGTGGTTTTTTTATTGGTATATTATTTTCTTTCATTAAATATGTATTTTTAATATATATTATTGTTATTTTATTCACATTGTTTATGAGGCCATACAACAACCGTTTCAATTTTTTGACATCACATATTATAATAATAATCATCAATTTATTTTTTTTTTATTTTGTTTAAATTCGTTTGGTTATATTAAGTTAAGTTAGGTATTGTTTTGTTATATATATATGTAACAATAAGCGAACATAATTGAAACTAAAATGTCGATTTTTATATAACAATATATGATCATTATAAATAATAATAAATAATAAATACTCTTAATATGTAGGTATATTATGTTTTTATTTTTTTTAACTTCTGGATACATTAAATTAAAATCATATAAATATAAAGAATAAATACGCATTATATACATATACAGTATGTGTCGTCGTGCCGTTGGCCGATTGAATGTTATATATAGCCATATGTTATAGATAGCAAAATAATGATTGATTTGATGTTTGCTGTTTTATTTTTCTTCGATTTTGATAGTATTTAATAAAATTATTTAAAAAAAATTCTAATTTTTCATTTGATAATAGTTGTTCAAAACAAAATAGAACTTCATTTTATTAAAAAATAATTAAAATTCAATTCAATTCTAAAATCTACATAATTTGATTGCCATTCACTGTAATTATTTATTAAATTTGAACCCAAAGAAAAATGTAAGGTATATTTCATATATATATATAATAGTCATCATATAGAGTAAACCAAGATGGGTCTTAATTTTTTTTTTGTGTTCATTACACTATATACATACATATATAATATACATTGTATTTATACGGAAAATATCAGTTTATAAATAGATCCGTATACAATAAACAAGTATATATATATATATGTACGAATGTATATTATAATATAGTTAATTAGTTATATAGAAGTTAATTAATCATTTGTCATGGATTGATAAGAATGAATAAATGTATATATATAAAGAACATCCATTCATATACCAAAAACGAATACAAATAAATACGTATATGAAAGAAAATTTTATAAAAGGAAAAATTATAGAATAATATAATTTAACAATAATTTTTAATGACTGCTGTTTTATGAAAACACATACCATATATTATATAAAGGTATTATTATATATATATAGAACTAATTACTTTTAAATTTTTATATATATAGCCATTAATTTAGACTTACTCTTTGGAATAATATTATTTTAATATTACTGAACGAAAGTTTTTAATATAAAGTCTTCTAACATTAGCTTGGTCGCAATACCAAACCAAACAATACCTAACAATATTCAAACGGTAAACTCTTTTTAATTGGTAAATTTGAAAAATATAGTTCACCTTCACAGAAATTAAATAAAGTATTAGTAAAATTGGATTACACATTGATAATTTCAGTATGATAGTTTTTTTATTTGGTAAATAAATGTTTTAATCAAAAACTTTTTAACAATAGTGTAAATTTTCTTAGAAATTCTAAACGTATTTATAGGTAAATATATACAATATATATATTATTATTATTATACATTAATATAGAGTATATATAAAAATAATAATATATAATAATTATATTATATAAGTTTAATGGTTAAAAAATAATATTTATGGTTCATTTAAGGTAGCCTAATTGCTTTACGGCTACTTGATGGATATACATTAAAAAAAATCATATATTATGAATAAAATATATATATATATATATATATATACGATTAAATATGTATTTATTTTACATATATTACTATACTTAGAAAAATATAATAAAAAAAAAAAGCTTTGGCACTTATAGTATACGCTTTAGAAATATGTTTTGTCCATTTTCTTTCCTTTTCCAATATCACCTTGAATGATATTAAGTTATTATATAATTATTTTTATCAACTGAACTTCACAAATGGTTTTCTGAGAGAGATTTCCCGGTTATTAAATGGCAAACTTTTGGTTTTATTGCAATTTCTTTCGGAACAACCGAAAATTATTTATATATAAAATACACTTTACATATCATTCAAAATTTATAAAAATTAAGATATAGATTTCTTTTATACTTATTATGTAATTTATATAAACGTATACTTTGCTTTCTGCATAATATTGTAAATGAATCTATTTTACGTAATATACAATTTTATCGATTAATATATATTATAGTCTGATGATTACTATACAATATTATTATATTTTTTATTCTTATTTATAACCTTTTAACACTAACACCATTTCTTATAAATATTTAATCAAACAAAAAATGACGATATATTAGAGAAAAAAAAAAGAAGCGTTTTTGTTAAACTAATTTAAAATTATATGGTTATTTTTTATTATAACTATATAGAGATGAAAGAAAAAATGAATCCATATTCTAATTTAAATTTTATTTTTTATTTTTTTTTTTTGATTAATTATAGTTTTGAAATCATGACATATAATTTAATTGATGTATATATAATGATTCTATCTGGCAAATATACGCGCATATATAAGTTGGTATACAAAATACAATTAATGAACTACCCTTTTCGTTAAATTATAATGGAATATTTTTTTTCTAAAAGTAAACCAAGTAATTATATTTCATAATTTTATAATATTCAATGTATTTAAACATTTTATTTAAGATACTTGATATTGTTATTTAGATATACGAAAAAAAATCAATCTTTTTACGGAGCCACATCTTGGCTGATCACTTTTCTGACCTATTTTATTCATCTTCGAAATTTAAATCACCTTTTTTGGAATAGCATTCAGAAAAGTTGTTGGATGATTGGTTAACAATTACTCAAGTTATCGTGACGAAAAACAACTTGCCACATCTATAATTATATAGCACTCTAACTCTGCCCATAAGGTCCAGAAATTCCAATTGTTACTAACGTATATAATTCCGCAGTTATGTCTATAATAAACAATAAATTTTCAACTCCTTTATATAATGAAACATTTATAATCACTTATATTTATAAAATGCGTACATTCAATTTTCAGATAAAACTTTATAAAATTATACTACTATACCTGCGTTAAAAATATATAATATATGTAATTTTAAATAATAAAAACCACTAGAGTTTAATGTTTTTCTGCTTGCTAATTGTACATATGTATATATATAAATAAAAATAATACATTAATTATCTATTATAAACATTAAAAAGGATAAAAACAAGAAAACAAAATTTTTATATATATATATATATATGTATATGAGTGAATGATCCATATAATATGTCGTGATAGTTTTTGACGGATGTGGTTAGTTATTAGCATGTATATATATAGTAGTAGTTGATGTAGTATAGTTGATCAAGAGTTTTCTCTATATTTATATATACATTTATGATGCATTGTTTAAAACAGGAAGACCATGAAAATGAGTCCCCTTACTTTTTGGTTTATTATTTTATTCCATATCATCAAAACTCAGGTATATATAATACATTAATTCAATATATTCATTATATATACATACATATATGTTTATTCAGAAAATTTATTTGAGCATATACAAAAGCAAAATAATATAATTTGTATCATACACCCTCTCTGCGGTTTTTATGGTCAGATATTTAATTCATAAGTACATTAAATTTTTTCATATTCATATATACATCATAACAAAAAAATTATGAAAATTATGATAAAACCATAAAAGCCTTTGCTGCAATTTAGTTTACATATAGCGTTATATTTTTAATAATAATTTTATACAAGTAGAGTATATATACATATATATATAATTCCATATGTGTAAATTAAATATATGTGATATGTATGGCAGGTGCATATAAATTTTGTTTTAAGAGAATTATTTCATTCCAACTGTCATTTAACATTTATATACATATAATATACTGTATATATGTTAAAAAAAATAAATAAAATTATGACTGCTTATAAACTGAGACGACTAAATATCCAAATATATAGATAGGTATATATACAAAAATAAAACACTTATAGTTAATCTATATTTGATATCAAGGGATAATTTATAATTGCATTAAAATTGTACTGAAATGAATTATTTTATTTTTATTTTTTTTTTTTTGTAAATGAAAATGTATTTCAGAGAGTGTCAGTGTTTTATATATATAATACAGAAAAGAAAAAAAATTATATAATTATATGACTCGCTGAACATATTTAAAACATTTTGTACAAAACAATATATATATATATATATATATGGAGTATTCATTTAAAAATATAAAAAAAAAAAAAATAATAATGTAATGCGAAATGTATTTATTATTATATGATTATCATACGTTTTTATTAAATAAAAGAAAAAATTAAAACCAACATCTACATATATACATGAAAATAATAATGAAAATTTAAATTTTATACTTCATTTTTATTATCATTATTAAAATGTAAAATTTTATAATTATATTTTATTGTTTAATAAAAAAAATGTTTCTGAATTTTTCTATAATAACAGAAAAAAAAAATTCTCTTTCAATTAACACATTTTATATTTTCATGTACATTTATTTATTTTTATAACTATATTAATAAAATGTACATTTTTTTATTTATATATATATATAATAAATGATGAACAAATATGAACTACTTTTATATAAATAATATAATATTCGAACAAGGTGACTATAAGACAATACCGATGAATCAAATCAGGTAAATTAACGGATATGCTAATTGAAATCTGATAGTAAAATATACATTTATTTTGTCATTTTATTATTATGATTTACGATACGAGCAATTAAATTAAACGTTATATTATATTTATATATTAAACTTAAATAATTAAGTAAATAAAAAACATTTAACAGAGGAATATCAAACTAATATATACATTGCATTAGAGTAGCGATCTGGAAATTTTGAACACATTCAAAATACTCGAAATATATTCTTGAAAAAAAAATTAATTCCTCATATAACTTGAAGGTATAAACACTACATTTTCTTTGATTTAATATTCAAAAGCAGTTGCGATTCAAAATGTTTAATAAATCATAAGTTGTATCATACTAATTCTTTTAATATGAACCACCATGTGTAATGTATATGTATATTAATATCCAGTAAAAATAAACAGATTAATGCAATTATAATTTACTATAAAGTAAGTGAATAATCAAAATAAAAAGCAGAAAAAAAAACATTAAAATAAAAATAGGAACAAATAAAAAAAAATAAAAAATACATTTTGAATAGAAAAATAATTATTCATTTTTTTCCTATATACATACATCATATTAATAATATCATCATAAGAATAAACTTTCATAATGTGAGAATTTTTTTTTTCTTTTTTAACTTTAACTTATATATAAAAAAAATAAAATAAATATCTCTTCATATATGTATTTTTAATTATTTAATTAATTATCAGTTTGAAAACAATTAATTATATATAGTTTTTCCAACTCGCCATATAAATAAAACAATTTTTTTTGTTTGTTTGTAATTTCATTGTATTATAAATGAATTCATTCAGTTTTTTTTTTCATTTCTGCAGCATTTTGAGGTATGTACATAAAATATATATTATTGTAGGTGTTTACATAATTCCGTATATAATAAAGTTATTTTACTATATATGCATTTGAAATACAATTTTAATCGTTGTGTATCACACATTCAATTTTAAATATACAATTAAATTCACTTTACAATAATAGTTTACATATTTTAAAAGTAAAAAAATTGTATAAGCCATCAATTATGAAAAGAAATATATGTTTTAAAAAAAAACAACCTGTAATATATTATAAAGTTTTCATTCATCATCAACATATATATACCATATATATAATGGAAACCATTATGTACTTTTGCTTATATATAAACTTTATGTAGGTATATATTAATATATTTAAATTACAAGTATTCAGAGCAATTTTTAATAGTCATGCAAGTTGAGAATGTTTGATAAAATCATATATTTCTTTGAGGATAAAAAAAAATGTTAAATATCGCAGTATGTAATATTGTAATACAATATATATAATGAAAAGAATACCAGTAGTGATTTCATGAATCAGCAAATTCAATAATAATATCATCTGTCAGTATGGATTTATAGTTAGGATACTTACCATAAAATACTATTAAATATTAAGAGAGATAGTTTAAATATAATTTAAAAAATAAAAAGTATACCATATCAAAGTCATTTTAATTATATTGTAAATAAATATAGATATTTAGAAACAGAAAAAAATATTTCTCTTTTGAATCCTATTATTATTCAAATATTTCGAAAATAAAAATAACTCATTCTTAAATGTATATAATTAATATTAAAACTATCAAACAGCTTCTGGTATTCTCACATATTTTATTTTCATTATATATTTATATACTTAAGTAGGTATATTGCTTTATTTTTTCAATAGAAAAAAAAATGCTGTAATATAATAACACCAATATAATGATTTTAAATAAATATGCTGAGTGTTTCATTTAATCCCAATACAGCATTCATTTTATTTTACGAGATGACTGTAAAATGGTATTTTTGGTAATCAATGGGTTATAGTTACTAATATTCGATGAAATTTAATATATGTTAGGATTGACACCGCACACCTTTAGCGATGTCATTAACAAAAGTTTAGAAAACAAATTTCTATACAAAATGATGTGTTTTAAAATTTCTTAATTTCAGCATAAAAAAACAAAAAAGGTTTAGTTCATAATTTATAACTCCATTTCTAATTCCTCCCCAACATCAATCAAATATTTTTGACTGTAAAAAAAAACACAGAACATAAAAAAAAACCCCCAATTAATCGTTAATTTATTAATTTTTTTTTTGTTTTTATTTATAAAAACAATATTTTTTTCTTATTATATTATAAATTCGATTATAAATTCGCAGTTTATTAATTTAATCATTATATATTGTATATATTTTTATTTTTTCGCATCAATATAAATTATATATTAATTTATTTTTTGTATATGGTGGTAGGTATATAAAAAAATTAAATCTGAATTATTTTAAAAATAAAAATTATATCTATTAAGAAAAATTTCATGGTTTGATATTAATATTTTTTTAAAAATATTAAAATAATCAAAAATTATATGAAAATGTTTTATTATATTCAAATGAAATAGAAATGATTTAAAAATTATACATATTAAGACATTTATAACTTATCGAATTTTTTTGTTTTTGATTCATCAAACTGAACACAAAATTTATCGCAGTTATAGTGAAATATCACAATTTCTTTTAATGTATCTTGAAGCATTCCATATAATCTTACACGTCACTCATACATAATCAGATGGATATTTGTGCAAACCTGAACTTACATATTATTCGCGCAAATATGTGACATTGACCCGTATTCTATATAATATACAATTGTAAATTGTATAAAATTTAACTTTATTATAGTTATAGATAGATAAAATGCAATTTCTAAATCTTTTTAGCACATTCAATAAATATATATTAGTATATATTTATATAAATGGTGCAATTGTAAATTTGTATATATGCAATTACAAATCAACAGACGTGTAGGCGTGTGCCAAATTGTATATATAATAAACATATTATATACCTTATATAAGATATAGAAGCAGACAGTTACTAATTTACCATATATACAAATGAGTGCTTATATACATATATATTCTATATAATATAATAAATTAAAATTGAATATTATTAGGTATATATAGTATTATGTGTGGAGACAAAGTAAAAAATAAACATAAACTTGTTAGTTTATATTACTTTCCATATTAATAAATTAGTATATGTACATTTACCTTATTATTTCTTATATATTAACTTTTTTTATTTTATGCAATATCATTATCATTATAATGAAATAAAACTTAAAGATATATATTTGTTTATATACATAAACTAATGAAAATCGCACTAAACGAAACATAAGTTAAGTATAATATCAATATATTTATACTTATATATACGTTATCTTATATGGCTTTTCACGTTTTCTTTACCCATATATGTATATATACCATATAAAATGTATCTGTACACATAAAATTTAAGCTGTGAGAAAGACTATATAGCAAAATGTAGCCTCAACTTTATAAATTATTATTATTATTATTATGTATACTGTATACATACTGACTGACTGATTGTGAGTATAAGAAGCCAACCAAATAAAAAAAAAAATATGTATGTGAAAATAATTTATAATAAATATAATATTATAAAATAATCATCCAATAATGTATAAGTGAATCGATTTGTAAATATAAAAAGGTATCGTTACATATTTATGAGTTTATGTATATATTATATATATATGATAAAATATTCAAAATGAAAAAAAAATAAATAATATATAAATTAAGTCGTTGAAAATATTTTTTAAGTTATAAAAATTTGTAAATTGATATACATAAATATAAATGGAATATACCCACATATCATAATATTTGAAGTCCTATATATTGTATATGATTTGAATTGTTTTTTTTTTTGTCATTTTTCATTGAACGATTATTTTTTATTATATAAATAATAATATGCGTTCATGGGTAAGGATATGTATATCTTACAAAGTATATTAACAATATCTGTATGTTTTATATATATATATATGTTTTAGAGTCATTCGATAAGTTTAATGTCATATTCATTATATCATTACATACATATATATGTACAAGAATAAGACACTTCACCGCAGTTTTTCTCCATAAATTAAATAATAAACATATCCTTTTGTGGACAAAATGTCTATAAAAATAATGAATTTATATTGAACACATAATATCGAATAATAATATAATAATGGTTAAATTTCAGTCCAAAACCAAAACAAAAGTATATTGGATTGAATTGCACAATTGACCTATTACCGATTACCAAAAATAAAGTTTAAGGAGTTTAGATTTCTTCCTTGAAACGGTTTGTTTATCATGTTTAGATCGCTAATCAAAAATTCAAATAATCTTCTGAAATAGTATAGATAATTTGAATCCGTTTTTTCATTATTTTATTAACATTTGGGCATGGTCAATTAAAAGCTATAGATTCTTTTATACAGCCAAATTTTTCAATACACAAATAACGTAACTTAAATTATGGTCTGCATATATACAAAACTAATTAATTAATATGGTCTATAGTCTATACCACAAAAAACACAAATACGATTATGACATTCACGTATATAATTATTAACAAATATAAATATAAAATAATGTGTTTAATTACAATGTAAATGAAAATATATATATATATAAATTGAATAAATATAATGCGGTAATTAAATATCAAATCGATTTATTACAAGGAATAAAATTATAAATAAATAATATCTACATATACATTTCTATCTCGTATAAACAAAAAAAAAACAAAACAAAAAATTAACGCTTATATGGTCACATAATAATAATTTTAATATAAATGACATTAAATTATCGGAGCATATCAAATTTATTGAATAGGTATGTTTAGTTATATATATATAAATATGTGAATGGCTATATATAATATAATGTATTTTTTTCCATTATTATCTACAGATAGATATATGATATATGTATATTAATAAATAAAAATGTTGTATCATTCACGTTTTTGATATATTGTATAGTAGCAACGTATAGCAAAGTGTATAAAAGTTAAATATCTCAATTTACGCGTATATTTACTATATATATTTTTATGAAGCAGTAATTTTATTCACATTATTGTTTCACTGAATATGATTAATATTTTAATTAAAAAATGCTTATATTTATTTTATTTAATTGATGTAAAATTCACAATGACTACAAAATCAAAATAAATCAGGTGATGATGTCAAAAAGTTATTACACATATATTAGTAATTTCATAATAATGATTTATATTATTAATATTTCCATTATGCATTAATTTGATAGATTAACAATTAAAAATTATAATTGGAAAATTCAATTCACAAAAAAAAAAAAAAAACAATGTCAAAAATGATGCTTTTTTTATGTCAACTGCAACTTTTATTATACCAACCTTTATTATATATTTCCCATGTGAATTTAATCGGTAAATCTCTACTTTCCCATTCTTGTTGATTGACGTTCAAGTAAATCTTGGATTGCCAATGTATATGAGATTTAATAAAATATACAATTTGTCTAAGACATCATTAAATTTTGTTAAATTTGTTAAAGTTTTCGTGGGACCTATAAAATTCTATTATACACCCTTTAGTGATTGCATCAGTGGTTAATTGGTGGTGATAATAATGTACAATTTTTTGTATCTTAACGTTGATAAACCAAAGAAGTTTTCAATATCTAAGATTAGATTCAATTGAACATTTCTGTAAACGAATTTCCACGACAAAAAACATCATAGTTATTGAGGAAAAAGAAATTATAAAACACAATTTAATTAAATAAATAATATATGAAAATTTATTTATAATTATTATTTAATTTTATGTTTATTTTTTGTTTTTTTTTCATCTTTTTTTTTATTCTGTTCACATTAAAATGTAAAAATGTACAACATTTTATTATTATAAAAAAAATTATCATAACTTTTTACAATATTTATTAAAATTATTATTTATGTAAAGGATTTATATATATGAAAAAAAAAAAGAATTAAATTATATAATGATATAGTATAATAGTTACATAATTAATAATATAATAGTATTGATAGTAATAGAGAAATATAGTAATGTAATTTAATTATTAAAAAAAAAACGTTCTTAAAGATTGTTGGTCTTTTTATTTTGTTTATTGCGAAATTTCAATTTCAATTTAAAATACAATTAAATAATATTATTAAAAAAAAAGAAGACCTATAGAATTGTGTGAAACGAAAAATTTCGTTATAAAAATAATTGAAGTTTATTTATTTTTTTTTTTTTGTAAATCATTTATGAAATGAATTGAATATCTTTACATCTGCAATTCTGCAACAATTCAATGCATTGTCATGTTAATTTTATAAAATAATATAATTTTTTTAAATAAAAAATAAAATTTGTTTCATATACCTTTCATATTTTTACAATACTTTATTCATTTTTTTATTTTAATACTGATTTTACTTATTTTTACTTGAGCTTTTAAAAATATTCTTTTAATTATAAATAAAAAAAAATTTATTTGGTGTTTTTTTTTTCATTATTCACATAATACATTTATTTGTATAGATATTGAATTTATTATACAATGAAAAAAAAAATTAAATATTTTGAGTAGTTATAATTAATTTAAGACACAAAAATTATATTAAAACCAATTTTTATTTCTTTTTTATTATAATTTATTACATATGGCTTTTAAAACAAATAAAAAAAAGACCCCTTTTATTTTTAATTATATGTATATTTACAGAGTATGTATATATATAATAAATATTTATAATTTAGTTTTTAATTTTTGAAAAATCACATACAATAATTTTCTTTTAATTCTCAATTAAAATTTAACATATAAAATATTTACATTATTATTTAATTATAATTCTGAAATTTTTGCTAATTATTGTTTTGTACAAATATTTTTATTTATTTTTTTTTTATATTATATAAATAAATAATAATTTATAATTTAAATGAGTATTTTTTTTTATATATTAAATAAAAAAAAAAAATTGGTTTATTTAAAAAATCAATGTAAATTGGAAATGTTTTTTTTTCATTTTATTTATAATTGTATATTTTGTGATTTAAAACTTTAATTATATATAATTTTTATACATTGAAAATAGTAATTCAAATTTATACAAACGCAAAACAGAATGAAAAGGGCAATTTTCAAACATGAATTGTATCTTCATCGTCATCACTAAGTGGACTACTTTCAGATCTACCTAAAGGACTACCGGGATTTAATGGCGGACTTGGTGATGATCGTCGAGACGTTTGATTTGAACTTGTTCCATTATTTATACTACTATTACTATTTGCATTATTTGTATTTGCATTTGTATTATTATTATTATTATTACTATTATTAATATTATTAGAACTATTATTATTATTACTATTACTGCTATTATTAGAACTATTATTATTATTATTATTATTATTTATACTAGTATTATTATTATTACTACTACTATTACTATTATTTGTGTTATTAGCATTATTGTTACTATTATTTTGATAATAATTACTTAACGATGATAAAGAATTAGATGCGGATAAATGTGGAAAAGGTGCACTTGGTCCGCCTGGCATTCCGCCTAATGTACCCAATGTTGGTACACCGGGATACAATCGATATGGAAGTGGTTTTTGTAAGGCAGCAGCTGCCGCTTGTCGATAATATAAATCGGCGGCAGATGGTGGTGCACCGGGAGGTCCTTGACTTGAATACGGCCAACCACCAATATATGGTGGTCCACCGTATAATCGTTGAAATGCCGCATAATTACCGGCTTCCGCTAATAATTCTAATCCAACGGCCGTTTGTCGTTTCCATTTGGTTCTGTAATTTAACAAAATTGAAATAAAATATTTTATTTTTATTTACATTTGCATATTAAAGTTGTAGTAAGTATTCATTTAAAATAATAATATTAATATTTAATATTTGTATGATTTTTGATTGTAAAAACGATTCAATTGCATTTTTGCGTTCTTTGTCTCTTTATAGCTTAAAATTAAAATTATGAAATTATGATAAAATTATGCATCTTCACGTACTCGCCATTGTTAACAATTAAAGCAATACCCCCTTTTTTAGCTATGAACGAATTTTCTATATTTTGATTAGAATCCTTAACAACCTATATTAGTTCAATATATCATTATTGTAACACCTATTAATCAGGTTGATAAACTTTTATAATCGCAAAGGATTATTTTATAAGGTCATAAACACATTACAAAATCGTTCGAAAGATTTGTTATAGATAAACTTTACTATAGTTGTTCTTAAAAAAAATGAAAAAGAAAACCAAATAAATTAACTATATGGATTTATTATACAACATTTTGTTACCCAACAACTTCAAATTTTTTTCTTTAGTTGTTTCTTCTATATTTCATCAAAAATATTATCCGTTGATCATCGGCAATGTATGTATATATTGATGAAATCATTCCGACAAACAGAAAATATGTTATAATAAATGGTCAATTAATGTCAAAAAATAATTAATAATGAAAGATAATTATAAACTATTAGTTTTGAGGTTTTTTTCCTTTTCGTGAATATATACATTTTGAATAACGCATCCAATAAATAAATGAGAAGAACAATCATAATAATAATAATAAAAATATTAACAATATATGCTATATATATAGATAGACAGGTATATATACATACCCGTTCCTATATATATATATGATTAAAAATAGATAATGATGATAATGTATATACGCGATGATCATCATGATGATGGTTGATGTGTTAAATTAATTTTTTTATTTAACAAAAGTCCATCATATATAGAAATAAATATATAAAGAGAAAAACAGAAGAAACGAAAAAAAAAAAAAGAAACAAATGTTCAAATTATAAAATTAAATTATAGATAAATAATAGCATTTAAAAAACAATATAATAATATCTATATATATAAATATATCTAAAGAATACATCTCATATCGCCCATCAGTCGACGTAACATCCCATTTTATTCCGAAAAGAATAAATTATAACATTCATATATATACATATTACATATATATATGTATATTTTACAATAAACAAGAAAATATATTATAGGCGCCGGATACTGAATCAGCAAATTTTTATTTATTTTTTCTGTTTTTTTTTAGAAAGTTGAATGTATGTTTAAAAAACAAAAATAAAATACAAATATCCTTTTATCCTTTTATGATCCTTATATATATACGAAATACAAGAAAGAATAAATAATAAACCTAATAACACACAAATAAACAAAAAAAAACCTAGCCGACGACTTTCTTATTTCTATTCAATATGCGTGTATAAAATACATAATAATTCGAAGGAAAACACACAATTTTTTGCGCAAATTACTATATAATTCTAGGTTATTTTTGTATATATATATTTAAGGGATGATTGGGGGTGTGCGTTATTGAGTATCAGCAGTTTATACAATAATGAGATACAAATATATGAATTTTCTCAACGTTATGTTTTACTCTTAAATTAATGATCCTATATTTATGATTAAATATTTATGGATATAAAACCAATTTATTATGTATAATATTCCAATATATATATATACAATTTAGACGTATTGATTTGTATATGTTTAAGTCCGATATATAATTATATCAAAATCTTTTAAATGATCATTAATTTATAAATAGTTATACACATTTAGGGAAAAACATTTGTTGTCGGCGGGATCTATACCTATATATATATATATATATATATATATTAATAGGCGATTGCCAAAGGATGTATCAAAAACAAAATCTATATATAGTATAGAGTTATATAATTAATTTTCTAAATATATATTTAATATACAAACTAAATTTAATGACTTGCATATCATCACATACACAATTTGTTTTGTTTTTTTTTTTTTTTTGTGATAAATATATATAAAATGTTTTAGCATGTTATACAGTATATACATATATAGAAATTAGTTGGGAATTAATCAAAAAATAAATATATGAATGGATCAAAGAAATACGCACAACATAATAAGTATATACAATATACATATATTTGTATTACATCATATATATATATATATATATATTCGGTGAATGTTAAACTTAAATTCTTATAATCAATTATCTTAATATATATATATATAAAATCATTTGATGTTTACTTTAACACTATATTTTTATATACGATTATCATTATTTTTTTTTATCTTCATTATCGCATTTCCGTTTCAATAAAAACTTTTTATATTTAAATAAATAATTTGTAATAAAAAAGAAAATACCTGAACGTTTTTTTTATATATCATTTAAAATATATTATACTTATATTGTTTTATTATTATTACAAAATTATTATGAAATTTTTAATAATCATTTTGCGAAAGATATATCCATATATTTATTAACAATAATAATAATAGCAATAATACTATACTATATATTGAATGATCAATTATAATTTATTGTTAATAAAAAAAAACACTCATATTTTATACGGAAAAAAAATGTTTTTTAAATTTTCCCATGAAAAATAAATAAAAGATTTTTTTAATTAAATTGTTATTCAATAATTTTTATTTTTTTTAAAATAAGATATAATTTGTTGATTATTGATTCTTCTGTATATATATATATATAATAATGAGTTTTGTTTTATACAATTTTATCAATATATCGTGTATTTATATTTTTACATGATTATATTTGGTTGATTTTTTTATGCGGATTTGTTTACAAAACAATCAAAATAAATTTAATTTGCAATATTTTATAAAATATAAAAATCGTGAAGATCATTTCTTTGATTATTCAATTTTTGATTCGAAATCTAATGAAATAATTTGACAAAGTTAAAGATCACTTAATATATAGTATTAGATTTGTTTGATATGGAAAATTGTTTTCTCTCTCAAATAATACACGTAGTAATTTATATATTCAATAAATGATTAAATTAAGTTTATATTTTTGTGAAAATTTCTTCAAATGAAATTTAAAAGAATCCTAATCGTTTTAAGATATATAAAGAGAATTTTTCAGTTGCAAAATAATGATTTTGCTTTAACGGACATTTTTAAATCACGCACTGTGTAGATACAAAATATTTTGAAACAAAAAACTTCAACATTTTTAATAACATCATCTATATATAGTAATAAAAAAAATAATCATAAATTTAATTCAAATAAAATTATTTGGTTTTTACTGAATCAATTATGTTGTAAAAATGTCATTATAAATGAATTTTTTAAGTACATTTTTATTGTTATATCTTCCTTTTCAAATATATTTATTTTCTGTATGTTGATTATAAATTTTAATGTATTTGGATTGCGGTTGGATTCATCATTAATCAAATACATAAATACATAATAGCTTTATTTCTTTTTTTTTTGTATTGTATATATACATATATTTATCGCTGAATTTATTATAAATTTATGATGAACAACAAAACGCATGTTAAAATAATAATTATATTATTTATAGAGAGATATACAAAAGAAAATCCAAAAAAAATGTTAACCCTATCATTTATATATGTATATGGAAGATCTATATATATTTTTTATAATTTATTATAAATTTATTCATAACAAACGCATAACATTTATTCGTGTGTATTTAAAATATTTTGTATTATAACACTTCGCTCAATAATGTGTGTGACTAATTAATTAAAACACATTTTTTTGCCAAAATTCGTTTTTATTCATCAAGATAGTCCCCTTTTAGGGAGATACAATCATTCCAACGCTTTTCCAATCTTTCGATACCGCCTTTGTAAAACGATTTTTCTTTGCCTTCAAAATAGGCGTTAGTTTCGGCGATTACTTCATCATTTGAGCCAAATCTCTTACCACGGAGCATCCTTTTGAGGTCTGCGAAGAGCCAGTAGTCGCTGGGGGCTAAATCTGGAGAATACGGTGGATGGGGAAGCAATTCAAAGCCCAATTCGTTCAATTTTGCCATCGTTTTCATTGATTTGTGACACGGTGCATTATCTTGGTGGAACAACACTTTTTTCTTCGCCATATGAGGCCGTTTCTTTGCGATTTCGACTTTCAAACGCTCCAATAACGCTATATAATAGTCGCTGTTGATGGTCTGCCCCTTCTGGAGATAGTCGATGAATATTATTCCATGCGCATCCCAAAATACAGACGCCATAACCTTGCCAGCCAACTGCTGCGTCTTTGGTCGCTTTGGGCGGCTTTCGCCGGCTGCATGCCACTCAGCAGACTGCCGATTTGACTCTGGAGTGAAATGGTGGATCCATGTTTCATCCATTGTGATGTACCGTCGCAAAAACTCCGACTTATTGCGCGTAAACATGTCCAAACAGCTCTTTGAATCATCGGTTCGTTGTTGTTTTTGCTCCGGTGTGAGCAAACGCGGCACCCATTTGGAACACACCTTTTTCATACCCAAATGTTCGTGTATTATGGTTTGTACACTGCCTGCTGATATCTTCAGAATGTCAGCAATCTCCCTCACTTTCACTTTACGGTTGGACATAATGATTTACAGTGTTTTTTCAACGTTTTCCGGAATAACAGCGTCATTTGGCCTTCCAGTAGATGGAATGTCATCGGTGTCTGTACGACCACGTTTGAATTCGGCATACCAATAACAAATGCGTCTTTTTGATGGAGCAGAGTCCGAGTAATGTTTTTCAAGCCATTCCTGGCATTGAACAGTATTTTTTTTCATTAAAAAACAATGATAAATCAGCACACGGAATTGCTTTGCATTCATTTTTTTTTAAAACACAAAAATAGCGTCACTTATAGCACTGTAACTTGTAAACAAATGATCTGATTAACATATGATGTTGACAGTAAGCCTAAAAAGGTTGCCAAATGCGAAAAAAAATATTGATTTAGTTCTAGGGACGCCATCTATGTGTCAGTCACACACATTATTGAACGAAGTGTTATATGTAGAAAAAGGATCAAATTTAAATAATTACTCTAATAAAATTTATAAAACTATATATAATAATCGTATTATATATCCATCCATCCATCCATTTTCAAATATACACGATCTTGAATAATATATTAATTGTATTCATATATGAATATGGCAAATATATTATTGTATATATATCAATTATTATTATATAATATACAATTAGTTAATTTAATTGTATGTTTATCTAAGTGTTAATAATTTATATAAATGACATATAATAACTTTTTTTTAAATATTATACAATTATTATAATGGAGAAATTATATATATATATGTGAAAATACATTTTATATATAAGCAACAGAATTATAATAATAATTTATCAAAATCTAACTTTTTAGTTTTTTATTGTTGTATTTATGAATTTCAAAAATTGTTATGCAAATTTTTTCGAAACCAATTTATTTTCTTTATATATAATGGTTTCTATTAATTTTTTTCATATTTCTATTATATGATAAAATTTATATATATCTTTATCTGTATATATATATATGTATTGCATATCGTGTTTAATATTGAATATATTATATATTCATTTGCGTGAATAAAAATTATTTCAGCATCAATTCCAAAGATATTTTATTACACAAAATAAAACACATGAATTATATGTTAATATATATATAAATAAAGATATAATAATATATCGTCGCGTAAAACCACACAATTTAAAGTTTAACAGCTCTTTTATATATATTTATTTATATACACATAAATATATATATTCAATTGATGCTGGCTCAGGCTGACTCAGGCTGGCTGGCTGGCATGGCATGGTATTTATATATAGATATTATTGTGCAGTGTATATGAATGAAGTGCATGTTTTATTGTATTATTACAAAAATATGAGAATATTATATATATATAATAAACATTTTTATATAAAGCAATTGGTATAATAAATCAAAAGTCATAAACAGGGGCGCTTTCTGGGTGTTTATTTCTTTTTTCTTTTTGTTTGTATTTGAATTTAAAATGTATTAAATAAAAAAAAAAATACATGTTCATTTTCTATTAACATTTTGTTGTCTTTTTTTTTTTTACATTATATAAAAGGAGTTATTTTATACAATTATACAGAGTATAGACAGCAAGAAATATTTTTTGTTTTTCTATGTTTGGCACGAATGCGGAATGGTAATAAAAATTTATGATTTAAAAATAGAATAAATCTGTATATGTTACATGAAATAAAACTTTTCATAACATCTCAATTGGTTTATTATATTGTAAATGTTGTATATACATTAAATAAATACAGAATAATATTTAATATATGGAATTGTTAAATTGTTACAATTATATATATAAATATAAATATGTACTCTCGGTATTGTTATAAATGTATATTGTGCGGTTATGGGAAAAATTATATACGATTGCAATAATATATAATTGAATTATCTATCAACGCATCTGGTTATATTCATTTATATATATATTATTTATAATAATATTTTAATTGATTCAGAAGATATTTCATGTGAAAATTAATAAAAAAAAGAAAATCACGTTAAATTCATTTAAACTTTTGTTATCATTATAATATGAAATATTTACGGATAAATGAAGTGATTTAATTGAGTACACAAAATGTAGCAAGAGAAGTAATAATTAACGTTAAATGAAAGAAGAATTGCAGAAAAAAATGCGGTGTTGTAGATGATTTTTTTTTAGGAAAAGTATATTTTTAAAAGAATATCAAATGATTTTCGATTGCATCAATGCATATAGCAACAAATGATTACAGAATGAATCACTATATTGAGGTAAACTGAATAACTATTTTACCATAAATAAATGATGAAATATTAAAAAATCGCATCTTCATTTATTTATAATAAAACTCTTATACTGCACTGATAATAATGCACGATTCTTATATATATATTCCATATGATCTACAGTTATATATATATATGTATATGAAAGAAAGAAAATAAAAAGGTTTTCACAATACAAATGGAAAAAATACAAAAATTAAATTTGATTGAAAACATTTAGCAAATTAATTTAATTAGGATAATTTGTATTATTCAAATCAAATTTGTTTCTTACAAATTTTAAACAGATCATGCATGTATTTTTATAGTAAAATTTAACATCGTGTTAAAAAGACGCAATATACCAATATATTTAGTTTACCTCTACGTAATTATAATTACCATTTATAAACAGTTTTCAACCAACATTTATATATACACAAGAAGTATATCTTTATTAATATACCAACCATCATATAATCAAAGCCTTATGGTTATCAGGATTTATATGCAAATAAAATTAAATGAATCTATAGCAGGTATATATTATAAATATAAAACTGCGCCCATTAAGAATTCGTGAATAATTTAATTTATCCGCGATATATATATATGGTAAAAGATAAAAAAAAATATCTCAAGTGAATTTTATAATACTATCTATATTGCTATATAATATATTTAATGATGTACCTACACTTAATGTAGATAGAGGTTATATTCATAATATTTGCAAATATATCATCAAAAATGAAACGATTCTTTATGCAAAAAAAAATAATAAAGTATTATATGCAAATTGAAAGAATTATTATATGAAAAAAAAAAAAAATTACATGAATTTCTTAAATAATAATGAAATATGTTCATGTATAACTAAAGCACATATATATTATCCATGCATCATATTATTTATTTGAAAAACGATTTTCCGAATATATATTTATATATAAAAATTAAAAATATTTTTATGGTGGAAGTCGGAAAACGTTTATTTAAGGCGGCCCAATAACATTTATAAAATTTATGCATATTATAATATATATATATGGATGAAGTAAATTTGAAAACGTTTAAGTTCCATAATGTTTCATGTGCAATGTTATTTTTTTTTCTGCAGAAAATCGCCTATTTAAAGTAATTATTTATACCTGTACAGTACAGTGTACATATATAACATTTTACAGGTATTATGTGTGTTTATTATAAGTTTATCGTGCACTTTTTTATTGGTTTGATGTTTTTTTTTGCTGTGTTATACATTTTACTATACAAAATGTATACATAATTTTTTTTGCATGTATAGTTCGTTATACAGTTTTCTTATGTTACAGTGTTAGGCTGTTTAATGTAAATTATATATAGCTTTATATTTATATATATATGTATCGATAAACTATTAAATTTACACAGTATTTATACTATAAATTTACATATATATAAATTTGCAATTACCTTTATATAAACTTTATTATATAGTATATATATTTATTGAAGTTTTACATGTGCATTTTATATATATATATAGTTTTTTTTTTTCGTTTATTATTATTTCTTTTTTAGCATTTCATTTCATGCATATAATTTTATTTGTATAAATAATAGTATATATGTATTTTCCAAGAGAGTTATATATGGAATTTTAATGGAATTACTTTTTAAAAAATATTTAACAAAACAAAAACAAAAAAAAACAATTTACATATCGCATATAAAACACATTTGTGTTTTCGTTTTTTTGTTTTTTTATTTTATATGTTACAGATAAGAAATTATATTTCTTTTGCATTATTATTGCTATAAAAAAAAATAAATAAGTTCAGATTGAGGTATATATTTATAATAAAGCAGTTAATCCAAGAGATTATATCAGTTAAGTGTAAAACACTATCAATATTATGAAATGTGTTATTTAAAATTTATAAATATATTGCAGATAGTAAATCGAAAACGTATCATATCGTATAATTGTTTCAATAATAATAATAATAATAATTTATATAGGAATTTATTTTATTTAAATTCATTTTCTTATATAAATAAACTATTTAAAATATATTATTATTATTAATAATTTTTAATAATTTTTTAATAGCATTTATTAATTCAATTTTAGTTTTTATCTAAAGAACATATCCATTTTCGAAAAATAGTTTTATGAATATGCAATTTTATTAAAATAATTATTCTTTAATTGTTTTGAGGTGATATGGTAAGAAGATGAGAATTTACATTCCGATAGAAATAAAGAAATACATTCCATTTCGTATCATAAAAATATTTGACATAAACATTTTTCATAAGTCAATCGAAAATATAATGGTTCTATTTATAAAAATTCATAAACATTTTATGATTAACGACTTACCTTCTATTTTGATACCATGTTTTCACTTGGGTATCACTTAATCCTAATTTATTGGCTAATTCCATACGATCTTGTACACTTAAATATTTTTGTCGTTCAAAACTTTTTTCTAATGTTTGTAATTGATGATCGGTGAATGCTGTTCGGGCTTTACGTTGTTTTTTACTTAAACCTGATGAATTTGATAAATTTCCTATACCACTTTTAACACTACCATCATCATCTTTGGCACCTGGAATTGAAAAAAAAGAAGGAAATTTTTTGTGTTATACATTTTTTTTTTAATTTCTATTATATTATATTACAATAAACACAAAATGTTGTTTATTTATATTATATATTAAATATTATAATAATAAATGTCTCATTTAATTTAATAAAAGAAAAATTAAATAAATTTTTTTTTTTCAATTAAATTATTATTATTTTTATTGTCAAAATATATAATAAATGAAATTATTTAATGACTAGACAGAAATTAAAAATAGAAAAAAAAATGTTCACAACATAATTTATATTGTATATATACGCGATGATAAAATGAATTCATTTATAAATAAATTATGCATTCATTATACGAGTATTATGTGAATGGTTGAATGGATATTTTGTGTGTTGAAATAAAAAAGGACTTAAAAATATATGTATTATTTATATACCAGAATTTATAATTCATTGAATTAATTTATATATATAGGCGTTTTTATGTATGTATTATATGTTTTTTTTTATTATTTTTAAATGATGAAATTGATGACATTTTTATTATTTAATAAATTAAAATATAGAGAAAAAAAAACATTTTATAAATAAATAAAACTCTATCAAATGCCATTACATTGCAATTTTTGAAGTTGCCTTTCCTTTTATATATATGTAAGTATATCGTCGCGTATATATTACATATTTTATGGTTATTATATATCGTGTAATAATAAAGGAGAGGTTTTCATATTGTATATTTATAAATGTGTCTAATCGTCAATTATTATATTTATATATAACAATATATTATTATGGTGATAGATTTTCAATTTTTGAAACCCATAATATGAATATTCTAATGAATAATACAGTATATGGAATATATACAATTTAAATGTTATTTAATTTTCATTATTCCATAACATATTACATAATTTAATTTAATTTATTTTTATTCACACATTACATTATAATTTTTTTAATAGCAAATAAAAACCATTGAAATTTGAAATCAACCATTTTAGTTATACATAGTGATGAACTACATTTTTACTCAAACTCTTATATGTTATTTTTTTTAATATGTTTAATTTTTTCTAATTTTTAAGAAAAAAAAAATCAAATATCACGCGCTTCACGGTTACATATTTTATCTTTGAATGAATATAATATGTTATATTAAATAAATAAACGAATGTGTGATAAATTGCAATATAATTTTTTTTAATAATTTATATAAATTGAAAAAAAAACAAACGTTAAACGCTTTAGTAAGAGTTTAACCAATTAAAATGAATCACTGATGAATATATAAACAAACATCTTCATTTTATATATAAACTTAACTATAATATTATAATCTTTCAAAAAAATAAAGTATAAAATATCATTCTTGTTCTTGTGTATCACAATTTTAAGATCTCAAAAATACCTGTATATCTTTATTTCACTTATACAATGCATACCTTATATAAATATTATACATTTGTATATTATTTTTTTCATTCACATCTTTATTTATATTGTACCTAAAATTTATATATATTTATTCATATATATACCCATATAAATTTTAATAAAAAGGTAACAGAAAAAAACTATTATTATATTATAATAATAATAATAATAATAATAATAATACGACCCAATATTATATTCAGTTTACCACCGGTTTTTACGCTTCTTGAAAAGTCAAAAGGTGTGAAAAATGTTATTATTCATTTTTAATATGTTACATATTGTAATAATAAAATATTTATAAATTTTTTTCGTATTGTTTGTATTTAAATTATCCGTATATATATATATATATATAGTTTGTTAATAGTATATGTATAAAAAAACCAAAAATATATATTTAATACTTACATAATAGTAAAAAAATAAAAAATAAATAAATATGATATTTAGAAAAATAATTTTTATCACATTATAAATATTAATAATATAAAATAAAAATCCGATTTTTTAAAAAGTTAACCATATCAGAAATATTAACAAACAAACAACAGAAAAAAAATAACCTTTTTTAAATTTGACAGAAAATTATACATTTAAACGATCATCAACATGCTTTTATATTAATCATGTTATATATAAATGTATATAGTTTAAAAACGGTATCAAATTATAGTTATAATTTGTTTTAAAATAATTTCCACTTATTTTATGATTATATTTAAACATTTAGTACACCCAGGATGAAACAAATTAGAAATATTTTATCATAATATAATCGCGATATAATTATTTGTGAATTTCCTCTGCAAATGTGCATTTTATTCGTAGAGAGATTACAAAAAATCCCTGTTCAAAAAGACTAAATATTTATAGTCAAATTCAGCAGTTGCTAATAGGAAATATACGCGATTAAATTTAGTATATTGAATATTTTTCTTTTATCCACAAATTTAATACTAAAACAGTTCGAAAAGTGCATACGAAATTGATTAGTTATTAAACGCAGAAGAACTATAAGAAATTATAAATCTTTCTACTTAAAATATTCCCGGTGTTAATCTAAAAAAAAAAACAAAAAAAAAAATACGGAAAGTTATAATTGTTATAAAATGTTAATCCCACAGTCATTATATTTCCATTTAAATTTACATCAATGACTGCAAAAAAGCTAATATACGCGCGCATATATATAATAAACATATGGCATGGAAAAGTTTTATTATATAATTGCATTAATTATATATAGGTAGTTAAATTTACAACGACGCAAAAATAATTCAACCATAAAATTTTTGTGTTTTATTAATTTATAAAAAAAAAACAATTTTTATCGCATAATCTCGATTAAATAATATATATCTCGAAGTAATTAAACCTATATATAAATGTTTTGTTTAATTATTATATAATAAAATAATCTATTTTTTTGATTTATGATAACGCAGTATTTATATTATTGAAATTTCTGACATGGTTTAATCAATGAAAATATCCTTGATTCAAATGATATTAACATAATTAATATATATGCTATACTCAGAATAGTTCTGTGATACATTTTTTTCATATAAATTTCTTCCCTTTATACCTTTTCATATATTATTGTCCATATTTTTATAAATAAATACATTATCCATAACTAAATACTTTTTTTATTTTTGTTTTATGCAATTGCATTTTGTTAAAAATTTTTGTTAAAACACACGCTATACAATTATTTTTTTTATGTAACTCACTCGTCGTATATATAGTATAAAATAAAAAACCGTAAAATGAACATTAGCAACAAAGAGGTATTTTTTTATGAATTTTTGTTAAATAAATATACATTTTTATTTTTATTATAATTATAAATAATTTTATTCGTGTTTGTTCAAAATATTATATAATTATAATTATATCTATATCGAAAAAATAAAAAAAAATAAATGCATTTATCCAGCACACATACAACAGAATTATGTTTATAATATAGCATGAAATGACATAATTAAATATAAAAAAGATTTACCAATGCGTTTATTTTTCTATCTCTCGTTACTTTTTCCTATCATTCCAACAATTTAAAATCATATATTGTTATAAAAAATAAAATAAAATAAAATATTTAAATAATTAATTTATGGATATTAAAAAAAAAACAAAAAAGCTTTAAACATATATTTATCAGAATTATTGCCATGGATGGATTTCTTTTTTTTGTTTTCCACTTTTTTTTTGTCATTTGTAAATGTGAATGATGTGTGACTTTAGAAAATTATCTATATAAAATAAATGATGTCTCGCTGCATATAATGATATGTATATAATCAGCATACAGATATATATAATAATGCATTTATGATATAAATTATAATATTTTTTTCCATTTTCATTTCCTTTTTATTAATTTATATATAAAATTAAAGTTTTAATTATAAATTATTATTTATTAAATGACTCATATTGTTGCGTTTCCATCAGCAATTTTGTTGCCATTCATAATTTAAACATTTTCATTATGTTATGTAAATTATGATTTATTATATTTAGGAGATAATTTCTGATCACCGTATACGATGATTACGAAAAATTTGTCAAGTTTATTGTCAAAATTGATTAGATATAATCAATAAAATATACATCATTAATTTTAATTTAATTATACATAATTTATTTGTCTTTAACGTTTAAATATATTTTAATATATAAACCGGATATTGTTTAAGATCTTTTTATGCATTCAATTAATTCATTGATTCAAAATTATCGCCATTACAATTTTGATTAGAATTCCCTAAAAATCATGTATATATAATTTTTAAATTAAAATGTGCGGGTTAATAAATTATTATTCAATTCAAATTTAATTTTATTTGTAATATATATTACAAATTACAAAGTAATGGTTGCGATTGCTTAATGTATAATTTACATAATTGAACTTCCAAACGAAAATAAAACGTAGATCAATTGAATGACAAAAAAATAAAAGTTTTCTCAAGAATCGATGATAACGCTCTCAAAGGCGCGGAACAAAAATATTTTATTATAAAACTTATATGAAATCATCACTAATCATTGAAAATTGAAGAAATTCCACAACCATTCATTATTTTTATTATTTTCTATAATTTCCTATATTTAATGTTATAAAATAAAACTAACGACTTCCAAAACTATATCGCAGGACACTTTTTCCTATATATACGAATACAATATATACATTATTGTACATAAATTGTATAATGTTTTATTATATAACAATATTGTTATAAAAATTACTGAACTATATACAATATACATATATTAAAGAACGTCAATTACCCGGTGTTCATATCATAATAATCATTAAAAAAAAAATATTATTAATTATTTAACAATTAATAAAATAAATTTAATAAAACTGAATTTAAAAAATAACAAAAAACATTAAAATCAGGAAATAGATATTATCAAATAAAAAATAAAATACACGATCATATTTATAATTTTTTACCTTTATGTTTTTTTATATATATTAAATTTAATATATAGGAATGTTTATTTATATATGTATATAAATATAATACTAACATAATATTGCACCTTTTTAAACGAATGTTTTTGTATTTATATAGTTTCATTTAGATTTTTTTTTCTTTTATCTATACATGCAATTATTTTATATATAAATACGCGTCTATTGTTTGTGTAATTATAATATATATATATATATAATATAATAATAAAATATGTAAACTCTTTTTTTTTTTAATATATAAGTTTAGATATTATTCATTTGACACGATATATACGAATGGATTCTTTCAACTGTAAAAACATGCCATTTTTCTATATTTAATAAAGAAATATTAATTTTTTTTTCACATTATGTTCATTCAATTTATAACAACAATAAAAAAAAAATAAATAAATATATTGAGGTAAATAAATACAAGTATATATATAATAATAATTAATAATATATTTTCATTAATTATTTTGCATAATATATTACCACCAACATATATTATATAAATAAAATTATAATATGCAATTTTATGTGAATAATATTTATGATATACATTATATTGATGTGTGTGCATGTGCAACAAATTGCATGTATTGTTTATAGATTATTATATAAAATATAAATATATGAATATGAATTGATATAGTTTATACTGCGGTTTTTTTTTATTGTACATAAAAAAAAAAATAACAAAATTGTTTTATGCTTGTTTTTATTATATGCATATATATGGTACAAAACTTCTGTAATTTCTATATATTTAAACAAATCAAACATTATTATAGAAAACATTTAATAAACGAGTAATTTATAATTGAATATGTGCAACTATTAAATAAATATATATAACCAAAATACAGGAAGCTAATGAATACGTCTAAAACTCATATATATATTTAAATTGTTTTGATGAATTCAAACGTTAAACCACAATTAACTTATGCTGTTTACTAACCATTTCATATATATATTTACATAACCTTTTTCTTGTTATGAATATGCTAAATATTTTAACAATAATTTACGTTTTTTTGTTTCTTCAAACTAATTCATTCATTTAAAAATTACATACATTACACTTTTATATGCGTATATATTTGAAAATAAAAATACATTTAAATGTAATATTTCTTCGCTCAGTTATGTGTATACTAAATATATATCTTATGAAAATTATATACAATTCATCATTCTCCATACATAGTGTTATTATACACGAGTTCTATTATATATACATAATACCTTATTACTTTATTTATATATATTTATATCTATATAATACTTAAATTATTTATATATGCATATGATTTTCTTTTACAAAAGCTCGCATTTATATATATATATATATATGTTAAATGTTAACCAAATTGAAGCATTTCTTATATTGTATATTGTTTTTACTCCGACAATGTGATATAGAGTATGGTATAAAAAAAATATAAATAAAAACACGAATGGAAAAAAAAATAAATATTATAGCACATATATAAAATTGGAAAAAATTAGCTCAACGAACCGTAAAAGAGCGATTTTATATAACATTTAAGGAACGAGGAATATATTAAATGCTAACAAATTCTGTGTGTGTTTTTTTTTTTTTACTTTTATAATATAATTAGATAATTGCCTGAGTTAACAAGAAATGAAAGAAATAAAAACACCATTTTTATTCATCTTATTATAAATTATAAAAAAAATAGTTTTATGTGAATTATAACTTAAAAATAAGTTTATTATTTTTATATATTTAATATACAAAAGATTATAAATAAAAATCTATTGTTTTATCTTCTTTATATATATATATATATATATGTGGTTGTTGAATTCGTGTTCGTTTATTTAGATAGTTATTTAATATATACATATATTATTCTATATTTAACCATTTATATTTTGTACATTGTTTTATTTAACAAAAAAAACCACAGAATTAATTAAGTATATATAAATATGATGTTGTTTTTGATATATGTATGGAGAAAATTTAAAATAGAACTTTTTTATTATCTGTATAATATCCGTATTTATTGAAAAACTGTATTTTTTATCATTATATTGAAAATCATATCGAATTTGAATGATTTAACTTTGAATATATTTGGATTTGTATGATTTCTAATAATGTATATGTAATTGATTAATAGATTTCAGTAGCACAAAAAAAGCTAAAAAATGTATTTAAATTAAAATTTCAATCTGTAAAATATTAATGCTGCTATACAGCTGCGGTTTTATTATACAAATATCTATATATAATTGTTTTATATAGTTTTTAATTCATTTTAGAGAAAAATTAATTTTTTTTCGCATTCTATATACAAAGTGTATCCTTATATTTCCTGCAAACAGGAAATTATAATTAATTTCTATTTCACTGTATACCAATTTGACCGAATTAAACTGCATATAGTATAAAATTGTAATAAAACAATAATATAACATATTGATTTATGGGAAAATTTAAAACATTATTTTTTATACACTGTGTTTGTGTATCTGTTAATAGTAATCTAATTCAAATAAAAAAAAACATTTTAAAAATTGAAAACTATATATAAAATTTTTTTTTTAATATATATGTATAATGTTTATTATAATTTATAAAGTAAATTAATCACAATTTACCTGTTAAAAAAACAAAAGGTATATTTTTATATCTTTATATATATCTATCACATATATAATAATATTCCCCATCAACATCATATAAAAAAAATTTATAAAATGACAGTTAAAATCTGATTAGATCAAATATATATGTAATTATTTTTTATGTTAAATTTTCTATATCTATATATATTTATTTCTCCATAATTTCCTTTACTATGTTTATTTTTTTTTTTCGTTGTTTAACAAAATAATAAACCAAAAAAATAAAAAATGTAAATAAAATTCTCATATATTTAAACAAAACAAAAACGCAGAAAACGCTTGTGATAATTAACTAATAATAATACCATTATTTTGTTATATACATATATAAAATGAACTATATATATATAAATTAATATATTGTGTGGTCACATAACTTTTACACCTGTATATGTATAACATTTTATATATATTTATAAATGTGTACCCTTCTTATATATATAGAATATTTTATTATACATTAATTTGCTTAGGTTTATACTTATATCTATATATAAAGGTAATTTGTTATATAGTTATACATATATATATATATATATATATAAAGATATTATTTATATAGATTATTTATTATTATTACACAATAATTTAATGAATATTTATAGAGATTAATTTATATATAAAACAAAACAACATATGCATCGCAAGAACGCATATATATATATGTATATAATGATGCATATGGGTGCATTTAATAATGTGTTAATAATAATCTATACCTATACACTATATATATATATATTTATATAGTCAGTAATTCATAAACTATAGCAATTATATAAGTTCATTATACAATATAGTTTATTTAGTATATATACCGGTTATTTAAGAACTATGTGTATATATATAAACATACATAAATATTATAATCATATTACATTTATATATTGTATATATACATTGGAGTACAATATTTCTATACAGACCGCAGTATAACGAAATAATTTATACAATAAATATATACATATATTATATATATATATATATATATATATAGTTTTAGTTTTCAAGCTCGTGTGAACAAAATAATAAATTAATGTGTTAATTGCATTTATTTCACATTTAGTTTAATTTAATATACACATATATATATAAAATATACAGACATTGCCCAACAAAATAGCATTTACATGTAGATTTTAAAAACATAGACCATTATTTTAACCAAATATGTAAATGTATTTCAATATTTTATATCATATGAGATTCAATAGAAGTTTACATTGATTCATTTCATATTATTTTTATGTATATTGAAAATACTTCAAATCATGGTATATAGAAAATCCAAATCATTGGAAAACTCAGTTTCTTTTTTTTTGTTTAGAACTGTAATTCTAAACTTAAGTACATTTAGGAAATATAAACATTTTCCTAAAATTTATACAAAAATACAATTTATTTATAATCCCAATTATAATAGTATTAAAATTTATATAGTATTTATAGAAAAGAAAAACGATTATAAAATCGTATATATAAAAAGTAAAATAATCATTGAAAATTATTTTTTATTTAAAAAAAATTGTTCTTATTGCATTTTTATATAATACAGAAAATGTAATACACATCTAGATTTCAAATCAAATAAATATACATATAAATGCCTATATGTTATATAAACGTACGTATATACACTTCAAATAAATAATTCATATAGTAATTGTTCGAAAGTGATTTAATATAATAAACGAAATTTTATAACCCTTTCCTGTGATGTATAAATAACCAATATAATAGTTCCTATATCTATCTATATATATGTATATATAAAATACATATTATATTTATAGATTCATTGCGGTATTAAAAATAAAATGAGTTATGTAAAGAAGCTAAAAAAAAACAACAAATAGATTGCGTGTTTACTGATATTTTATTAAATAAAAATAAAAAAAAAAAAATATGGTAGCTTTAACAAAATAATCGTTATATAAATTTGAAATGTTATAGAACAAATATTATATAAATAGTGTACTTATTTGAAATAATGGGTTTTTTTTGTATCGTATTATATACTTAATAGGTCTAGAATACAAAAAAATTGACTGTATATTTGAAGAAAAAAAAAATCTACTATATGACTGACTGACTGATCAACGATGATCAAAAGAGTATAAACGTAATTATGAATGGTGGTTCTGGTTATTTTTTATTAAATATATATAAATAAAAAAATTATAACCAATTCATTCATATATATATGTTATATATATGTATATATTCATCAATTGTTGAACATGTCATTATTTTATTATTAATTTTATTGCTATATATTTTATAATATTGTAAACTATATATATATATATTATAGATGTACACGATTAAATGACTGTCTCTATATATATATATGTTGTATTTATATATAATTTATTTAAAGGTAAACCGCATTTTATTTATTATTTATTCATAAACAAATAATACAATTTTTTTAATTTTTAGTTTCTGAATTTATATAAACGGGGTGCTCTTAAAGGTATCTATATCACACAGTAATATAACTGCGGTGGTATTAGATTCGAATTCTAAAAGTTGAAATTATTCCATAACTGCATTTGATTTAAGTCTCTATAATGCCAAGGTGATTTTGCTTGATTTTATTTCATAAATCACAATTATTGTAATATAAAGAATTTTTGCTGTTAAAACGTTTTTAAATAAATGTATTTAATTAGGGATTTTAAAACGTAGTATGTTTATGGTAAATCTAATCGTCATTATTCAAAACTGCTATTAAAATAGTCTTAAAAACATTTCTATATGAGTGATAAGTATATAAGGAAATGTATCTTCTTCAGCTATTCGAGGTAAGACTATTTCATATTTCGAAATCAAAGGACGAATTCAATAAAAATCGACCTCAAAGAATTCATCATCACAGATAGAAACATCAACCAATATACTATAAAGTGTCGCATACCTTTTAAAGAGCACCCGGTAAATATAAATCATATGACAAGTATAAATTTTGATATTGACGATATTCTATTAAATTTATTATACAATAAATAAAGAATATATGATTAGAGTGCATTATAAACATATATGTATATAATATTCAAAACGTATGCATATTTTATACATTTCTATATTTTTATATATTATATATAAAACCAAATTGATCCTGTTTTGATTTATAATTGAATTAAAATGAAATTATAATAAAATGACATTATTTTATATATATAATACACTTTTTTCCATTTTATTCATTAATAATATTGAAATTGTGTATCTATTGAAATTGTGTATAAAACGTTTAAGAAAATGGTCACAAGAAAACTTTTGCCTACAGAAATTCAAATAGAGCAATAGTGAAAATATGTTTAATTTCATTTTCTATTCTACTTTATGATTCTATAATGGTTTTTAATATAGTATCTGCCGCGGATGTAGAGATTATCCGTATTTGAAGGTTAACAAAATATGAATTGTCGATATAGAATAAATAATTAATTTTTCTTCGGATGATCTGATTTTGTCCTATAACAGAAATAGAATTAAAATAGTATTTTCTAAACCTCATAATAAATTGATTAATTTTTTTAATTACCGAAATATTAAAAAAAAAAAGTAATTAAGTTTTTTTTTTTACATCACACCATATAATATTTATTATATGTTTAATACAAAATAAAATAAAAATCATTTTTAATGCATTACGAATATATAGAGAAAAAAAAAATTATATAAATTTTGATTAATTTATAAAAATTATATATATACTAAAAATGCTTTTAACAGTAAAATATGTATAAAAATTGAGGAAAACACAAAATGTAATGTACGTGGGTGCTCTATTTTATATATTTCTGTTTTATATTTCGTAAATATATAATAAACTTTAAATGCGTATAGCTTACGTTTATAGTATATAGAGATATACCTATATATATATATATAAATATATATAAGATTAATGTACATTAACAACTTCCTAAAATATCATTTATACAATTAATGTTTATTCTGTCTTCATACTCTTTTTGAATATAAAAAAAAATTACAATTCATAAAAAAAAAAATGTTTAGTTGAATGTTATTTTATACATTTTATAATAAAAGAAGAAAAAAAAAACGTATATTACTCGCATTTATATTGTATTATATATACATAAACAATATTATATATACTATATAGAGATTAATGTGATTTTAATGCAAATATATGTGAGATGGTTAACTTTATATATATAAATTTTTTCTTATACACTTATCGAGTTTTATATTTCATAAAATATATATATATTGTATATTAAATAAACGCTAATTCATTTATATTTACACGCCAGCGCGCTTTTATATATACACATACACAACACTTTTCGACTTAAAATTATCTTAAATGAAGATCTCTTCAAAACTTAATTACTACAAAAGCGAAGCACTGAACCAAAAAAGGTACTTATTTTTATTTATTTCTATATATACTATACATACATACATACATTAATAATATATGTTTATAATTTATATATATATACAGTAAAAATAATTTTATTTACACCATACAGATCAAAAAATATTATTAAAGTATAAATATCCTGATCCTGTCTGTCTATATATAAACTTTCTATTAGATAACTTATTCCACGTACTTAACTATATTTATCGATTGTTAACAATTCATGAGGAAATGAGGAAAACCCAAAATAAAAATCAATGATGAATTAAAAAAAAAAATGATATTATATTTTTTATTTTTACTGTATAGTTATAATATGTTTGAAATAAAAAGGTAAAAAAGAACGGCCACATTATAACTTACCCCACATTTTATATATATATATATATATATATATTTTAATTTTATATATATATATATATATATATCCTAAAATTTAGTTTTATTTTTGTTTTTAGATTGTATATATGTATATATATTTATATTTATATATGAATATCAAAATTAAATTATAATATCATGAAAATGAATATTTAGTTTTTTATATATTTATATATACATAAATTATATTTCATGTATAGATACGATACGATTATATTTATGATGTATATATAAAGTATTTATAAATGAAAACATATTTACATAATTTATGTTTATGATTAACTGCCTACAATATATTTATATAGAACTATACTTTAATGTTACAACAGAGTGTAATAATGTATTATAAAAAATATCCGCATTTTGTTGAATTAATTGTCGCGTGAATTCACAAATTTTCAACAAAACCAAAAAACAAAATAAATAAATATAATATCCTTACATTTTTTTTTATACATACTTATAAAAGTACAAGTTAAATACATTGTTTTACTTCTTTGTTGTGTATACTATAGAAAAATCTAAATCTTATTTATTTATATATATATTAAATAAATTATCGCTCGCCAGGGATTTTCAGTGTTATATACATGGGGCAAAATGAAATGTATTATAAATATTATTACTTACAAGGACTCTATTCAAAAACAAAATTATAAATTATAGGAATTTGTTTTTCAATTAATATATGTATGTTTATTTGTGAACCAAAACAAATATGTTTTACATCATTGCCTTCGTAGCGCTTGATAACGAAAATGTTCTTGTTGTTAATTTTTTCAAGAAATTCAATCCAGCTTTTATGATTTGGAAAAGTTTTACCTTTCATTAAACCCTTATATGCGATGGAATTATACTTCTCTGTAGAAAGCAAATGTATTGATTTTTTTTTGACATTATTTCTATTCATCCTCACACTTTACGTAGACATCAACAAACATATAATAGTTTTACTATAATATATTAATGTTATAATCATTTAATATACAAGGATTATTATTATAATTATATAGAATAAAAATTACATAATATTTATATAGGATAAATTCAATAATGTAACATTTTTAAACGAATAAATATGTCAGGGTAATTTTTCATGTTCAAATTAATAGAATAGTGCTTATAACATATATACAATATATAGTGAATTCTTGATAAACAAATATAATTAATATCATGTTTTACAATCCATTATTATTAATAAAATATATATGCACGACGTTGTATATTTTTCTGTATTAATCGTATGTAAAAAAAAAAAATATTACCACAAAATTTGAGTTTTCTTTTGTGTTAATTTTTTTTTTTATTTTATAGAAAAGTATAACAATCTAAATTATATTTTCCAGATCAGTAACTCAGTATATAACGAATATTCTCTCATCACAGTCACTTTTACGTATATTATACATTAACTTTACAAAATTAATATTATGTATAAATAATTTTTAATTTGAAACAATACAAAATGTATATATATATATAAATAATTTTCGCATGTTTAACCATAATAATTAATGCAATTTAGTCGCAGTTATATTCAGTTTTGTTTTTTTTTTTTATTTTCTTAATATATGTGTAATGGGAACTTGCCAAAGGCAATTTTTATATAACTATACACAATAATATAAAAAGGTACTATAAGGAACAATCATTTAAGCATTTATTTATATAAATACTCAATCATTATTATAAAGTATTATAAATTATTGTAAATGTGTACTGCGAAAAGAATAAATTATTTAAGCAGGTGAAATTAAAATTTTATATTAAATGAATATAAAAAAAAATGTATTCATTACTTTTTATTTTTTTTTTTACAGTTGACTTACGAATAAAATAATTATAATAAAATAATTAATTTAATTTGAAATACTAAACGATCTTTTGTACATTTATATATTTATAATTTATTTTGTGTTATTTTACTATATAGTTAAATGAAGGTACTTGGAGTATTTGTGCACTTTTTACGGATTTTTTAATATATTTTATTACTTTTAATGGAAAAAAAATTTGTTAAAATAAATAATATAAACAATTTTCTTATAATATTTTTGCAAAAACTATAATTTATATATATTTATAAATAAATTACAAGTATATAAATATATTCAGTCAGGTATATGTACAAAAATTTCTATGTAATTATATATATATATATATATATAAAAAATATAATTTTTATTATTTTATTTATATGCTGCTATTTCGCAGATATTCATATTTATAAACATATATTTATATATATATGAAAAGCGGTTTTATATAAAATTTATTTATATTATATTGTATAATTATTTTATTATTATTTTTTTTTTTTGCTTTTCGAAATATACACAACAATCATTTAAATATAATTAGTACCAGCATGGCTACTGAAATATTATAACAATTCGCGGTAATGTATAATAACCACACACGTTCATCGCATATATCAATAATAATTATTATTATAAATAATAACCGCACAGATATAATATTAATTACATTTTATTAATGTTATATGCTTCTATTCTATATATATATATATAAATATAAATAAATGCAACTATATATATATATATAAGTTCATATATTTAGATGAATATAATAATTTATTGTTTATTTATACAGGTAAAAATATTATATATGACAATAGATATATATATATATATGAACATTTTTCCTATACACTATACCATATTTAAACATATTTATGTTTATGATATTTCCGCCGTTTATTACAAATTGCATGCAATATATTATTTTTATAGTTATATTAGAAATAATAATATTTTTATATAATGTTTATCGTACAAATATTATATAATAATATTTTCCACAGTTTTTTTTTATTTTGTTATCTTTTTAAGTGAAAAAATAGAAAAAATTGTTTATAAATGTATAGTTTATTTAAATTTACATACATTACATTTTGTATTTTTATTTTTTTTTTTTTTTTTTTTTGTAAATATGACTGCATTTTTCTATTATGTATATAAATAAATAATCGGCGATATTAAAATATATATATATATGTATTTTATCGTACAATAAATGCATATTTTATATATATAAATAATTTGACTATATTATAAGTGATATGTTGACAAATGTTGATTATTATTATTGTTATGTATAGATAAATTATATATAATTGTTTTTTTTTTTAAATTCTAAACAATATATCAAAATATATTATTGTTTATTTGCATTAATTTGTTTGCTAAACGAATATAATTTTCTTTGACAATATATTATAAATGATGTATATGGTATATTTTGTACATTTACATTTGATGACGATTTGGTTTATAATAAAATTAATTTTATATATTACAATCATTGTATTTGATTTAAAAATTGGCAATTAAAAATTCAAACATCAAATATTTAGATCAAGTTTGAATACCATTTTGATTAAATTTTTCTTTGAGAAAACACATCAAATGCACACCATTAGAAAATGAATCCATTTGAAGTTTTATTCAATCATTCAACTTAATTTTTGTAATTCAACCTCAAAAAAATGTATTAAATAAATAACCATAATGATGTATAATGCTTAAACATTTTTTTATATGCCATTTATTGATAATTTTCCCTTAAAATCATAACAAAAAAAATAAAAGGACAAAGAAATCCTCTGAAAAGAAAGACAAAGACATGAAACTTTCTGTTTTTCTGTTATTTTCGAATTTGAATTTCTCGCATAGTTTTAGGATCTTTATTCGTTGTACGACTAATTATGAGCGACACCGTAAAACAACAAATTATGTAACCAATAATTGAAATATGCTTGTACACCTAAAATGAATCGTCGTTGGTACAAGCGCAATTTCTTTCATGTTAATAAATTCAATAAAAATTATCCCTACCATAGAATTTATTTAGTTATAAGTATAAAACATCGAGATTAATTATTAATTATTAAAATTTAAATCCGGTAGCATTATTATTTTTAATATTTTTTGTATATTTTATACATAAATTAAACATTAAAAATTGTCTATATAATACATAATTGACCTTCACATAATTGAACGGTTTAATTATTTTAATCTCTGTGTTTTTTTTCTATTCATATAATTGTTACAGTTTAATATATTTGAAATTCATGCAATACATGTACATATTCTTATTTCTTAAAGTATTATAATATGACAAATATATATTTTTGTCACTTATAATACACATATCAATATATAAAATCTGTGTTAAAAAATCATATAATTTTTTTGTTCTTTTTTTATAACTTTGTTTATTTATTTAAAAAAATATTTTATATATTTATATATAATAGTATTAAAAATCAATACATTTTTTTAAAACTATATATGTACGTACATACATAAAAATCACAAAAACAATCATTTATTTAATCGTAAATTTATGTACATTTATATTAAACAAATCATTTATTTATAGTAAAATATTTAATTGACAATAATATATCAATATAAATAAATTATATACAATTTGCATAAAGTATATATACAAATAAATATATGGTTTTTGTAAATATATAAACAAAGATAGACATTAATTTGCGGCATATCGACTCCTACACGCGTGAAACAATTTTATTATTATATAAAGAAATACAAATAACAAAAAAAAAAAAAATGGAAAAATATGCAAAAATAAAAAAAAAACTGAATTGCAAAATCATGTTCACAATTAAATTTATTTCTTTTTAACATTTCTGACAATTTATATACAGGTTTTTTTTTTTTATTTATATAAAAATTAATGCATTTGGATTTATCTTCATAAATATATACATATGTATATAAATAACTTTATTCAATTTTTTTGGGTGATACAATACAATAATAATATTAAATATATATGACACATTTAATTGGAAGAAAGTTATAAATTCAATTAAAAATGTTATAATAAAAAATATGTATACAACCTAGAAGGTTATATAAAATAAATACAATTTCAATTTTGCATTCAATTGTAATTTATAGAAAAATCGTAATTATTTTTTAATAAATTGCTACTTTATTTCATATTTATATTTCATTTAATTAGATATATCTATACACGCAATTAAATTTTGACCACATTAATATTCATGTATAATTCAATATATGATTAATTAATTCTCTTAAATTTATATTCATGAAGTAATATATAATAATATATTTTTTAACACTTTAACAACTGTCATGCTGATATCTATATATTTGTTATACGCGCAGACATAATTATATAAATTAAAAAAAAAAATATTAAATTCAAAATGATGTGACTTGTGATCAAACACGGATTTATTTTATTTTATTTTTTGACTATATAACTAAAACTAAATCAATTATTCAATATAAAAGAAAAGTGTTAAATGAAACAAATTTACGATTTAAATCAAGAGTGTGTAAAAAGTCTTATTTCTAGATATATACATCATTATTATTATTGTTGTGTAATGGATGACGAATGATTTTATAATCTTTTTATACATATACTTATTAAAATTAAAAAAAAAAAGAATAATAAAATTTTTTAATTAACTCAATTATAAATGATTTTTAATAATTTTAATTTATATAAATGACAAAATCAAACAACAACAACAAAAAAAAAGTCATTAAATTATAAATATATATACATTCAGATTCACGCATTGTCGAGTACATTTGCTCATATATATATATATATGGTATATACATACAAATATTAATATTTATTTAATTTTATAATCTTTTAAATTCAATTTTCACATCTCATAAAATGACAAAAGAATAAATCCTATTACAATTAAGTAAATCCGACCCAAAATAAAAACATCCAACAAATACCTTTTATAATATTATTTATTTTATTAAATGTATAATTTTTTTTTATATTTGCTCCGTTTAAATATATTAAATATATTGTATATATACAAAGTATATATGTATTTATATTTACCAGTTTTTATATGTCACAAAGTGATTGTACCTTGATATACAAATTATTATAATATTTATACAGAGTCAAAAAGAATGAAGTATATATATAGAAGAAAATATAAGGTGAAGAAGGTAACCAGTTGTTATATGTATATATATTTAACAAAATAAAATTCTTCAAGATTTATTATAATGTGAATTAATATATATGTATATATACATTATATAAGGCATAAAAATTATCATCAAGATTATTAAAATGTTATAAATAAATATATATAGTTTATAAAATATATATTTTGACTTATACAACTTTGTATTGAAATATGTATTGAAATATGCGTAATCTTTTTTCCATTTATATAAATTCTAAATTTATAATTTATCCACAAAGAATATATATAACATCATCTTTCTTAACCATATATATTATATAAATCTAAATACTTCATTTTATATAATATTATATGATGTTGTATTTATCATAGAACATATCGACAATATATAAATTTATTTAATTTTTGTTTTTTTTTGATTTTTGATTCAGTCAACAATTTTTTCTATGTTTTTTTTTTTGTTTATTATTATTATTATATTGTATATAAAAAAAAATAGGTGACAAATTTTTTTACAGCGGGAAATTAAACGATACGTTAGAAAATCTGTAAATGTACTATGTATATTGAATAGAATATATATTTTTTGTTTAATCCGCGTCAGCGATTGTGTTTTAATTTATAATTTAAAATATAAATGTATGTATGTGACAATTATTATTTATATATAGAGATTGGCGTTTCACAAATTAAATTATTGATATATTTGAGGGTTCGATAAAATTAATTAATCGATTAATCCTTTCAAAATTCAAAAGGACCAAAAAATATTGTTCAGAAAATTAATAACCTTTATTTTATCCTTATATTATTCGTTTATTTAAAAAGTTTGTTTTTAATTTTATTTTAATTATCGAAGATACGTTAAAGTTTATTGAATTCATCAACAAAAACTCATATTCACATACATTAATTGAAAGTATTTATATAATCGTATATATTCTTCACATATTTTCCGATATATAATTGATAACATTTCAATATTTAAATCACTATTTTAAATCACCATTTAAACTAATTCCAGAAAATATATTCTTAATAATATATTAATATATACCACCCCACCCCACACATAAAATATAATCTCTATAATAACACATACTAATTATAGACTAAATTTAAATAAAATAATGAAATATTTTCCCATATTTATATGAATTTAAAAAATATTTCCGATATAAATAAATTCAAATATTAAAAAAAAAAGTTTAAAATTTTTTAAACATATTAAGATATTAACATATTTTGTATAATCCGTGCACTGACAAAAGATTGTATTATTATAGAACATCAGTTAACTTTAATAATAATAATATATATTTGATTTTAGCACGCATAGTTAACGCATATATTGACTTATATATTATACACAATATGGAAGTTAATCTGTATTTTCCCATATATATATAGAGTTTATTTAATATACAAAGAACCAAAATATGTGTACCACTTTTGAAAACTAACTTTCCTATATATTTGAAATATATATCAATTACATTTATATATAGTTTAAAATAAAATCAGTTCTAAATTCAATGCAATAATCAATGCTTATTTTAAAATGTTTTTAATTTGTTTATTTTTTAAGTACAAATATATAAATATAGTTAGGTATTATCCCTTTTTAAAAAGTTCTAATTTTACAACAGTGATTATTTGTTTATTTTATACACAATATTTCTTTTATTTGTGTATATGTTAAAATGATATTAAAAATTTATAATAATAAATAATCAGTTTTCCGTGCATTATTTATATACATTTAGTTGAATAAAACATTGATGATAAGTGAAAGACATTAATCATTTAATCGGATTAAAAAATCATATGTATATATATTTAGTACTTTTTATATATACACTATATTTATATAGAAGTTCAGGTACACGGATATAAACTTGTATGTAATATAATTTGTTGATAAATTTAATTTTCACATATACATTTTATTTTATAGAATAGAGGGATATAAAAAATGTATGATGAACCGATAATGAATCTAAATATAGAAAATTGAATCTTTTCCCAAGCGTTTGCCATATTATTAAAAATTATTAAATTAATTCTACATACCATTACTTCCAATACTATTATCATCTAATTGATCATCTGATTCACTATCACTATCATCATGTTGTTGACTATGATGATGCATATGATGTTGTTGTTGTTGATGATGTTGTTGTTGTTGATGTTGTTGATGATGATGATGACTAATATGATGGTGGTTATTTTGTTGTAAAGGATGATGTCGACTATTTGGTGGTACACTTAAATCTCTAGGTCCTTGTGGTGATGGAGTTCTCATACTATTTCTCATAATACTATTAAGATTTGTATGACCTAATAATCCACCACCTCCACCACCACCACCACCGGCACTCAATCCCATTATACTATTTGCAATACCTAATCCAATACTATTTCCAATTCCAATATTAGTTCCAATTCCCATTAATCCACCGCCACCAAGACCACTTGAATGTAATCCACCATTACCGCCACCACCACCACCACCACCACCGGCTGCATTACCAGCCAAAATATCATTAATCATAAAACGTGAACGTTGTGGTTGTAATACCGCCATTGATCCACGATGTATTGGTACTGTCATACCAGGAATATTGCCACTTTCAATAATACCACCAGTTGTACCACCACCACCACCACCACCGCCACTATCACCTATCAAATCAGTTTTCTCGTCAATTTTTTCGCTAATTGTTGGGCTCCCGCCCGGTCTTTCCCACTGGAGTACGATTTTGATAGATTTTATTTACACTTTATAAACAATAAAATATTTATCACAAATTTTTGGATTTTTGTTTTTTAACTATTTATTTTTTCTATAAATTAACACAAAAATATCAATATATTTTTTTAAATTTATTTTTATCCTTTTTTTTTTATTAAATATATATTTCACACTATATATATAGTAATAAACGAATTTGTTTCTTTTTCTTTATATTTTCAATTATTGTATAACATTTATTTATTTAAAAAAAATTAATATATATACTAATTATACTATATATAAAATAATTGTGAACACATTTATATAAATAAATCTCTTTTAACTGATTTTAATTTAATAACTTCACTTAAAAATTAATTTAACGATCAATCAATTTTTGCATAAAAAAATTAAAATATTCATTTCCTCTTTCACTTAATAAATTATATCAATATCCTTTATATAAATTAATATAAACTTTTTAAATTTTATCGAAATAATTCCTCAAATTAATATTAAAAAAATAATAAAAATATATAAAACACTATAAAAATGAAATAAAATAAAAAACCACAAAACACCGTTCGCACATCTATAAAATTTTATAAACACTCAACCAATACAAATCGATGTCAAGCGAATACTAAAATTGTAAAACGTTTTCAAATGGTTAAAAAAAGGGTCTTTTTGTTTATTTATTGTTAAACTTGTATATTATAAATTTTATATATATAAATATCCATTTACCATTTTATAGCATTTATTTTTCACTTTATAGCCACTTTAGACAATCTTTTTTTCTTTTTTTATTTTTTTTTTTTTGCTTTATCACATTTTGTTATTCTTCCCATACTATACTATACTACATACTTCTTTCTCATGTTCATTTTTCTTTTCATTTATTTTTGTATACAAATACCTATGTTTAAATTCTTCATTTACCACCAAAGCATTTTCATCATTATTAGTATCCCCGATGGCAATGATACCACACCAAACCACATCATCATTTTCATCGTCGTCATCATCATCATCATCATCATCATCCTTATTATTATTATCTACATCATTTACACCAAAAATAATCATTTAAAAACGTTAAAAAAGACTCCACCTTTTAAAACATTTACCCAATCATACGGCATTTTACGACGTTTTGTTTTGTTGAACATATATAATAGATATATAAACACAATAATACAATGTATATATCGCCAACGGTTTTATCATTACAATCATATGTCATATCATTGTTAAAACTCTATATTTGTTTACATAAACATATATATTGTATATAGGTTAGGTTTAGCAGTAAAATTGACATAAAATGTGTTTATACTTTTGTAAATGTTATATAGTTGAATATTTTTAATGAACATTTTATTTCTACCATCATCAACAATCGTATATATATATATATATGGATTGTATACATCTCTTTATATGTCCTCTTGCCTACACACATTCATATATCATTCAAAGGACGATCGTAAATATCCATAGAGTCATCATCATCACCATCATCATCAGCCAACTATATATATACGAATATATGTATGTATGCATTTATAAATATTTACCACTTACCATTTGGAAAACTTTATGTCTCATGCACTTACTCGCATTCAAGTTTTACTTCATTTCCATTCACTCGCATTCAACTCTGTTTATAACTATATTTATATATATATATATATGAAAAAAAGCGCCATTTTACAAAAGAGAGATAAAAAAGTAATGTTTTATAAAGTAGATAAAATTTATGTATTGATGAAAAATGTTTTGTGATAAAATAAGATAAATATATACTATATATATATATATATATATATGTTTGAATTTAAATGATGAAAAAGGGGGTGGCTCACAACAAATAGGTGAACGAACATATATTGCAGAGAAAAAAAAATGCATATACAATGAATTTTTACAATACCCACCAACACCACAGTTTAACTTTTTAACGCTTTATTTATCTTTTTCCATCCCATCATCATCCTACCTATATCTATACATCATAATCATTTTGCAATAATAATAATATAAATATGATAAAATTGTTATATTAATTAAAAATACTCTATATATATATAATTACAGATAATATTAATACATAACATAGAGCTTTTTTTAATGATTCGGTATTACATATATATGATAATCGGCAAATTATTTAAGCTATACAGTTTAATATAAATAAAATGCATGTGAACGCGCGCAATAACGTTATGTAAACTTACATTTATTTATATGTCATATATGGGCATATAAATATATATAATATTATGGTTACCATAAACACATTTATACCTATAAAATTCACGTGGTGTATATACCGTTATGTAAATATACCCATTTAGTAACAAAAAGCATTATAAATGTTTATTTTTTATATACATATTTATATATATATTATATATTGATTGTGATGAATATATATAAAAGGAAAACAATTTTCTCACATTATAAAAACGTTTTTCATTTATAATATTTATAAAAAAAATTATTTTTTATTTCTATATTATGATATATATATATATATATATATATATATGATGATGATAAGGTATATTACAGAAATAAATATAAGACTCCGCCTTAACATGTTGTTTATTTTATACATTTATATATATACGATTTGTCTGTATATAGCAGATATATAGAAGAAAAACCAGTATTTATATATAAAATATATCAAGTATATATATATAAAAAAAAGCATAATATTTTTAATGAAATAAGTTTTAAAAGCGCTTTCAAAGCACTTAAGCGATTTCGTGTTTTTTTTTTGCTTTTTGAATCGCTTATGTCTGATTTATTTATTTTCGTCCTTTATTTTATTTGTGTCTGTATATAAGTAAATACAAAATCTATATAAATTTGTTTGTGTGGGTTTGAGTTTTCCTTTATAGTTTTTTTGTTTTATAAATAAATCCTATATATATAGTTATCGTAATATATAATATAGGATATATGAATTAAATGCGATAATGATAATAATTTATTTATACAAACATTTTTATAATGATATTTTTTATGACAGAAAAAAACAGGTATATATAATAAATTATCATATAAAATGAAAGTTTTCTATCCTTTATTTTACATATAAGATAAAGGATAACAAGATTTCTATATATATAGATAAATAATTATAAAAGAAAAATTATCAGATTAATTACTATATATTTTTAACACTTTTCTGTCTTATGCAGATATACCCTTTTATCTTTATTTGTTTTTCATTATATATAGAAATTATATAGATGTTTTTTTTAAGTATATAGATAAGAAAATTAGTTGGTTTTTTTTTGTTTGTTCAAAATAAAGTTTAATTAGTTCATTTTATTATTTCGCTTTGAATTGGTGTAAGTTTTTTTTTTATATATTATACAAATGAAAATGTTTAATTAGTCTTTTATTTATTTCTCTATGAGAAATTCTAATATATAAATATTAAAAAAAACGAAACTTATCTATATTATAATCTTTCCTTTTTGATTGACATTGACAAAATAATCAAAAAACACAAAGGTATTGTTAGCTGTTTGAAAGGATTAATTTTTCACCATCATCTACGTTCTATGAAATCTAAAAATATGTATTATAGAGAATTGGAAAAATGTAGAAGAGATGTTCTGACCATAATATCCCTATCTGCAAACTAAACTAGCTCATAAGCAAAAACAGCTTAACGTATTTTAAACAGAAAAATTTAATCCTATCATTCGAGCAGCTTTCGAACAAATTTAGCAAAATCGGGCAACAAAATTGTGTGTGCATTTTTATCGATTAAAAGAAACTTACAGACAAAAAAATTAATAAAATCGGAAATATTTTCTTTAATTCCCAAAACTAAACTAACCAATTAATCAAAAATCCTATACCATATATATACGTGCAATTTAAAACTTTTTAAATGTGTTATATGTTTACATATTTTTATATTATCGCATTCACATTATATATATATGCATATTTATACAAATTGATTAAAATATAAATTAAAGAAGAAAATATATGTATGTACTTATATATATACATAAAATATATCCGCATAAAAAAGTTATCAAATTCAAAAAGTACATATTTGTTTAGTGATAAAATTCGTATATGTAATATTTATTAAGTATATAAGTGTATAAAAACATAATTTATAATTTAATAAAATATATATAATCCTTTTGTTTTTCACATATATTGTTACATATATATATACAAAAATAACATGTTTAATATACATAATCGTGTAAAGTATATCCTACAGCGCACTATACATAAGACAAATTATATATAAATACTATACAACATGTACCTATATTGCAATTGCTCATTTGCGTTTCAAACAAATTGCCACCATCAATTTCATGTTAACTATCTTGGTATTTAATCATATAAAGTGCACATATTTAAAAACGTTTCATGTTACAATTAGAGGGGAGAGTTTTTCTTTTTTATTTTTGTGCTTTATATACAAATATATTTTATTTTACCATTTTCATATACAAACAACATATTTGCATATATATATAGTATAAATCCACGTACGCTTCATAAAAACATATACACTATATAGACTATTATACTCGTTTGTATCTAGATATAGATATATATGTAGATAAGTTTTATATTGTATATATATAATGAATGAAAACAACCATCATTTCCAAGTTAACCCTTATTATGCGAAACATAGTCATAATCTATATAGTAATTCTCAGGAATTTATCCTCCTTATACAGAACTTTATCTTTTACCTTTTTCCTACCATAAAGATTTATTCAAAATTTTAATATTGATGTGTATAGATAAAAATAATATGTGAATTGAAAATTTATAATCGAAGGATATTAAAATTTCGATAATAAATTCTTAAATCATTTGCCCGTGTTGGGCAATGTGTTACTCTATATTCATATATATGAGCCTTATATTGAAATAATCAACATATCAGAATTATGTATATATATTTATAAAATTTAAGCATAAAATTAAATGTTATATAAACTATTTTAAAATGAAAATTATATTTAATTGCTTTTTGTTTTAATATTTTGTTTATAAATACATGATATTTTATTTTATAAATATTCACATCACATCGTCGTAAATATATATACATACATTTATGATATATATCCATTCATATTTCATATGATATGGTTATGGATATGATTATGTCTCATATTCGTGTGTATACATATATGAAGATAAATTATGTTATACTTTTTAACTATGTATGAACATATAATATATATAGAATATAATGTTGAGTGTTTAACTCTGAATTTATAATTAGATTAAAATTAATATGTATATAATATAGAATGAATGTATAAGAAAAATATGTTCTTTAAGCTAATTGCTATATAAAACTAGAGCCAATTATATTATCAATAACGTCGAATCATATATATCCGATTTAATAACCGCAATGTTTTGAAATCTGAAGTATTGAAAACTTTGTTCTATGGCTAGTGTAAAATCAAATATAACATTAAACAAACGGTTCTTCCTTGATCATATAAATCATATATCATTAAGTCGACTTCCGTTTTCAAAATTATCATGTTTATTTAAATCCCCACTTACAACATATATATATATAAACCATTGTATTGTATATAGAAAGGCAAAAATTTATGACAAAAGAGCTATATATAATTTTAATAAATGTCTAAATATATTTTAAGTAATAAAACGACGGAATAGGAATTGGTGCGAATCTAATATCAAAAATAAATCTTTATTTTGTGTTGTTATATTTAATTTATATACGATACAACAATATACAAATTTAATGTGTTATATCACATAAATATATATATAATTTAATTAATAATTTAAAAAAATAATATATTGTGGAAAATTTTTACGCTCAAATTAATTTAAACAAAATACAAATGATTCCATCATCCGCGAATATATATTATATATATTTTTCATCATATATATGTTCAATAAATATACCTATATATGAATGTATATATTATTATTGGTCATCAAATTAATGAGTTCATTATTTTTATATTATTAAATATATATATATATAATATATATATTCCGTTACCGCGAATCACTATACATAATGTATAACAATTTTTGATGTATTTTTTGTTTTTTAATTAAATTTAAATACCATATATATCTTATCATATAAAATCTGAATGTATATACATTACATATATATGTAGGTATTAAATGTGATATCGCGCATATAAAGTATATAAAATAAATATAACAAAGAACATTATATAAATTATATAATTAATTCATATATAAATAATGTTGACTATATTCAAATAAATGATGATAAAAGCTATATACAATAAATTTTATACGAATATATTATAATATATTCATATATATATGCATTCAAAATATACGCATCAACAATGAAAATGTAAATATAAAATTAAATATTCCGAAAATAATTCTATATAATTGCGATTTTTATTTTGTATAATTAATAAATATTATATGTGACAATAATATAATAATATACATAAAATTATAAAATCTAAATGATTTACGAACAAAAATATAAACGTAAAATATATAATTAGTTTTTCTTATATTATTTCATGTTATTCATATCTGTATATAGATTTTCCTGCGCGGATGGATTTTCTTTTATTATAATCAATAATTTTCTATAAGATTTTTACAGGATTTTATATGACGCAGATATCGTTTATGATTTTTTAAATGTAATAGTTATAGTTTTGTATTTGCTATCGTATCAAGGATGTAGCGAAACGTATTCTTAGTTGTTTATATACGTTTTAAGAGTTTACTATATTCAGAACAAATAAAACATATTTTTCCGAACAAAATTTTTGGGAAATTTTCAATTTATTAAAAAATAAAGTCATAGCTTTTCAAAAAATTTTTATTATCTTTTCTTCATTTGAAAATATTCAATTAACTTATTTTTTTGTTGATAGATAAAAATTGCCTTCATCACTTAAACTTTTCAAAAAATATAACCAAAATCATGGAAAAGATTGATCACATATTTTCGTAGAATACTTAATGTCTCGTATATACCCCATCGCCACCACGACATTCAGTTTAATGTTAATTTACTGACTGATCTTTAACATATCATTCAGCCGATATTATAATCTCAATTTAACGGAATATAAAATTTTAAAGTTCATTTACAAGTATCTAAATATATATATAATTTCATTTAATGAATTTAATCACAGCGATAACTTTCTATATATATAAAAATTAAATATATATTAAAATATATTTACATGTACATATATATAATTATTTGACCTGTTTATATCAATTGAAATAATATAAATTTTAATTGAAATTAATTTGTCTAAAAGTCATTATATGTATATTGTATATATATACGGCAACAAGAGTATTTTTATAAGTTAACATTTAAAAATCATGTTAAAATTAATTAAATATATTTATATATATGAATAAATTATATATAAATATATTTCGATAAAATTCATTCATCTATATATAATTAAAAAAAAATATATATATATTTTTTTGCAAATATGCATATATAATTATCGCAAATATAAAGTAAATAATAAATATAATTTTGCCTTAAGGATTTTGCATTAATTGAATTCTTTTTTTTTATATATCTTTGCATTTATTTACTCAAACATCATGTATATAAAATTATAAATTCATTTATTTGTGTAAAAATAATGGAATGCAGTTTACTTTTCCGATAAACGATGACATTTACAAATAATTATATTTTTATGTATATAATATGATAATATTAAAATGATTTATATATATAAATAATTTATTAAGTTTTATAAAGCGTATAGTTATTATATATGAATAAAGTCAAGTTTTGTACAAATAGACAAATAATTTTGAAATGCCTTAACATTAATTTGAATGATATCTCTGATTATATATAGTCCATTTTCGAGATGTTAAACATCCGATTTTAAAATATTATAACTGCATTTATTCTATAAAGAAATACTAGGTTTTTTTCTGTAAAACAATTATATGATGTTTGTTTTCTTTATATAATCAATTCATTCATTTTGATGGATGAAAGGGATTATGAAATATAGTGAAAAAATATATAGATCATTACCTTCTATATATATACATTTATACATATATCATTATATAGATAATTTACTGTGAAATACTTTTTATATCGCTACATTAAATTTTTTGTTAAATATACATAACATTCCTATATGTATGTACTTAAATTTACATCATTAATTCGATATATCCATATAGAAAAGTATGAAATTATTGTAAAATCATGTCACACTCTCTCTATATTCCAACGCCTATCTATATTAATATAGATATATATATATATATATATATATATATATATATATATTGTAATAAATTCATTTTTATAACAAATATTTATTAATATATATTCAAACATATATAATTATAATACAATTTGTTTATATACAATTTAACCTGTTATAAAGGTAAATTATATTTCTTTATATTACACCATTATATAATAAAAAAAAATAAAATAAAAATAATAATCCAATACTATCAATTAAAATAATTAAAAATTTTTTGAAATAAAATATTATTTATAATAATTCACGGTATATACGCGCAGAATATATTTTATTTATCCCATATTTTAATATAAATAATTAAATTATTATAGATCTTTGACAAAAATAATTGATAATTTCCGTCACCGTATAATGGCTTCCATATATATATATATATATAATAATTCTTGCATTTAATATATATATGATATTATCCGCATCCATATTATATATATAATTACATTATTTTTACTATATTATATACATTTCTAAATTATTAACCGCATACATATATATAGATATATATTAAATAAAAATTAATTAATTTTATTGTTAGATTACGTGATTTCCTACACATAAAAAAAAATGGTTTTTTTTTTACGTATTATTATTCGTATTCGTAAATATATATATATATAAATTATATAGAGATTTATATGAAAAGATAAAATTACAAAACAATTTGTCCCAAAATCTTTTTAAAAATAATAATGTGTTTTTTATTTTCAAATTTATAGAAATTACCCAATTTTATATAAATATTTTTTTTGTCTGTTTTTCATACAAATAACAAAATAAAGAGTAAATTAAAAAAAATAAATTATCATTTTGATTGTGGTTTTTTTTTTGTATAATGATATTATTTATTTAATTTTATTAAATATGAATGAATTAAATTTTGAGATTTATATTTAGATTATCGCACGCAATATATTTGTGTTTTTTGTAATTCACTCTTTTCTTTAATTATATATTGATTATGATATATAAATTTGATATTATAATAATAATATTTCCTTTTGTTTTTTTTTTTTTCATTTAGAAAATAATAATATTTTAAAAATATGATTATTAATTAATTGCTATATAATTCATTCTATAATTCGGGTTATATATAATTCCCGACACCGAAAATTACTAATCAAACCTCTACAGTAGAAGACTATTGTCGGAAGCTAAAAAACCATCCGCTGGAAACCAAAAAAAAATCGAAATATAGGCCAATTTATGATTGGTTTATTTTATAGACACTCCATAATTGATATCTATTCAATTAAAAAAAGCGTTTGAAATTTATAAATTGATTACAAATATATTACATTAAACCATTAAACATACTTGATTTTCTAAATCATTTCTTTTACCCTCGTTAAAACAACACCAAATAGATTTTCTTCCTTAAAAATTCTATTGGTTCTATCTTCGCACAGGTGAAATTAAATCTTAAAATATAATAATAAATTGCTTTAAAGGATTCAGTTGAGTTAAACTAATCCAATATACTATATATATAAACAAAACTATACAATATTTATATGTGTTAAAAATAGAACTATTTAGCTATTAAAAATCATAAGCATAAATGTAAGATTATAATGTATATTATTGTTACTTTTTATATAATAAAATTAAGCTTATATATATGCATATATTCAATTATAAAATGTAGAAAACTTATCCATATAATAACTATATACATACACTTACACTAATACAAAGTATATATATACAAATATTATTTCCCCATTCAAAATCAAATTAAGTTGTAATGCATATAAATGCAAATTATTATACTTGTCGTATTTTAACCAATATAATATACATATAAATACTATAATATATATATAGATATAAATAAAAAACCAAATAAAAGTTTCTTTTGCTTCGACACTTCTGACAAAAACCACCCCTAAATATTATATACATATGTATACATATATTTTTACTTTGGTATATATATTTACATATTAAAATTTATGTCACATTGCGTATATTTACAATATTTTATATTATTTATTTGTGCAATACTCCCCAATAATAATATAACAAAATATTACAAATTTATATATATATATTATTTTATACTCTTATCATAAAATACGTTTTATTTTACTGAATATCTTAATACATATTATTATTTAAATTTGAACTGTTTGTAATATAAACTCATCAAATATATATATTATATATATAGTATATTTTATTTTTATTTATTTTAATAAATATATGAATGTAATTCACTTCAATTTATTTTATATTTGTATCATCATATACGTATATACAATTTTGAAGTAAAATATATGCTGATATTCTATCTATTTATGTTTGTATATATATATATATTTTGTATAATTGCATTGGAATATTTTCCGTCTGTATTATGTAATTTTTTGTGCAATTATATGTATAGCTATTTTCATACGTGTAATATTTTTACAGCAAATTATATAAAATATATAAATAAATATGAAATTAATATACAATTTATACATTTCATATATTTAAAAAAATATTTATTTGAAAAAATCTTTCGAATTGCAACCGACAATTGGTTTTAGCGTCCAACAACGGCCTTGTTCTTAATTTGTTGCTTTTACGGTGTCCGTAATTAGCCCTATGACCAATCGCATGGGAAAATATGCTACTCTGTGTGAAAATTCATATTTGAAAATAACCGACAAACGCAAAACATATTTTAAGGCTTCAGTAGGATATGAACCCACGACCTCAAAATTGTGTAAGAATTTTAAGGTTGGCATTTTTATCATTTACACCACAGAGTAGATCAAATTAGTAATCGGTAAATTTTCATTATTATATAAACTACCAAAATATTCTATAAATGTTAATATTATATAGAAACTTTCGTTACGATAAAAACCATTTAATTCAAAGAAAAATTCCTTTGAACATATTTTATACATGTACATATAATATATTAAAGTATCGCAACTTATAAAAATATGAAAATGTAACTTGTTTATTTATTTAAATTTGTTCTTTTGTTTTACATATTATCGTAATGCAGTTTATGCATGTCATATATAGATAAAGTTCACAAAGTATATATAAAAGTATAATAAATTTTCATATATAATATATATATACAAATTGAGATATATGAAATATTTGCGTGAATTTTTCATATTTAAATGTAACTATACTTTTTTATTTTTATATACTTAAAAAAGATAGAATATACAAAATAAAACAATGTAATAGACGAATATATATATTTAGAAATATAAAATTCTTTTAGTTTTGCATATTATTTCTATATACTATATAGTTATTATTTTAAAGCATAAATAAATGATTCATATATGAATATAGTGACAAATTTCCTTTTATTTTTCAATATATAACATATGATTTTTTTTATTAGTTCTATCGACCTATATGAAAATATATATATAGTTATAGGTATAATAAAATCTATCAAAAATTCTCTATATGTATTGCAGAAATAATATGTAAATATCTATAGCAAAATGGAAAGAAACGATAATTAAATAGGCATAATTATATATTCCGTAGAAAATTTTAACAATTCACATTTTTCAAATCGCAATTCAAAAGGTGATGTCATTGCGTTTATTGTATTTAGCTGTGTCTATTGCTAATAGGGCAGTTTTCCAAATTTTCTTTTATTAAATATTATAAGGAATTGTGAATAGAAAAGCAAAAATTAAAGACCGACAAAGTTTTATAATTAAAAAAATAGAAAAGTAAATTTTCCGGAAAATGTTGTTCGGCTACACAACCGAATTTTTTTTATTAATTAGTTAATGAGCTAATTAGACATGTGTCTTTCAGAATATATCATTTTTTTGGAAATATATGGCTAATAATTTCCCAGTTTCCAGTCCATGATTCTAATTATATACACAAAATCAATTCAAAATCCATTATATGAATATAATGAGTAATTTAAAATAAATCTTTTATTTATGTAAAATATATAATAAAAATGATATCGCATATATAAATAATTGTATACACAACATTAAAAGTAATTTATTATTTGTTAAAAAAAAATAATGTTTTTAGAAAAATAATATGATGACAATATAATATAATATAATAATAATAATAATTGCTTATACAACAAATCTATAAAATAAATATTATATAGAGGGGTTGTAATCAAAATAATTTATATATATATATATCAGAAATATATATGTATATAAAAAAAAGGACCAAATGATATAGTGATGGTGATTTAACGCTTTGATATACTATATATATCTAACATTCAATTCTTATATTCTCTGTATTGATTTAGTTCATATTATTGCGATTATTTCATTTACTTTTTTCATATAGAAATAATATTCATAAAGCTATATAGAGTATGTAAAAATAGCTAATTTTCATAATCATATATAAGAACACAATTGAATGATTGTAATTTGAAACATTATACGTATATTTTATGTTATGGTTACAATATTTGATGTGTACTTTTATTAAATGGGGGTTACAATACACTATATATATTTATATATATTGCATATATACTATTAAAAAAAATAAAATAATAATAAAATTTATGTGGTGAGTTTTATATAGTATAAATTAGATATAAATAAATAAATTTATTGATAGGGAGGGAATGTGTTTATGATTATTATATAATCAACACATATAATATCAAAATAATCTATTTGTATGTTAAAATGTTTTTGAATGTGTGTTAATGAGTGTGTTTGTGTGTGTAGGTGTGTGTGTATTACAAAATAATAAAATAAGTTCATGAATTGGTATTATTTCTATATTCATATATTTGGGTGTCAATAGATTTATAAACACAGATTTATCGAACAAAACCAATATTTATAATAAATAATACGAATAAAAAAAATGATGTATATATGACAAAAATTAGTATTAAAATTCATGTGGGATAGAATTCGATTATTTTAGTAAAATAGACCGGAAAAATTCGAAAGAAAATCTTTATATACATATGATATAAAATGTGTAATTACCAAACAAATTAAAATTATTATGAAAATTCTATAAACAAAATAAATTTATCCTACTATATAAATATCCTTATAGAAAAGTTATTCTATATTTTAATTGATATTTTATTAAATTTTGTCCAAATTAATTTAAAATATATTAATAGTATTAAAAACTATCCTTTATTATATAAGAATTCTAACTTTCAATATTCCTTTTTTCTATAAATAACAATTAATCCTTTAATTCAATTTTATTAGAACGCACTCTAATAAAATTGATGTAAATCTTTTATAGTAATTAAAATAATAAAATACAAAATACTTCAGGTTTTATAAATGAGGATAAAATAATTAAATAATAATTTTCTTGTATAATTCACGCGATTTATATAAATAATATTGTTAGTATTATTTTTAATATTATACATATAAATACATTATTATACATATATAAATATTGTATATACATTTGAAGATCCATATCTCAAGTATATTTATTTCATATTTCACGCCTTTTTTTTTTTATAAGATTTATTGTATTTTTAAATATATTTGTAGGATATATTATTTTATATAAGCATAAATACATTTTTATGTATTAATTTATATATTAAAATAATATGTGTATAAATAGAACGATGTAAAACAAGAAAATTTATACTTATATTATATAATTTATTATATATATTGTTATAAAAACCTAAATATTAATCTTTATTAAAAAAAAAAATAGTGATTTAAATAAAAGTTAAGATAAAAGATTTTCCTATATATATATATATATAGGTATTATTTTTTATAGGCAAAATAGTTTTTTCTTTAATCTATGGTATTTAATCGCATGTATAACGTTTGATCGTGCAAATAATTATAGAAATATATCAAATTAAGGTTATTTCTATAAATAGATTATTTTTCATAAATAACATATATATATTACATAATTTGTTTTTTTTTTTTATTATTTTATAGTAGTGCCGCAAATATGTAATATGAATCGAATATATTAGATATATTCAAATATATTTATTATAATATGATATAATTTTGTGGTGTAAATTTTCACTAAATAATCCCAATAGTTATTTTAAATAAAATGTTATCATTTTATCATCTTAAATTCACATATGTACGTTTTATATAGATAGAAAAAACATATATATTCGTCATATAGATATATAATGATCAAACATTATGATAAAATTTGAAACGACGTTGTTAATCGTATAAATTAAAAAAAAAATTTATAGGGGGAATTGTATATAATTTGAATCTCATCTATATATATATATATATATATGTATTTGATAAAGTTTGACGATCAAACAACTATATTTTTATTTCTATTATATACCAAATTATTATATCTGTAAACTATTATCGAACCCATTTGGATGGATTATTAAAATATATAAATATACAAATAAATAAACATATGGAACATTATGTTCATTTAACAAATATATTTCTTATCATTTAAGATCTATTTTATATCTATAAATATATACATTGTTATAAAAACAATTTTATTTTATATATATACCATATACTATTTAATTTTAATGGATGTAATAATTCATATATTTTTTTTAATATATACTGCGCGTTAATCAAACCCTCTCACACATTACATTTTATGGCGTTATTAAAAAAAATAAAAAATATGTTTACATTTTAATATAAAAAAAAAACTCTTTTTATTTTAATTTTTATATATTTTATTATTATACATTTAATAAGGATTTATAATTGCAGAAAAATGTGATTGATTATTATATATAATTAATATATGCTTTTTCTTTTGGTTATAATCTTAATGGCTATTTGAAATATTTATGAAATTTTTATATATGGTTTTGATTATTATATTTTCATTACACTCATTTTTGTTTATATAAACTTTTATTGTTAATTTGACGAATTATATTAAAAGAATTTCAATATAGATAACAAATCTACAATTAAAAACTTTTAAAATTGTGTCTATTAATATTGCGATCAAGAGGATTCCTGCATAAAGTCTATAGAAGTATTGAGGTGAACACGCACGCAAACAATTTCTTTATTTCAAATTTCTTATATACAAATAGCTTTTCACCATTTTGTAAGTGAATTTCCACGCAATAACATTTTCATCAAAATGTTTATTTAAAATATACAACAAATAAAAAAAAAAAACATCACCTTTAAATCCAATAACATTTAAACCAAAACATATATAATAAAATAAAATGAACAAACTTTTTATTATATTATAACAAATCTATATACTATACATACTTCAAAATGATTTAAAATACAACGATCAAAAAGAAAAACGATTTATGATTATATTTTTATTATTATTACTTTTATTAGTATATATATATATAATATATTATGATTAACACTTACCCGCACTTGGCACTTCACTTACATATATATGAAAATGTAAAGTACATTTTATTTTCCCTTATTTATTTTTTTTTTTTTCATTTAATTGCTGATGTTTATAAATATATAATTTCCCATATATATATATATATAATTTCCCATATATATATAGTATACGCAACTCTAATTCCTCCTCATTTAAGCTTATATGCGTGCACGTTTAACTTAAATATATAGTTAAATGTGTGTATGTGTGTATATATTTATAATATTTTTATGAGTTAAAAGAAAAAAAAACATATAAAATAAATGTTTTATGTGATAAATTCATTTGATAAGATTTCAAAAAAAAAAAAACGCAAAAAAATAAAGCATAATTTAAATTTCTTCGCTGGTTCTATTTCAATTTTTTTTTGTTCTCTTTTAATATATATTTATATTTATTTCAGGTCTAATGGTTTAATAATCGCCTTTGCGTGATTTCAACCCCTTTTCTATATATATATATATACATTGATATATACCATATATTTTAGATTAGTATGTTTAATGTACTTGTAATTTTTTCTCTATATATATATACATATAATTTAACAAATTTATAAAGAAAATATTATTATATATATATATATATAGAATTGGTGAGTTAGTTCTATATATATATATATTTTTCATCCCCCATACATTCATTTTTTTTATATTGTTCATATATAAAAATATCATATATATGACGTGTATGTGAATACATAATACTTTGTATATTATCGCAATATTTAGTTTAGTATTTTGCGTACTACATACATATGTGTTTATTATTGAAAATGTTCACTTCTTTGCAGTCATTTTACATTCATTATTATTATTCATATATATTTTTTATGGGAAAATATACGCCAAGAAAATATAAATATATGTTTAATATGTTTAAAAAAAAAGGGTCATTCTAGCTCTGTTGTTATACATTTAAGAACATATCATGTTTTATTTAGTATTTTTTTTTTATTAAAAATATACAATCATTAAAAGCGCCACTTACCAGGGACTATCAGTGCGGGAAATTTATTTAAGAGTTTGGGATTTTGTTAAATTACTAAAATTCAATATAAATAAATTTATTAAGGATATAATATGGTATGAAGCAATCTGACAAAAATAAGAGGATTTCGTCTGACAAAATTAAGTTTTCTTAAACAATGAACTTCAGACACAGATGCAAATTCTGGAAAATACTTTTTAGATTGTAATGAAAAATGGACGAAAGATACAACAGGCACAAAACAGTAGTCAACCACATCAGAAAATCCATAATGAAATTTTATATCAATACACTAAATGGTTGATTATTATTTGTTTATAACCATCCCTGTTTTATCCTGCATAAAAACATAATAAATGTATGCATATATTTATTATAGATATATATATATATATAATTGTAAACGTTTGCGTTTCATTTAATGTGTTTAACAGCAAAATGACCACTAATTACCGTTTATTATTATTATTATTACGAGTATTACAATAATAATATATGTATATAAATATTTAAAATATATTTAAATATAAGTTAGTCAATTGTAGAATATAAAACTTTTCTATGTCAAATCATTTTTTACTATTCTGTATAAAAATTTTCATTTATAAATGAAAAGGTATATTTTTTATAAATATTTTGCGCAAAAACGATCATTTGAAATATGTAAATAAATAGTTAGATTGTAATATATAATTATTATGTTATATTAAATATAAAAAAAAAATATATACCAAGAATATTTCTATATATTATATTTATATATATAAAAAAAATATGTTTTATAAGTAAAATTTTTTGGTAAGTAACAAAAACATCTGTTCTCACATTATATTTATTTTATGTTATAATTATTTTAAATTTTTTATGATTATTATAATACAACGACCATATAATTACCATATTTTTTCCATATATGCGATATTCTATATATAATGACCGGTTGGGTGGGTGTCCTAGGTCCTAGTCCTAGTCAAATTTAGTGTTCAGATTGGGTGTCCTAGTCAAATTTAGTGTTCGGTTTATTGTACTTTTTTATTGTACCCAATATAAGTTCATATTCCCATAAAAACCATATTTGCGGTAATTCATTTCTATATATTAATTGTTTCTCCTCAGCAGAGATCGATTCTGTACAAGAAAATATAACAAATCGCAAAATAATCCTTATACATATAAGATACCATTTGGGAATTTGTTAATGTCCAAAGCGCCTCAAATATGGTTTTATTTTTGGTGCCATTAAAACCTTTTTAATGAACCGCCCCGTTTATTGTATATAGACTTTTAAATTTTATAATGCATGCGTTTAAAGGACCATTTATATCATTTATATATCTTTAATGTGTATTTTATATATAATTACATAAATAAAAGGTATAAAAAAGAGAATATAATTTCAAAAAAAAAAAATAGAAAAACATTCTAATTAAAAAACAATAATCTATTCGTTTATTATTACGATATATAGACAATTATATATTTCCTCATAGATCCTTTTTGAAATACATATTGCTAAATTATCTCTATATAATGGTGCGGTATATATACTATACCTTTCTAAATACAAAAAGAATCAATTTTTTATGTGCAATTTCATATATGATTATTTGTTCGCCGCAAAATGACAATTATAGGTTTTATATCACAAATTCATTTCCACATTATATATACTATATACTATGATACTATACTCACAGACAAAACATTTTTATAATTATATACTAAAAAAAAATGTATATTTTTATTTAATGTGAGTTTTATTTTTATCTTCAGAAATAACTAAATGAATTTAATGCAACATATTTTATAAATATATATATGTAATTTTGTTATTCATATATATATAATTTCCTTTTTTTTGTATATTTCATATTATTCTATTTCTTATAATGTATTTCCTTTTTTTTTTAAGCATTATGCTGATATAAATATATACTTATATATAAAAAAAATCATTTATTATACTATTCCTTATATATTATATGTGGACGTTTATGTCTCGTCTCTATATATTATATACATCATTATGGTTTTACCTTTATACTACAGTTTATGATAATAGCTTTTTATGTAACAAAAATGTATTCGGAAGAGGGCTTTTTATATTTCTAAAATTAATAGGATTTTAAAACAGAGATGGGCATTTATGGGAACTATATATATAATAGATTAGTTAATTGGTTTTATCCAGCATGTATATTATTATTTTATTTTTTACAAAATAAATTTAGAAATCTTTTATCATTATTTATATTGCATATCTCATATATCGTATAAGTTACGATATTTATCTCTTAATTCGTCCCTTTATATATCATCATTTTTCTACCATATTTATGTATAAAAGTTTCTTTTCGATAATGAATACTAAAGTGTATATATGCATTTGAAAACCCACACATTAAATAAAAATATACACACATAAAATAATCCATGTATATCCATTCATTAAATCATCGCATTTCATTTCATATATATATATATATATTTCTTTTTATAGTTGTTCCTTTTTCGATGCGTATAATAAGTTAACAAATATATCATTTCATATATAAATTATATATATACAGTTTTTATATATGATTTTAATGAATGAATGAAGCTATATATATATATACTGACCACCACAATAGCGTATGTTATTTTATATTATAGATCGTGTAATGTTGGTTACAAACCTTTCAAATATTTTACCTTTACAATATATACGTATACGGTGAAACACAACGCAGAATATATATACGTATACTATATATAATTTTATTGAATGAAAATATAAAAAAAATTTAATCAAAGACCGAAATAAAACCAAAAATATATCTAATGATTATATAAATATATATATATGAAGTTGTATTGATATATAAAACAACGAGTATAGAAAATTATTAAATTGTTATATTAGTATATAAATATATTATAATAAATATTCTTTTATTTGATCATCACCTTTATATATATAGTATATCTATTCGACGGTATAAAAAAAATATTTTTAATATAGTATATTTTAAATACATGACATTTGAATTTTTTTTTTGTTTCTTCTTACTTTTATTTGTTCTTTTGTATATCATTCCTTTTTTATATTCTTCTTATATTATATATTTTTATTTGTTGTTTTTTTAATTATAATCTTTTAAAATATTACATGATGTGGATGATTTTTCATTCATATGTACAGGTATATATTTAAAGGTATATATTTAAAGCGATGGTCATTAAGTCAATCAAATGTGGATATATGTATATATAGAGATGCGGCATTTGGGAAATTTTAATGAATGAATCACATATTTACCCATATATGTATTATAAACATTTTTTTTTAATATAATTTGTCTTTATACACTGCTTTTTGTATATAACGTTTACTTATAATATTATTATTCATTGTATACGATGAATGAACATTGGTCACGTAAGATGATTTTATTTGAATGTAGATGCGATGATTATTTGTATAAAAGTACCAATTATATATATTATAAATTGTAGGAGGATTGCGTTATTATATTTATTATTATATATTTTTTAATATTTAAAAATACATTTAAAGAAATCAATGAAATACACACAAAAATATATTTATGAACATTTAATATTTTCGTTATTTAAATATATATATATAAGGAATTCATATATATAGAGGTTAATTACCATAATATAATTATTCATGACTGGTGATTTGACTATATTGTACCTTTTTTTATATAATCTAAGTAATTAAAGATTTTGTTATGAGAATATATTCTTAACAAAATTAAAAGATTTTCTTAAAATTAGGATTTTCTAAAATCTAAATAATCTGAATATATTCATTTTAATTTTGTTTTAAACAATATTTACAAAGTTATTAACAAACAATAATTATAAAAAATATATGTATATATACCTTAAAAAGTTTATCGCATCGCATTATGTTAAAAGCGTTAATTTATACATTTTAACCTTATAAATATTTTCTGAATATATATGAAACTTAAAGGAAAAGGAAAAAAATATGTCAACTTGCACTAATTGTGCTCACCAAAAATATAAAAATTGCTTTCACATAAATATAATAATAACATTTTAGCATGCTCAAATTATATTATGTATATATTTCTAAATAAATCGCGTGTCCAGAAAAACTGTTATACGCAACATATAAATATAAATAAGTACATTAATGGTACTGTATATTACCATCAGGATATGTGATATATAGCAGGATGTGATAAACGTAAAAAAACTATGTATATATACATTTAACTTTTAACTTCAACGTTATATTTGAATACCGCATATATCGATATAGTATGTGTGTATATTCAACTAAATTTTGTTTTAATCGTTACATTATTATATTTACGTAAAATATTTATGCAAAATGGTATATTTATATATCGGTATAGATTAAAACATGTTTTCGACATAATAAATACATACATAAATACAAAAAGTATTACCTGTATAAGCGCTGTATATCGTACCTTTGCCTACCTACCTATATACATTTCTATATGTATATGCATAACAAACAATTTAACTTAAATAATGTGTATACAGAAATATAGTATTAGCATTTTAGCTTGTATAATCCATGTGTAAGAATTTTGTACTTTTTTACATTATAATAAAATGGTATAAAGTGAATTTACATGTTCTTTTTTTTTTTAATATATTTTGTTAAGAAAATTGTTTGATTTTCTTTTTTAGACATGAAGCTTTTAGCTTTTATACGTATGTATATATATAAATATAAGAAAAATTAAATTGTTGATTGACCCTTTTTGAATACACTTTATGATAAAGTAAAAACACGTCGCTAATTTCTAAAAATTTATTGAATATATGAAAATGGTCATTTATAAAATCTATATGTATAATATTTAAGGACATAAAAGTAAAACTATATATAAATATAAATACATGTAATCTATCAAATGATATTTATCGCTGTTTTTTTTTCAAAAAAGGATTTTCTCTATATCTAATAAATAAACACAAATCTACAAATATATTACTATATATGAAAATCTATAAATATGATGTGATTTATTAAATATCATCAACACATTGATGAATATATAAAGTTTACAATGAAATGCAAACCAAATAAAAAAACAAAAAAATCAATCATGTATTACTTTTAGAATGATCCTTATTATGATGAATAGAATTTTTCAATTCAAATGATTTATTTGAATCTATTGATTCATCAATGGAATTTAATGATTTATTATTAATTGATTTATTTGATTTGTTTATTGATTTATTTGATTTGTTTATTGATTTATTGGATTTGCTTGATTTATTCGAAATTGAATCATCCGATTGTTGGCCACGTACCGGTTTTGATGATATACGTATATCCAATGCAAATAATAATTCTTCTTTCAATGCTTGCCATGGTGTTATCTTTTTTTTTTTGTAATGTACCAATAACCAATGTTAATTTGTATTTTACAAAAATTGTTTAAAACAGAAATTATATTACGATATATACCTTTTCTGCAATAGCCACTTCCTTACAATTCCATATAAATTCTGCAAATCCAATTATTAAACCAGATGCACAGCCACCGACTAATACTAAAAATACACCACCAACATTACCCATTTCAAGATCAGCATTATCACTAGATTGCTCAACATCTTCTTCACATGGACCATTGGCATTTACTATTTATTTATATATTGTATAATTAAATTAAAATCATATATTGTAATTTATTCATTTTAATGAAGATTTTAATAAATACCATTCATTTCCTTCCACCATTTTTCCTTTAATCTATGTAATTTTCCCTCTTCTTGTAATTTTAAAACGGTTTGACTTATATGCGTACGATAAGGAGCATCTATATATGAATGAATATATATTAAACAGATATTAACCAATTTAGATGTATTTTAATAATTAATTTTCATTACTCATTGGCATTGCTATGCCATAACCCTTTGAATCCAATAGGCCACCAACTTTTGTTAAATTACAATTACGATTGACAATATATTCAATGGATGATGATTCCATAAAGAATGCATATTTTCTTGCACTTTTTGCAACACGAGCTTCTCCTTCTTCATTATTTTGAACGAATACTGTTGGTTCTGAAGATTCCATAGCCGCATACATCCTTTGATATAACGAAAAATTTGATTCCTATGACAATAAAACAAAACAAAAATTTTAAAACAAAAAATAATAATAAAAGCAATAATTTTAAACATACCTTAAAAAATCCAAGTGTACTTCCACCTTTTACAGCACCATATTTTATTTTATGTTGTTTTGCCAAATCTGCAGCACTATTAATTTTTGCATCCATACGTTCCATGGTTAAAAAGGCAGCTAAATTTGCCGTATACGATGAAATAACGATTAATGCAAAAAACCACCATGAACCAGCAATTAATCGTGTTGATGCACCTCTATATGTAATATTCAAATTTATTATTTATTCGAAATTGTTTATACTAAAATAGTTAATATTATAATTATACTTTGGCAATAAATCACATCCTTGTTGTAAAATTGATCCAACTGTTAACCATGTACAATTTGTAAATGTCCATAAATTTTCTAATTCCTCGGGATTATCATCACATGGATGTGGATTCTCCCAATCTTCTGAAGACATTCTACATTTGGTTTTTAAATAGAACATAAAGAAATTGATCGAATTGTAATAAAATAATGATTAGTTAATTAATTTTAATACCTCGCTAATCCGAATAAAAACAATGACACCAAAAGATATGCTGTTAATGAATACAACCATACGCTTAGTGATAGAGGTGACAAAAATGAAAATAAACTCGGTGGTTCTTTTATTGGTTTAGCAAACAATATACTGATTCCTGTGAATGTTCAGAAAATGTTTAAGAAATATAAATAATCAATCCAGATTGATTACTTTTATATAAAATTTATTACCTAGTGTCATAAATGGCATTGAAAAATCCACAGCTGTACGTCTTGAATAGGTTATTGTTAAATCACAAATCGCCATATCTGCTTTCTAAAGGGAAAATTTATAATAATATTTTATATTTGTGCAAAAATTTTGATTTAATTTTCCAATATTTTATATATTACTTTCTTTTTTTTTTGGTACTATTTTTTATATTGTATTAATTAACTACTACAAAATGCTACCACAAATCACATTCACAACTATAGATATTTATAGGTATATACTTCCAATTTGTATTTTATAGGATGGTTTGAATTTTTGGTATAATTAATTGTTAAAAATATTAGAATGAAAATAATATTATTATTTATTTATTTTTTGTTCCAATATATATAATTTAATATGCGAGGATATACTTTTTTATGGAAAAACATTCGCAATTAGTGTGTGTAAATCAAAAATGTCTGTAATTAAAATTGGATTTGTATTAAATCTAATAAAAAATAAATAATGTTTTTTTTTTTTAATTTTAAATTACTCGATCCAAAAGTTGTTTGATAAGACCATCCCATTTTTTAGTAAGTTTATTAAATGAACCATAACCATTATCGGGAACAATTTCAAATTGATATTTAAAACCTAAAACTTTAGCAATACTATCAATTAAATCAATTGAGTATCCTTCAAATCGATCATTTCCTTCTAAGTGTTCACCTTCTCCAGGTACTCTTTAAACAAACCAAAAACAAAAAGATTATTGCGTTGGTAAACGAAAAGATAATACACGTTTCTTAATAATTATATATTTTTACAATGACTTACTTTAACTTTAAAAATGGCATTCCCAGCCGTGATGATACAATAAATAATTTATTTTTTAGCGATTCACCAATTTGTGCGTATGCATCAATCAATGGACGTGTTATATGAATACCATCCTCACGCTTCCATTCCGCAATCTTTTTAAACCCATCACTAGAATATTCTAATATTTCCAGAAAAAAATTAACACGTTGACCTTTTTCATTGAATTCAATTGGTCCAGTCATTCCATTTTCAATTTTCTATATTCGGTGCATTAAAGGGATATATATTTAAACATTAATGTTCTAATTTATTGTTATCCAGTAAAAATTAATTATATACTTTATCAAATGCTTCTAATATACGTGTTCCTTGTTTCCATTGTCTTGCTTTTGCACATTTTAATGAATTCGGTGATAAATCATTAAATGAATTAAATTCTCGTAAAACGGATATATACAAACGAACCGCATCGTATAACAAAGCGGATTCAGTCTATAATTTAATTTAGTAAATTATATTATAATTTATGTTAAACTCAACCTTTCACAATTCTATTCCATATATTCAAATTCAGATGAATACCTTAATTTTTTGTGAATCAATTGCCGTATAAGTACCATTATGACGCATTTCACCTTGACGCCATTCATGGACAGCACTTGATACATCAAAACTTTCATGATTTATCAAACGTAATGTTGTTATATTTGATTTAATTAAATCATTTAAATCGGATAAATCAACTGTATAGCCATCCGGTGATGTTATTATATAATTCTATATATATATAAACAAATATATTCAAGCTGATATTGAATCACATAATTGAATTTTCTAACATATACACTAAACTGTGTATATACTGACCTGATAAATTTCCAACATTTTTACCTCACTTGCTTGTTGAAAAATATTTAAAATTTTCTCTGGGCTACAATCTATAATAATTCGTGATTCACCCGATTGTTGAACTTCTTTCAATAACGATCGATAATCGGAATCAACATCTAATTGTCTAATCGTTATTGGTTTATCACCGGGATTATGATTTTTTAAAACATCTTCTAAACGCATTAAACCTTATTTTAAATTACAAATTGATTAAGATAAACAAAAAGTCAATTTTTTATTTACATATTGTATATATTATATATATATACTAACTGTCATCATTTTCATAGAGTATTGTAAAACCAGTTGTCCAATCATAATCTTGAATTACTTCTGCTAAGGCACGTGTAAATAAATTATTTATTGGATGAACACTTCTACTAAATAAATGATTTGATGGATAGATTTCTGGTTCCCACATTGTATTTATATGTGGTATACCTAATTCATTACATATTGAAGCAACTATTCCTATAAATATATATTGAATATATTGAATTTATCTAATTTTGTTTGTTTATTTTTTATAATATACCAAAAGTTTCAATTGAACTTGGTCCAAATATACCAGCAACACCTTCACTTGCCAATTCACATGCAATATTTTCAGCTTCAAATGAATTCATTCGATCGATATGTTTAATAATTGGTAAAAATTGAATTTCTGAATTGTACATATTTTCACGTACAATTGAATAACGAAATGCCATTTCCGCTTCATAATTGTCATTATGAAATATTCCACCTATAAATTTTCAGTCATAAAATATTATATATATATATATACATGATTAATATCCTATAAAAATATTTATTATAATTAATAATAAAATTGCGCGTTTCTATATTATAATATAGAATATGAAAATGGGTTATATATATATAGAATTTTTATATATAGATATATATATACGGTTCTATATGATAAATGAGCGCAATAACTTTAAAAAAATCTTAGAGCATATAAATTATATATTATAAACTTAAAAATATAACATACATAAGCATATGTTTTTTTTATACATACATCTATATGTAAAAGTATTTTTGGATATATCGAAAGTATTTTTGGTATAAAATTTTCAAGTGTTTTTATTATTTTTTTACGTTATGGTTATAAAAATAATTTATATGACCAATTAAAACTTTTTTCTTTTTAAATAATCAGAACCATTTCATTACAGAACCAAAAAAAAGAAAAAGTGAAAAACTAAAATAGCTTACCTATGGAAATTTGTTTTTTTGCTATTCCAAATCCAATTAAAACACATAACAAATACAATTTCACCCACATATATGAAATAATATTTTTTTATATTCCTATTTCAAAATTTTTCTATAAATACTATATAGTAATAAACCAAATATGTCAATTTGTATTTTAAATTTTATACGACATTGATATTCGCAAAGCAAAGTATAAATAGTTACTAAAATTCATTCTGAAAACATTTAGAATATATGAAGATTATAACTTTCTCTCCTTAATTGAATATATATATATGCCTTAAAATGAACTGCCTAATAATATAACAATAATAATAAAATGTTTATTTTCGGAAAATGCATAATATATGACCGGCCTGCACTCGTTGAATGCACTCGCTATATCTCTAAAAATTCATTTTATTGATATATTATATATATTTAGAACCGCATTCAAATATATGTATATAACACTTCGTTCAATAATGTGTGTGACTGACACATAGATGGCGTCCCTAGAACTAAATCAATATTTTTTTTCGCATTTGGCAACCTTTTTAGGCTTACTGTCAACATCATATGTTAATCAGATCATTTGTTTACAAGTTACAGTGCTATAAGTGACGCTATTTTTGTGTTTTAAAAAAAAATGAATTCAAAGCAATTCCGTGTGCTGATTTATCATTGTTTTTTAATGAAAAAAAATACTGTTCAATGCCAGGAATGGCTTGAAAAACATTACTCGGACTCTGCTCCATCAAAAAGAAGCATTTGTTATTGGTATGCCGAATTCAAACGTGGTCGTACAGACACCGATGACATTCCATCTACTGGAAGGCCAAATGACGCTGTTATTCCGGAAAACGTTGAAAAAACACTGAAAATCATTATGTCCAACCGTAAAGTGAAAGTGAGGGAGATTGCTGACATTCTGGAGATATCAGCAGGCAGTGTACAAACCATAATACACGAACATTTGGGTATGAAAAAGGTGTGTTCCAAATGGGTGCCGCGTTTGCTCACACCGGAGCAAAAACAACAACGAACCGATGATTCAAAGAGCTGTTTGGACATGTTTACGCGCAATAAGTCGGAGTTTTTGCGACGGTACATCACAATGGATGAAACATGGATCCACCATTTCACTCCAGAGTCAAATCGGCAGTCTGCTGAGTGGCATGCAGCCGGCGAAAGCCGCCCAAAGCGACCAAAGACGCAGCAGTTGGCTGGCAAGGTTATGGCGTCTGTATTTTGGGATGCGCATGGAATAATATTCATCGACTATCTCCAGAAGGGGCAGACCATCAACAGCGACTATTATATAGCGTTATTGGAGCGTTTGAAAGTCGAAATCGCAAAGAAACGGCCTCATATGGCGAAGAAAAAAGTGTTGTTCCACCAAGACAATGCACCGTGTCACAAATCAATGAAAACGATGGCAAAATTGAACGAATTGGGCTTTGAATTGCTTCCCCATCCACCGTATTCTCCAGATTTAGCCCCCAGCGACTACTGGCTCTTCGCAGACCTCAAAAGGATGCTCCGTGGTAAGAGATTTGGCTCAAATGATGAAGTAATCGCCGAAACTAACGCCTATTTTGAAGGCAAAGAAAAATCGTTTTACAAAGGCGGTATCGAAAGATTGGAAAAGCGTTGGAATGATTGTATCTCCCTAAAAGGGGACTATCTTGATGAATAAAAACGAATTTTGGCAAAAAAATGTGTTTTAATTAATTAGTCACACACATTATTGAACGAAGTGTTATATATGCAATTTAAAAATAAACATATTTGTTTAGTATTTTATCTAATAATCTAAAATTGTATATGTATGTATGTTTGTGATTTTTATTCGAATGTTATATTTTATAAGTTATAAAATGAAGATGCCTCTGTGTTTATTTAGATATTGAATAAAACGACTTCCAATTCAGGTAAAACAAACATATTAAGGTATATATAGATAAATGCAACTCCAATAATATATTATTATATAGTAAATATGTGCTAATATAATACAAACAAAATCTTTAATTTTTACTTTAAAATTGTGCATATAATAAATTTAATTAACATATCTATAACTTATTATCTAATTTTGAACTAATTTTATTTAAAATTTAAAAATTTAATTATCAACATTTGTTTCTTTTGTTATATCATTACGTTTTTTAATATCAACATTGGACAAATATGATTTATTTGATTTAACTGAAACAGCATCTGTGTTTTGTACTACTAAACTTATCGGTTTCGTACGTGTACGAATATCTAATGAAAATATTAATTCTCTTTTAAATGCATCCCATGGTGTAATCTAAAAACCAAAATGTAAACGAAATTCAATACAAAATAATAATAATATGTATCATCAGATAATTTTCATCAATTTATATTTACCTTTTCATTAATTGCAACTTTTCGAATATTCCATAGAAATTCTATGATTCCTATAAAAATGCCAGCACCACAACCAACAATTAAAACTAAAAATACACCACCAACATTTGCCATAGCCAATTCATCATTACCATCGCTCGAACTCGATTTGTCATCATCACAATGACCTGGTTGAACGGCTTTATATTTAAAAGAAAAAAATCCATCATATTTATAACATAAAGTTCATTCCTTAAATCAAAAAATGTATAATATCATTTACATACTATTCAATTCTTTCCACCATCTCTCTTTTAATCGTTGTAATTTACCGTCTTCTTGTAATTTTAAAACTGCCTGACTAATTGTCGTTCTATACGGTGAATCTTTTAATTTTAATTTAATTTATTGCAGTTATTATATATATTAATATTATAACACATAAAAAACGATAGTTTATTTCTAACTAGTCGTATATATATACTTACTAACTGGCATAGCAATTCCATAACCTTTTGAATCCAATGGACTACCAACTTGTGTTAAATTACAATTACTATTAACAATGTATTCAATTGATGATGATTCCATAAAAAATGCATATTTATGATCACTTTTAGCAACACGTTCTGCACCCTCCTCATTATTATTGGTAAACACTGACGGTTCTGCAGATTCCATTGTCGCATACATTCGTTGATACAATGGAAGACTAGAATCTCTAAAAAATGCAATTGTACTGCCTCCCTTCAGTGCACCATATTTGATTTTATTTTGTTTTGCTAAATCTTCTACACCGGTAATACTTGCTTCCATACGTTCCATCGTTAAAAATGCAGCTAAATTAGCCGTATACGATGAAATAACGATTAATGCAAAAAACCACCATGAACCAACGACTAAACGTGTTGATATAGCTCTAAACATTGATTAAAAATAATATTTTTACAATCAAACCTATATTGGTAAATAAAAATAAAGAATATTAAATGTTTATACTTTGGTAATAAATCACAACCCTGTTGCATAATTGAACCGGCTGTTAACCATGTACAATTTTTCATATTCCAAATCGATTCTAATTCCTCTGGATTATCATCACATGGATGTGGATTTTCCCAATCGTCTGAAGCCATTCTAAAATAAACGTAAAGAGAGAATTTTTCTTTTTCTTTTCATATAGCTAAATCAAGTGCGAACAAAAGTTTCTATATACATCTTATCCTTCAACAACGAATTACCTTGCTAATCCATATAATATAATGGATACCAAAAGATATGCAGTTGCCATATATAACCAAACATCTAATGATAATGGTGATGTAAATGAAAATACACCAGGTGGTTCTTTTCTTGGTTTTGCAAATAAAATACTTATACCTAATGTCATAAATGGCATTGTAAAATCAACGGCTGTACGACGATCATATGTAATGGTTAAATCACAAATTGCTAAATCTGCTTTCTGAATAAATATGTTTTTTTTTTCATTATATTTATCTATCTCATATGTTATACGTCAGTTATAACTGATAAAACGTACCCGATCCAATAATGTTTTAACTAAACCATCCCATTTTTTTGTCTCTTTATTATACGAACCATGTTTATTGCCTTCAACAATATCAAATCGATATTTAAAACCAATAACTTTTGCAATACTATCAATTAATTCTAATGAATATCCCTTAAAACGATCATTTCCTTCTAAATCTTCACCCTCTTTCTTTTCTCTTTTTTTTTTGGTTGTTATATGAAACAAAATAGTAAACATTTTTATCATTAATATCAACAAATATATATATAATAATTAATAATATTTTATACCTTTCCCCTAAAAATGGCATTCCAAGACGTGAAATAACAATAACTGTTTTATTTTTTAATGTATCTAGAATTTGTGTTGTTACTTCACTTGATGGTCTCGTTGTTTTTACACCATTTTCTTTATCCCATTGACCAATTTTTTTAAAACCTTCTTTTGCGAATTCCAAAATTTCCAAATAAAAATTTGAACGTCTTCCCTTATCATCGAATTCAATTGGTCCTGTCATTCCTTGATATGATTTCTATTCGAGAAATAACAACATTTTATATTCTCTATCTATTTTTTGTATTTATAATCATTTCATTTCATCAACATACATTCATCGATTGTAAAATTTGTAATCCTTGTTCCCAACGATTTGACGAATAGCATTTTAATGGTTTAGGTTCCAGATCAACAGCTGAATTTGGATCTTCAATGGCAGATGCAAAAACATGTACAGCATCATGTATTAATGCTGTCTCTGTCTGAACATATATAAATATATAATAATTTTTAAAACGTAACCATTAAATAATTTAAATCTGATTAAATAAAAAGTTAACAAAATTACTTTAATCCTTTCGGGATATATATAATACGAATCATTACGACGTATTTGACTTTGTCGCCATTCATGTACGGCATTTGTTACTTCAAAACTTGTGGAACTCATCATACGTACCGTTGTTATATTCGATCGAATAACATTTTGTAATTCGGATAAATCAATTGTATGCACATCAATTGATGTTATTATATAACTATGATATTCTTCCATAATTTTAACATCAACAGCCTGTTGCAATACATTCATTAATACATTTACATTACAATCTAATACAATACGTGATGCACCGGATTTTTCAATTTCCTTTAGTAACACCTTATAATCGGGTCCCGGTCCTAATTGACGTACCGTTACCGGTTTATCACCTGGCTTATGCATTTGTAAAACATCCTCTAAACGCATTAAACTATTTTCATCATCATAAATTAATGTAAAATCAGTCCAATCATAATCATGAATAATTTCGGCTAATACCCTTGAATACAATGCACTATCTGGATAGAAATTTCTTGTAAAATTATGTAATCCCTTGGAATACAATCGTTCGGGCACCCAATTTGTTATAATATGTGGTATACCAATTTCATTACAAATCGATGCGACAATACCCGATGAAAATATTGCATTTGGACCGAATATTGCAACAACCCCCTCGGATGCAAAACCACAAGCTGAAAATGAAAAAGGTTTTTATACCCATTATTATAATATATAAATACAAAAAAAACACACACACATATTATATGAATATATTCAAAAAAAATTTTAAAATTATAAATCTATATAGTGCATGAAAACTCTGGGAAATTTTGTGTATATAATATGATAGAAGTTTTTCTTTCGTTTCAAATAAATATAATTGTAGATTTTTTTTTATTTTTGGTTAACATTTCATCACATATTATTTTGGTAAAAGTAATTTAAGTATGTAAGTATATAAATGCTATGTGAATATTTTTGAAAATATAATTTTTTTTCCAAAGCCGCATTTTTGCGCTATCTCAATAATTATTACTATATAATAATAATATTTATAAATATTTGGATATATAGAAATTGTTTTAATGCTATTTTTTTAGTAGCATCATTATTTAATATATATACACACATTTAATTTTTTGTTTATTTTCAATTCATATATATACAATACTTATTTCTTAATCTAATTGTATATATTTCTATATATACATTCTTTTATACATTAAACGATATTCCATTATAAACATTAATAAGACATAGTAAAATAAATATTCAAATTATTATATATGCATACGCATCTTATAAATATGCATTTAAATTGTATTTACATTATTAAAATATATATAGTATAGTATATATACTTACCAATTTTTTCAGCTTGAAAAGAATTTAATGGATCAATCCTTTTGATAATTGGAATAATTTCAAAATATTTTGTATATTTATTTTCATTTATAATTGAATTACGAAATGCAATTTCAGTTTCATAATCATTACCATTTTCATTAAATAAACCACCTGCAAAAAAAAAAAAAATATGCACAATTTAATGATTGTAAAACACTTTCTTTATATATAAAATTATTATTGAGAATATTACCAAAAACATTTATATTGTTAATATTTAAAAATTAAAACATTCATGATATATTAATAACTAATCAAAATTGTAGCATTTTAATTTATTTATTTTATTTTCATATATAAAAGTTTAATATATAAACACAGTTTTTTTCTGTATATTAAATAAATATGTTTTACTATTCAATATTTATATATATATATATATATATATATTTATATATATATATATATAAATATGAAAATACACGCGACCCACAATATTTGGATAATATATATATTTTATCGTTTCCACATTTTAAAATCATCTCTTTATATATATAATCACATACTTAACTAAAAATACGCTTACAAAATGAAAATATTATTTAAAGTATAAGAAAAATATACAAAAAAAAAAATTAAAAAAATATTGACGTCATTTAACGATAAATCATAAAATATTATATTCATGTATATTTATTTAACAATTTTATAATATTTATAGCAATTATATTATAGGAAAAAAATAAATAAATACATATATTATGAAATTTAACATTTTGTTTTGAATAATTAACGATGAAATAATAAAATATAACAATTAAAAATGTTATCACATTTATTCTTTTATCACACACACCGTACCGCATTAAATGCGTTAATCTCCTGTTTTATTTAATATCGCACTTACCAACTGGTATTTGTCTTCTTGCATTAATTTCATTACAATTTAAATAAAATAATATTATAAAAAATAAAACACTTGATTTTATTAACATATTATTTCTTTAACTAATATACAAATGAAATTGTTAATAAAAATAAAAGGATTGTAAAATTTTCAAAAATCACTTAATTAATTTCGTGGATAATTAATTATTATATAGGAAGATTTTATCTCATGATCACGATCTTATGGTAAAAATATTACTAAAATTCAAATCAGATTTTTTTGTATAAATTTTCATTGAGTAAAAAAAATTAATTTTTATATATTTATATATTGTAAAAAAAAGAAAAAAGAAAATCAAAACAAAAAAAAAACGAACGAATTTATCTGCGTATAATATTTTTCCATATGTATGTGAAATTTTCATGAAAAATATTATTTTTGGAAGTTCTATAGATGATGTTTTATATGAAAATTGTGTTAATAGAATATTTATATATAACTTCTATTAGGTAAACCGATAGACAACATCATTATAAACAGATATATAGATAATATAATAAAATTGTGTGTTTTTGTTTAATTTTTTTTTTTTTGTATTTATCAGCCAAAAAAATGTTTTGTATATCAACAAAATATATATATTGTTGATATTCTGTACATCATTCATAAACTTATATATTTTTAGATAAAAAACAACAAACGTCTGTCGTAAATGCAAAAAAAAAAAAAATTGAAATAGAAATAAGAAAACATATGAAAAAGTTGTGTGTGAGTTTTACTATAAAAAAAAAAGAATTATATTCGTTTTTTTCTAGAAAATAAATTAACATTTTTGTGTGTAATATCAACAAAGATTTTGTTTTTTTTTTTTTAATTATTGCCGGTGCATTCTTTTATAAATATCATCATATGTGTTTTGATATAGTAATAATAACTCATCAAAAACTAACACAATAATACAAAATGCATGTATAGTATATATATATTGAGATTTTTCAAAATATCGCATTTTTTTTAAGAAACACATTTATTTTGTTTTTAAATAAAACAGCTGATTTTTCTATATATACTAGCCATTTCCATAATATTAATAATCAAGAATTTTACTCACATATAATTAAATCTTAGATATACAAACATTTTATTATATTTCAACAACAATATGTTTTTATAAATTAGAATTTATATCTATACGGGTTTTATATAAAGTAATAATGGATTTGGTTTTGGTTACCATTGCACTGCATCTGAAATGCATTTCACGGAAAAAAATGTATATTAATAAAGCCATACAGAATATATAGGACACGGTAATTAATTCATTAATAAAGCGCATTATGTTCTTAGATTTCATATTTATATTCTTAGAATAATGTTCAGGAATTCATTCGATAGATAGCTAAATGCTATAAAAGTATGGATATAGTAAAACTGTCAATTTATCCATTCTTTTAACATAGAGGCCAAAATGTAAATTCGGAAAATTCAGTTGTGTGTTGAAAATAAAGATTGTCTACAGTTAAACTTAAGTTCAATTACATTGATTTTCCTATTCAATCTGAATCACTTATTTTTCACCATATGGCACTTACATTACTCTATCTTATTTCTGTTGTCTGAAACGACAAGAATTTTTGTTGATAATTTTAAAGTATTTTATCAACTAAATACCACCTTCAGACAGTGTTTAGTCAATCTTATTAATTCGACATAGTCACAATTCTATATAAATTCATCACTTTTGTCAACAATTTATTCAGGTTTTTTTTTTCTTTCCATTAAACACCAAATACATATTATTAATTATTTTGCCGATCCAATTTCCGCATAATAAAAAAAATCATCTAAATTTTATTATATATATACTGAACAATATATATAATAATAATACTTATGAATATGAATGCCAAGCAGTGAAACAGTAACACATAAACATGATATCAATCATAATAGTTTTTTTTAAATTGATTTTGAATATATAACAAACATATATCTGAGGAGTTAATGAATAAATTAATTATAATACATGAATCACTCAAAATATATAGACAACTATTATTTATAAATACATATATCAGGTATATAAAAACTATTTTGAATTGCGTCTCATTACTCAAAAAACAAAAATCTATCAACATGTTGTATATTTTGTTATCAAATCATCAAAAGATTATTATTATTATTATTAAGTGAATAACTGAATGAATATAATTTAATCGAAGTACGACAAAAAATTATTCAACTATAAATAATTTTTATTTAAAAAAAACTAACAGATATATATTATATACAAAGCTTAATGGACTTAAAAAATAATTTTTAATCGTTCATCTATTCATTTATTAGATTTTTTTTTTGTTTGGTTTTGTAAAATGTTTTGAAAACCTACGCGGTTTGTCAATATTTTTTTATATTTATTTATTCTTCTTGTTTTATATATACACATCATCATATAATATTTCAACACACATTTTTAATTCTTTCATCTTTTGTTATTCAAATTTTTTTTTCATTCATTCATATTCATTCCATTAATAATCTTATTGTATTGTTTTTTTTTTGGTCAATATATAAAAGGTAAAAAATTAAAGAACTTTTTTTTTTGTTTTTGAATGGTTATATATACATATATTTATAATTTATATAATAAAAATGTCAATATAATATCATTTGATAAATTTTAAAATAGCACCTCTAAAAGAATATAGTATAGAAATGATTGTGTGTTGATGTATCATATAAGAATTGAACGGAAAAACAACACCAAAAATATTATTAAAAAAAAAAAAATTAATGAACATGTACGCGATAGATAAACACGATATTTTTTTTTGTTTTAAATATATCAATTAATAATTAATTATATAGTTTAGTTTCAGGAATGTAATATCTTTTGCTTATATATAGATATATAACATGGTTATTTTTTTCTTTTCTTGTTTTTATTATATATTTGAAAATTCAAATCAAGGAACTATTCAAAAGTTTTAAACGTATCGTTGACATTTGATATTTTATATTGCTTAAAAGTTGTCCAGTATTTTACTTTTTTAACATACCCTTTTTGGGAAATAATTCGTTGAGCTCTTAGGTCAAGATCTTTGTGTAAGACTTGTAAGAAAATCATTGAAATTATTGTTTATATAAATAAAGGAATTGAAAAATATATATGTATATAGTTATCTAATATAAAATTATATGCGGTATATATAAAAAAACGTGTTTCGAAAAGGTAAACATTTTCAATATTTATATATAATTATATACGTTAATAGTCTCGTAAATCAATGGTTATATAGCTAAATTAACTTATCACACAAAGATCAACCATATATATAGTATATAATATTTATTTTATATACAGGTGTGTTATGTATGATATATATGATATAAATAGTTATATATATTTTCTATATATCTATAGTTATTTTCTACAAGATAAATGAAAAAAAAAAACAAAAATTCAACGAAGATAATTTTTTTTGTTAAATACCACACGATCGTCGTAAACATAAAAACATTTTCATTCAATATACAATATATATAGATAGATTCAACATGTATAAATATATTATTTTTTATATTGAGATAGCTCACATCAATTTGGTATTCGCTGTTTGTTTAATAAAAAAATTTCCTTATCTTTTATATATAAATATATAAATAATATACCTGCTTTGTAAATATAATATACATACATATATTGTGTGCGTGTGGTGTTTATATTTTTTTAAGATAAACCATACCATATATGCATAAGAGAGATTATTTAGAAGAAAAAATGTTTATTGAAAATTATGCAAATTATATTATACAATTTAAAAAAGAAAATAAAAAAATTAATTATGTTGTAAATTAGGGTATATTAAATTCTAATAATAATAAATGATTTTAAATGATTTAAGTTTTTATTTATTCATTAAAAAATAGATATGATAATAATAAATTGTATATTATTCAATATATAATCAATCGTAATCAATTTCTGATATGTACATCATATGTTTCATTACTTATAAGTTATATAAGTTATGACCTTTTCAAAATATATAGATGAATCATTCCAATTGAAGAGATACTTATCGGGGATGTTGATTTTTAAATTATGCGAAGAAAAAAGAAACGTTAGAAATTGATTAAATTTTTAAATTATGCGAAGAAAAAAAAACGGTCGACTTTCCTAAAAACTTGGTTAGGTGTTTAACCAAATTATTTGTTATCAGCTAATTATCCACGTTCGCCTTTCAGAACATCCTATCCTCTTGGAAATCTGGCTAATAATTTCACAACCTCGACTATGATTCTAAAGTGCGTATATTCAATATAATATTATAAAATTTTATAAAATCATCAATTGTGCAAAAATATTGAGATACCAAAATGTTCAATATAATCGATTTATATAAATGTCACCTGTTTAAATTGTCTCGCAGGTATATCAATCAATAACTTTTAAAATTAATTTTTTATCCGAAACATAATAGACCAAATAACACAAAATTCATATTAAATAATACAAAATTCATTCATTTATCTATATATTAAAACCGATCGAATAGAGTTTTTTTGTTTTGTTTTTTAAGTTCATATTTAATTCAAATCACCAAAAATTATTAATGAATTAACATCTGAAAGAAAAATGATGAATGAAAATTTATTAGAAAAATAATCATGAAATATGTCATTAAAAATATATGGTAAAAAAACCCTTAAGGGTATTTTAAAATATATACTAGAAGGCAAATTTGATGATTTTTATGTAGTAATTTACCTTAAATAATTATTCATATATATGAAAGAAAATAAATCAAGAAGCTTATAATAGAAACACGCAATCCGCGGTTAATTTCAAAATATATCTTTATTGTGTGTATTTTATACATTTTTAGATATATTTATATTATAATAATAGATTTATCTGAATTTTATTGTTTTCATTCAATTTTAGTATATAATTTAATGTTGCCAATATTCTTTATAGAATGTATATTTAATTTTTTTTTTTTTTTTTATGTAAGCTAAATAATATTTCCTGTTACATTTGTGTTAATGATACACCTTCGCCTATATCTTTGTTAATTTCATTCATCCATATCTATATATAATATACTATACATACTCTATATAAAAAAATTATTTATAAATATATAATAATTGTTTAATAATAATTTACCTGCTCGATGACCTTTTTTTTTTACCTTTCTTATTTATTTTTATTTTATTACCTGTACAGAATTTGTGGTTTTTTGTTTATCATTCTATAAAATCGGTATAAGACATGAGACACCACCACAAATATATAAATTATAATCAATTTGCAAGAGTTAAATTATTGGATAAAATATATATATATATATTATAATAAAATATATTAAAAAAAAGATAAAGAAAAAAAAAATCGCATATTTTTATTCTTTTTTTTTTCTTTATTTGTGATGATCGGCAAATTTTTTATTTTGTATTTTTTTATTTATTATAATTGTTATTTTCGATCAAATTAATTCAACAATTAGTCGAAGCGATAAAAGCTCTTAATAAAAAACAATCTGTTAAAATATTTTATAATATATATCTCATATCGTTTATTTTATACATTTTTTATATTATATTATATTATATATACATATATTTATATTCGAATGAATTTTATCTTTATTGTTGTTTATACGAAAATAGCTGTAGAACTCTATATTTATATATATATAAAGAAGATTTGTATTATTATTATTATACCGCATATATAAAACAAAAGATAAAGATTTTATATACATATATATAAGAATTGATATACAACCTGTTGAAAATTTGTTAATATATAATTTAACTATATGTAAATATTTTTTAAATGCCTATATATACACATAAATTGTGATCGTACGACTCGTCGTCGCTGCGGACCAATATATTACCATTTTTATTGCAAATAAATTTTTCTTAAGTGTTTCAAATTGTTAATTCGATATATATATATATATATATTTATATTTAAGAACATCAAAATAACATTATACTAAATTTTGTTTAAAAAAAAAAAGAAATGTTAATATAAACTGTTATGTATAGTATATGGAAAAAAAATTAAAGACTCAGGGCATTTTACAGATAAACCCCATTGTATACGGATAAATTGGATTATTGATGAATTTCTCTTCAAAATTCGATATGAAAAACTGATCTAAATTAAATCAGTTTATTTTACAGTTGTCCCGAAAGTATTTGATTAACAGAAAAATATTAATATTAATAATCCATTATGTTAAATTACCCAAAAAATACTAATAATATAGTCTTTAATGTTGTAATAGTCTTTAATGTTTTGTATCCCTCATTTTTTTTTTAGCGTTTAGTCTTACTACAAACAAAATTCACAATTAAATACAAAATAAAATCGAATTAATTTCAAAAAATAATATATTTTTAATATACTTTTATTATACATTCACATTCCTAATAAATTATCAATTAATTATATATTCTAAACAAATAAAATATTGTGTGGTGGTGATTTTGCTAATAAAATAACAACAATATACTTAAAAACAAAAAAACAAAACTAAAACAACAAATGAACATCATTGATCGCATCAAACGATCATCAATTATATATACCCATATTAATTAAACAATTATTTATTTATTTATTAAAGAAACATTAATTACTAATGTACATTGATTTATACAATTTTTAGTAAAGAATTACAATATTTATTTTTTTTATTCAAAACAAAAAAAAAAAAAAAAAAATGCAGAATTTTTACGTGTTATTATAAAATTTGTATTTAAAAGTTACACTCTTAACATTATTGTGTAACAAAAAACTGTTACAAGAATTATAAATCATAATTAAAACATCAAGTGGGTTAAATCTGCCATAATTGGTATGATAATTACCCAAATAAAAAAATCATTAGTTCGAAGGCATTTAAAGTTTATTTTAAAATTAAGTTTATTTAAGAGTGATGGGCAATCCACAATATAATTTAATAGGTTACATAAAAACGATAGACCAATAAATTCTCTGTGTCTTTCCAAAGTAGGCATGTTTAATAAAGCCAGCCTATTAGAATAACTAGGCAATTATGATGATGTTGAACACTCACACATTTATTATTTACAAAAATCGGAAATTAAGTTTTTTTTTAATTACGATATCTAATTTCTGTATATTTTTCATCAACTTCAACGGGACGAAACATATCTTCAAGTGTACATTTTTCATCTTCATCACGTACCCGTGTTTTTTCATAAATAAACAATACAATGAATAATATGAACGCTTCGATGACCATACCACAAACCGGCCATAACGGTGCTAATCTATCACGTATCCTTAACATTGTGCCAATTTGATTCATCTGATAATTACCTAATACTGTTGCTAAATTAGACACCGAACAATTATACCATTTTCGATCACTCATCAAAACACTATCAATCGTTAATATTGCATTGGTGACATTACGCCAATCGTTACTCAATCGTATGCGATCCGTTGAATTTGTAAATGTTTCATTGCCAATATTCCAAATTACTTCTGGATCGGTACCGTACGTAACACAATGTAATGTTAATTTTTGTCCTTCAATTAAATGCGTATTTTCGGAAAATGCACGTAAATATGCATTTGCAATAACACGTATTACAGCAATTTCCCCTAAAATTTGACATGTATATTCACCAGCATCACTGTCCGATGTATATTCAATAATAAATTTATATTCACTATTATACAATTTATAACGACCACTTAATGCTGGATCAGATGCTACATTAATGCCATTCCTTGCCCATGTAATATTAAACTGGCCCGGTATTGTTACATTACACATTAACATTAACGGTGCATGTAATCGATCATCGAAAAATTTTATTTTATTTATAACATCATCATAATTTGGTACTATTAAATTGGTTATCGGTGGCGATGTTGCAATTGTAGTTGCATTTATTGTAGTAACATTTAATGGAATGATTGGATTAATTACTGCAACTGTAGTTGTTTCTTGTAACTGCCCACTTACTATGCATGCTAAATAGTTTATTGTTAAAAAAATAACTACGATTGAATATAAAATATTTCTTTGATGTTGATATTGTTTAAACATTTTTGATTTTTTTTTTTTTTTTGATGATCCTTTTCTTTTGTTGAATGTGAAAATTGAATTCTAAATATACAATTTTATATAATTTTCGCTATATCACAATAATCGATTACACGTGCGTTAGCTGTGAATACAAAAAAATATATATTTTAAACTTTATAATGCACATCAAAAATAAACGTTTTCTTTATCAATAATAACGCATTCACTTTTACAAAGAAATTACAAATCTCTAACTATAAAACAACGAAAACTATTTTACACAATTTTAATCGTAATATAATAGCGCACATACACACACAAATGAAAAAAAATTAAATATCCTTTAAAAAAAACTTCAAAAGATGCAAAATTAAATTAACTTTACATACCTTACGATATTTATTCGCAATTTGTATTTGCACTTTAGAAAATATTTTTGGTACTACAAAATGATTAATATAGTAATACACACGCACCCGTCGATTATAATATATTGATGCGTGTGGTTGGTGATGAAATACTATAAATGAATTAAAAAAAATAATTGTATCTACTGAATTTACGAAATCATTTTTAATAACTGACAGTTATTAATTTTTTTTAGTTTCGTTAATTAATTATTCAAAAACAAAAAAAAAATGAAAAGCAAATTTAAGTAATTAGGTATAAAAATTTATTATACAATGTATATATATGTATAATAATATAAAAAAGAACACTGCACTCTTATCGGAAAGGTAAATAAATAGATATATAAAATTATTTAGATATATAAAATTATTTAGATATATAAATATTATTATGCAGATAAATTTTCATTATATGAATGAATGAATGAATATGAATTTATATAGGTGAAAAATATATATATAATGTACAGTTTACTTAATTGTTATCATATAAAGAATGTAGTTTGTTGTATATAGTTTTTTTTATAGACAAAATTAATGTATTTTACTAACCTTGCTTCGATTTTTATTGGATGTCCTCTTTTCATAAAATTTTAACATATAATAAGAACATATTTTCAAATAAAATTGACGTCTTTGTATATATAGAGTATAAGTTTGCAAGCGGCGTAGTTGATAAAAATGTTACCCTAAAATTTTTTGATAAAATTTGGGGGCCGTGCGTTTGAATCCTATACTGAAGACATAAAAAATATGTTCTGCGTTTTCGGTTTTTTTTTCAGATCTGAATTACCACACGGTATTTTACATATTTCCATATACGCGATTGATCTTGCAGACACCCTAAAGGTTAATTACAAACATCGTAAAACAATAATAAATTATGAAACCAATAATCATTAGGCTGTTGTCGACCGCTTAAAACAATTGTCGGTTGTAAGCAAAATTTAGATTAAGATATAATTTTATTTATATTATATAAGTATATGGTTTTATTATCATGGCATTTAACACAGATGACAGAGATGTGAACAGAGATGACGTGATTTGAAATATAAATAAAAATTACAAATACGTCATCATTACTTTTTAAATAATATTCATAAAAAATATTATGATAAATTTTAATTGCTGATATTTAATTATGTTATATATATAGACATTAAAATATTTAATGAATATGAAATTCTAGAATAAACTATTGTGTAGATAAGCTAATTTTTATCATTTATCATATTTTGACTCCTACCACAACCAAAATCATTTTGTAAATCAAAGTCAATGTAATAATTTAATTATCTATAGATCAGAGATTTATTTAGTGTCCTCATTAAATTATATAGAAACTTAAACATTGGTTTTGAATCTGCTGAAAAAAACATTTGCTTATCAAAATTTGAATCCCATATTGCAATGTCTCTCTATCAATGAAATTCATTTACTAATAATTTTATAACCTGAGTTTATTTAATATCGTTTCCTTTAATAAAATTAATTTTCCTTATTATTTTCCAGACTATAAATAATTAGACAATAGTTTATGGGATTTGCAGTTACTTTTAATATAGTAATTTGGCTGCGTTTTATAAGAAAACAAGTGAAAATATTGTGATAGTCTAAAATTTATGAGTAATAGAGATATGAAGTGATTTATTTTTGTAATCAGTTTTATCGTATATTATATCATACCGCATATATATAATTGACATTCTTGAATTTGAATATGTAATCTATATATTATTTTTTATCTCCTGCAATTAATTGTATATCTACGTATAAACAAAATAAATATGAATTATTATGCTAGAGATTGTAACCATAATCATAATTTTAAAAGTATAGGAAAAAAAATTAAATATATTTTCATGATCTTTACCAACCACTATTATATTTCTAATTCTATTTCATCTCTATTATTTCTTTATATATACTGCATTTCATATATGCATTGATCAAATTTTATGTTTAATTAATGTTTTGTCTATATATTTACTTAATAAAACTTTACTATTTGTTTTTAAAAAGAAATAACCCCATCAAACATCATTTATTATTTAATATAAAATATATAAATGAATATGAATTTAAAGAAAAAAACAATTTTTAATATAAATATCTAAAATAATCAGTATAACTATTAATATTAATAATAATAATAATAAATTAATTCCACTTTTACATTAACAGCAATTCAATTAATAAATATATCTCACAATCAAAACAAATGAATTTATTTAGAAAATTAAAATTCTATAATATTATTATAAATTCAAAACCTGCCTGCATATCTTTTTGAAATGGTCATTTTATTATGTGATTAAATAATAGTTAAAAAAAAACTAATTTTTAATGCATTTTAATAAATATACCTGTTTTTTTCTTTACACTTCTATATTATAATATATAAAAAATTAAAATCCTCTTATAACTCTTATATAAGAAATGAAAATCTTAATAATGTCATCAAAAAAAAACCAGAAAAAAAAAGAATCTATGCGACGGGCGCCATAAAATAAAGACATCGTTTTCAATTTTAAAGCATACTATCAAAAAGAAACTATCAAAACATACCAAATAAAAAAAAATAATAAAATAAAAAAAAATTAACAAAAATTTAAATTCAATCTAAATGAAAATAAAAAAAAAAAATAAAAGAATATAAAAGTTAATAAAAAAACAAAAAAGAAAGAAAGAAACTCATTATAAAATTAGTCTTTAAAAGTGTCAAACCATTTTGTTTAACTAAATGGCAATATATTAAAAAAAAAAAATCTTCTTCTTTTTTTTTTTATAAAGGTATTTATAATAATTTTTTTGTTTTATTTGTCTTCGTTTTTTATTGAATTATATCATCATCTTCATCTTCAATTTATATATATATATATATATTAAGAGATTTTTATTTTTATTACTATTCCTCCTATATATTATATAGATATATTTATATTTATTTACAAAATTTGTAGTTTTGTTCATCATCAACAAATAAAGATTTTACACAATATATCCATTCAATATTTAGTTAGAATAATATAATAAATGCTTTTTTTTTTAAATCAATGTGTATTTATATTTAAGAATTACGAAAAAAACAATAAATTGGAAGATGAAGAGAATCGATGAAAAATAAAAATTCCTTTATTTATGTATATATACAAAAGTATAGTATAAACAAATTTATATAATAAAAATCAAAAGAAAAAACAAAACAACGGATATAATATAAATCTTTATAACACCATGAAGTATGAGTTCTGATGGTCGTTCGTTATACCTGTGGCTGCGGCTATCCATATATATTTATGTATACTAAAAGGACTGTATCTATCCTTCTACATTTAAATATATATGTATATAGTTTTTTTATTATAATATAATGTACATATCAATTTATATATATACATATATAATAAAATTTGTGTGATCTTTTGAAGAAAATAAAAGAAAATAAAAACATTTGCACGTCTTTTCTTATCTGTTACTCATTAATTTCATCGTATTTTTTTTTGTTTTTTTTTTATTTATTTTTATTTGTATATAAGTTCATATATATCAATAACCAACATTCAATGTTGTTGTTTAATATAAATATAAAAATAAATAAATTGTCTTGTTTATTGTGTATAAATAAATATATTGGTTTTATTTTTATTTATTCTCTTAATTTTATTATATATTTATTTTTATGTTTTGTTTTCTTTCTCTCGGAGGTGTCATCTTATCTGTTAACCAAATTACCAAATTATGTCCACATTTTTTTTTATTATTATTTTTTAACATTTATTTTATTATATTTTAGTATATTTAATTTATTATAATGTTGTATATATATATATATAGCAGAATTATGTGTATATATATAGGGAATTTCAATTGAGTTATAGAGATTTTTTTTTTAATTTTAAATTGTATTATTTTATTGTGTTATTTAATTCTTCTATATATCTTTTTGTAATCAATTATAATATCACAAATAGTTATATATATATTTATATATAGATCATATCAAATAAATTGATAATCATTATATATGTGGAAGAAAATTCATGGTATTGATGCGAGTTTTGGTATAGAACAATTAAATAGATTAGATTGTCGATGTATGGATAATTGACACCTTAATATAGTATAGTTATATAATATGGATAGACATTTCTTTCATTACAAATCCTTTATGAAACTGAAAAGGATGGGAAAAACATCCGGTTAAGGAAGACTCTGGAGATCATGACCTAAAAAAAAGGTATGAAAGTGTGTTATGTTTCGTTATGAAAATGAATTATGTTAATAAAATAGTTATATCAGATTCGGAACATTTTTTGCCATATATTACCAAAAGGATATGATATTTTGAAATTAATTATTCTACAAAACCAAAATCTTTTTTTAAACAAAATTTTCTATTATGCAATATTAAGAATTAATTGAATGTTTAAATTATGCAAAGAAAAACGGATTAAATTTAAGAAAAAACCCAGATTGTAAATAAAACAATAGAAAATTTAGAAAAGTCGATTTTCCAGAAAATTTAGTTCGGTGCACGGTGCAATTTTTTTTAATACATCAGCTAATTGGACATGTGACGTTCAGAATATCCTATCCCCTTGGAAATATATGGCTAACAATTTCTCATAACCGTTTATGAAAATGCATAGATACCATGCATAGATAAATAAAAAGGAAAAATTACCTATAGTAAATTTTATCTTAATATTTGATAACATGAAATATAATTTTTAAGTCGTTTTAATATACCTTCCGAATATTTTCTAGGTAGATTGACAAAATTGTTGAACAATGAATTGTACATGGTGAATATTAAATTATTAATTCGTAAAATTCAAATCCAGAAATAACAGAAAAATGTTTCTTGCATACCATTCACATTGAATTATATCTGAGAATCTTAAAATGCTGTCAACATTTAGAAGTTCCGCGTATTTTATGAACTATCCCGTTCCCAAATCGAACCCTTAAACCTCATATCTATTAAAAAAAAATCTATTAATTTTTTTATTTTTAAATTCAACAAAAAAAAAATGTAAGAACACAAAAAAATAGGAAGTAAATTTTCATTTTTAAATATTGTTTTAATCATTGAACCGAATATTTTTCGTAAAAATAAGGATGGTATGCGAGAATGCTCTTATTTATGACGACGCAATTTTAAATTTATATATAATTTTTCATTTAAAAATTTGTCTTTTTATTAAATTTATAATCATTATTATATAGTATAGATAAATATGATAAAGAATAAAACACGCACCGCATCGCATATATATAAATTTATTAAAAAATATTTTATCGCTTTTTTAGTTCCATATACATTTTTTCTTTATTTTGAAATTATTAAGATCTCTTCTGTGTTTTATTTTTATTTATTTATATAATAATTTTGATATTTCGTCCGTAAACTATCGAACCAACAAAAAAAGATCTCGTTTTCTTTAGATTTTTTTTATTTTTTTTAATATTATTATATCATTTCATTTAAAAAGGCAATGATCGATCACATTACATTATCTTTAACATGAAAATAATATTTCAAAAGTGGTATATATATTTTATTTTTATTGTATATATATATAATAATTATAAATATATATTTAGTTTTGGTTAATGGATTGATTGCATTAGATTTTTTTAACAACATATGTTAATATAAAAGTTCTATATTTATTAAATGTATTTTTTTTAATATAATACCGCGTATCATCACCTGATGATTGTGTATTTAAAGAATATATATTTGGTTGGTTGAAAAATAATAATAAATATATGTTTTGTTTTTTAATTTTTTGGCTTTTTCAATAATCGTTTGGCGTTCTTAGAAAAATTGTAAATTTCTATTGGTTATTTTGTTATTTCGTTCATATCTATCCAGCTTTGCCTCGGTATAATGTTTTTCGGTATAAAGATTTTTCCATATAGTTGTTCAAAATCATCCCTTTTTTTTGGAGGATTATTTAAATATATAGTTTTTTTGTTTTGTTCATTACTGGGTTTAGCGCCCGTAAAACCCCGGAATTCATTGCCGTGATCCCAATACGAAATCACTAAATCAGGTGATTAACTTATATGATGCATTGAATACATTAAAGTGATTTTATAGTATAATTTATTTATTAACTATACCATTGGATTATGATTAATTTGTTAATATGTAATCATATTAGTGGATGAATTCAATTGTTTTTTTTTATAGACCATATATGTTTAAATTTGTTTTATCTAAAAGTCTTGATAGTTGTTAGAATAAAATTATTATAAAAGATGAAACGCGATTAATTACCTTCCACCATAACCTGATATAATTTAAAATAAAAAAAAAAGCCGTGTTAAAGTAAAAAGTATTAATTTTTTATTTCCATATCCATACAGAAAAAGGTGTGGAGGAAGGATATACAAACATGAAAATTTAATATATATATTATTAAAAATAAAAAATAAGAACACACACACAATTTTTATTCCAAGATAAATTTAAAAGATAAAAAAATTTAAATATGTTGTTCTATTTAACAAACAATAATATATATATATATATGGTTGATGAATATATAACCAAAATATAAACGTCTCAAATAAAATTTTATTGAATAATATCCAAATCAAAGGCGATATACAAATTTATTATACTGTGCGTATCACAATTTAATTTAAATTTAATGACAATTGATGATACAACAAATAAAGTTTATATATATTTAGTTAAACCGCCAATAAAAATATATTTTATATATATAAATACAAACAAACAAAACACAAAAAAACAAAAAAAAAAGGTTAATAAATTTGTAAATTTTTATGGGATCATTTTAGGTTTTTTGGGTGATTTTTAATAATTTATTATAGTTTATTTTATTTTTTTTTATTTCATTTTATTCACAATATTATATAATATAAAATTTATATGAAATGATTTTAGTCTTTTAAAAAATACCGAAAAGCGAAGATCTTCTTTAAATAATAAAAAAAAACTTCAATAAATTGTATGCTTGGTTGTGATATACCTACAGAAATGATTTAAGATATATATTTCTTTTTCACGTTTTGTTTTAACATAATTTTTCTATATATTTTTTTACTTAATCTATCCAATTATTTTGTTATAAACTGATGAACTGATGAAATGCAAATGGTTATTTAATTATTATATTATTAGCAAAAGATTATTTAAAATTATATATACATTTTTGTAAAATATAATATGAATTTATTATGGATATTTTTCATAACGCTTATACTTTATATTGGATATATTAACCTGAACAGTGGACATATTAACCTGCGAACTCATAGCGCAAAAATATTTCTGTATTAAAATAAATAAATCTTTAAATCCTTTTACAGCACAGCGATTACATCAAAACATTTCAATAAATGACCAATAAATTATTTTAAATAATATATTTTTAACCTCTTATATTGCATCTGTTTTAGATCAAAATATTCCCGATAGAGATTTTGCGATAAAATTGAATTTGAATTAGATTGAATGTAAATTAACTCATATAACATATTTAGCATTTTATTTTTTTAATACATAGGAATAAAGCACTTAAACTATATAGAATTTAAATTGCTAAATTATTTGAATAAAAAAAAATCATATTTTGTTTCAAATTGAACGCCCAATGGATGAGCATTAAATAAACAAATCTCAAAGAAATGTTTTTAGAAAGTTATGTATGTGTTTAATTTACATAATATACAATACAAAAATAATGTCATTCATCATCATACAAAAATATGATAAAATTGTATTATAAATATAAAAAAAAAAACACCGCATTACAAATATTACAACGCATCAACAAATATTTTATATCTACCATATATAAATTTAAACTATAATAATTCAAATCGAAATATCATGTAAATAAACCAAAATAGAAATAAAATAAAAAAAAAAACAACGAAAGGATTTTTCTATTCTCAATCCATGAATACCAAATAGATATGGGAATTTATTATTATTTTCTATATATATATATATAGTGTTACGCATATATGAATATATATACATATATATATAGTAATATTATTAGGATTTGAATGTGACATTACATGCCAATAATTGAGTATATATAACCAAATGATAGGATATATGGGTATAGTGTCAAGTTATGAGTGATATAGAGTTGTTCTTGTATATATATTATCACAACACATTTCATGTCATTTTGTTTTTAATATTTATATACGGCAATTGTATATATACGTATGATGGGATGGTACAGAATAAATATTATTCATATATTTCATCTATATATATATTTAAAAATGAAAAATAATATACAGATTTATTTGGATAGTTATATTTATATAAATATATACTTTTAAAACAAAACGGTGACCATTCGATCTCTATACAGAGGATATGATTATGATATCTATATATTTGAAGAAGCTTTACGTATATTTACTGCGGATAAAACTTTACATAAATCAACCTAAACAAAGTATTAATTTCGTCAAAATATTTCAAAAAATTCTCTGTTAAATGAAAAATTTGTTCTGTTTTATATATTTGAAGATATAGGAAACAATTTTGCTATAGAATAAATGTTTATGTTTAAGACATGAAGCCGCATGAAAACAAATTTGTTGATTTTATTAAATCTTTATGGAGGATTTGGTTTTATGGCTACAATCGCATTGATTGTCAAAAGTTTTTCAGTATGTCCGGACAACTTTCCGGACAATGAATGATTTGTATATAGACTTTTCTCAATATTGTATTGTAAGATAATTGGTCACCGCATAATATTATACCTGCTATATAGTTATATAAAGTAATAATATAATATAAAGTAATAATAACAACTCTATCCTCAATCCTGTTAATCTTATTATTTGAATAAATATACGATAGGATTGATATAGATTTATGCAAAAATATTTTGCAACATCGCACATCATACACATATTTTAGTATGCATTTGTGGAATCATCAAAATATTACATCAATTTTTGCAAAAATATGATATATAGGCATGAAATGGATACAAAAAAAAAGGTATATTCTGATGTTATAAAAGAAGAATATCAAATAAATATACATCAAATAATAAAATTTTTTTAATATTGATCTGTTAATATATGGAAAAAATTTCAATTTTTTTTTTTGTATACAACACGCCGAGATTTATGATTGGATTATATTATTTATAGATATATATACAAGAAGTGTGAGTGTTTTCCATTTTTCTTTTTTTTTTAAATCAAATTTTACGAAAATTTATGGTAATTCATTTCATGTATATAATGTACCTATATAATATGGGAAATAGGATATAGTAGTGGTATATGAATTTAAAATATCATATACCAATCATGCATAAATAAATGTCTTTTTAATGGAATTGTATATATATGAATATATATATGAAGTTAATATTTTAACTCGCCCTGTACTGTATAGTAGTATAGTGTATATATATTACAAGCTGCTTTTAAGTTATACCAAATTGGAAATTGGATGAGTCAATTATCGTTAATATAAAATAAGTTATATATTTAATCCCTTCTGACAACAATTGATCATAGAAATATATGTGAATTGTGCTTAAACGGCGCGATTTGTGAATGATATTAACAGAAAAAAAACTTCTACGATATTAGCATAAACTTTCTCTATATAGCAGATGAAATTATTTACTTTTATAAGTGCAAAAGAATGATTTATTGTTACACAGCAGAAACGTACGGTGTATAATGTTAATAATATCAAAGAAGTTTTTTTCTTTTGAATCCCCTTTAGAAATATTTCTGTGTATTGGCTAAAATTGCGTTTACTAACGTAACGATGGAGCGAATATATTGTACATTTGCAGAAACAATCTTTCATTATAAATATAAGGATTTCGCTTATATATACATTGAAGAAATGAAATAAACTATATATACATATAGTAGGGTTTATGGACAATGAATTTATACCATAAAAGGGTAGAATAATTATCATTATAATTATCAGATTTTTTGTTCCAGCGTTCAGACGTTCAAATGGGGGCAGATTCCAACAGAACAAAGTGAGACGACGCATTTTGGTACGGTGAAAAAGTGACATTGTGATCAATATACTTGATATCAAAAGGTTTTAAAATTGTGATGAAGTGCGAGAAAAAATGTGAAAATATTTCAGTATCGATTGTAAACTGTGCTTCGTTTTTTTGTTCATTATTTTTATACATTTCTATATAATAGCTGAAATCCGTTAAAAATTTGTTAAACCCCTCATTTTATTTTGAAAATTTGAAAATGCATTTTATATGAAAATTTTCATCATAATGCATTTTAAATTTTATCCATTGGTTTTTACTTTTGAATAATGATTGAATATAATAATTAATTAAGAATGTCTTTCAAGGTGAATTTGGATTGTAATAAAGTATATTTATAGCTATTAAATGAATATTACGTTTATTAAATCCATATATTATGTATACGCGTATATGAATATAAGTTCATACGATCGTATATACATTTTTTGATTAATATTTTTATATGTGGATATATTTGTCATATCTTAATTACTCTGCATTGCGTTATTTTAGATATAATATATATGATATATTATCAATAACTAAAACTACTTGCCATATATAAAAAGGTATTATTATACTATACTAGATATTAATAAAACTATTTCAAAAAACAAAACGATAAACGATTTGAAACAAAAAATATATGATCCTCGAATTTATCGCAAACAAACAAATAACATTTGTATTGTGTTAGAACTTAGAACTCGCTATAAGTTCTATATAATATATTTAATTGCATTTTTTTAACCAAATCAGCAGTTTCTAAAAGATTTCCCACAAAGTTTTTCTTTTACTGAAATTTTTAAATCCTTGATGCGGTAAAAATTCAATTATTATATACTCATAAAATCAGTTTAGACTATATTATGTATAATATATATGGATGCGTTAAATGTGAGTGAATCAATAAAACAAAACATATATCGGCCACGCACATTTATATTATATTATTGTGTGTTTTGTTTTTCATCCTCTTTTTTTATCTTTACTTTTATTATTGTAAACTTTTTAGGTGCTGGTGTAGTATATGATCTGGGAGGGGAAATTTATCTGAGATAACTTTTGTTTTTTGTGAATTTTAAAAGGAAAAAGGAATTTTCCTTTTAAAAATTATTTCTAATCGAATGCTAAAACTAATAAATAATTAAATAAAATATATTTTTAAAAGGAAAATTCCTTTTTCCTTTTAAAATTCACAAAAAACAAAAGTTATCTCAGATAAATTTCCCCTGCCAGATCATATGCTACACCGGTACCACTTTTTATATATTTATATACTTATGGTTATAGTAAATACTAAATAAATATATATATAAAGTTTTGTTAAACCATATATATATATATATAAAATAAACCAATCGATGAACATCGCGGTGCAGATCATATCTATAAATATTCTATAAGAAAATAAAAAAGAAAACTTTTCATGAATCGCGTTTTTTTTTTCTTCTTATATATGCATATATATTCAAAAGAAAAAAAAATATGTTAAACAACATTTTAATGGCTTGTAAAATTTGCATTTGAAATATATATATTATTTACTTATAAAAATAAATAAATAAATGTTAAATTTATCTTAAAAAAATAAATAATTATAATAAATAAATGTATTTATAAACATATTACGTTAACGGCACGATACGAATATCGTACAGAAAATATATTAGGTGTCATGCCGTAACCTTTTAAAACCCAAACGCGGAAACCACGCGTAATCCTGTGGGAATATATTTCCTGCAAAATAATTCTAACAGTTCAACCGTTCATCCTGTTCAACGGGTCTAACTGTTCAACCGCTATACCGGGTTACAAATTGTTGAGAATTGCTAAAACCCCGAATTTATCAGAAATTATTGTTGTGAAAAATTCTATAAACAATTTATTTTGTTTATTTTGTAATCAGCAAAATATTATTTAAGTAATTGGAAGTTTTTAGAGGTTTTTAAAAATGTTTCATTTAACTATATAATAAAAAATGAATGAAATTGAAATTATATGAAGCTAATGCAAATAGAGAATCATTCGTTTATGTAAAAATTTGTTTTCGTCTTTAGAATTCGTCTTTAGAAGTACCTATAGAATAACGCATATCATTGCAATGTCAGACGAATTTATAATTAAGAATTCAGACGTCTAAAACTCTATACCGATTAATAATTCCTGCAAAAATTATCATCACTTAAACTATAAACTAATATACAATAATAATAATATAATACATTATAATAAATTTATTAAAAAGGTAGGTAAAATATTTTATATTTATTTATAAAGTATTTAAATATATAAATATATATATTTAACACCTATTTTAAAAAATAAGTAAATATACAGACAGAGAGTATATATCGAATAATTTACAGCAGGAAAAAAGACTTATTATTCGTTCATTATTTATATTAATCTATAATAAAATACAATTTATGTATATTATAACTTTAATGTATGTATATTAACTATATATAAATTTAATTTGTTTCATATATATTAATATACACAGTGCGACAATTAATATTCCGGACTCACACCCTATCTCATTAACCAGTTGGACAATCTATGTGATCTACATACGTTTTGAAGCTTGATGTTTTCTCAATCGTCTGTAAAAATTTCATTGCATTTGGTTGACAAATAAAAAAGTTATGATATTTGTTGTGAAACAATATTTTATTTGAAGTAGAAGTTTTTTAACATGGAACAAAGAGGAGTCATTAAATTTAACGCAAAGCTTGGTAAATCTGCTACAGAAACGTTCAAATCGATGCAGCAAGTTAATGACGATAATTGTATGGGTGGAACACAAGTTTTTGAGTGTTATAAATGGTTCGTGGATGGCTAAAACACAGGCTAAAAAAACAAGAAAAGTTCCATCGAAAATCAAGACAATGCTCGTAACCTTTTCGATATCAAGGGAATTATACATAAAGAATTCGTTCCAACTGGTCAAACAGTCAGTGGCGCATATTATATCGAAGTTTTGAAGCATTTGATGGACAGGATTCATCGCATTCGACCTGAATATCGTGAATCAGATAGTTGGTGTTTGTTACACGATAATGCACCAAGTCACACTTCACTTATTGTTTGTCAGTTTTTGACTCGAAATCAAGTCGGTGTGTTAAATCATCCACCGTATTCACCTGATTTAGCACCATGTGACTTCTCCTTGTTCCCAATACTTAAAATGAAATTGAAAGGATGTTTTTTTGAGGATATTGAAACCATTCAAACGGCATCTACACGCGCACTCGAGGCAATACCACAAAATGAGCTGGAACACGCATTTGAATCATTATTAAATCGATGTAACAGTTGTATTGAATCAGGAGGAGAATATTTTGAATAAATAAAAAAAAAATTCAAAAATCTTTTTTTTTAATGTATTTCCTAGGACCAGTCCGGAATATTAATTGTCGCACTGTGTACATTTTCATTTTAAGACTTTTATAATAAATTTTAATTTAAATATAAATATATACAAACATATATTCTTTACTTTTTTTTTTTTTTTTTTGGTAAATAAAACAATATATATTTTTTTTTACAAGATAAACATTTCCATGTAGATTTTTATCAACTTAATCAATATAATAACATATATTTATATTTGTAAATTTGCATATTTTTTTTATTTATTTTTAGTTTTTCTTGTTGTATGTATATTTAAATATATCTATATATGAAAGTGTAACGTAAATATCAATTTAAAACGCTGTTAAACCCGGAAGAGGGAACACGTATGCGAATGTTTAATATATAGGGATCCAAATAGCCAAACATTACTTAGGTAATAAAACTACGAATGCGATTTTTCCAATTTAGGGTTCGCAAGCAGCCGTGTTTTTATTACCGGCAATAAAGCAGGATGTGGAGTAGTATATTATTACCATATTTTGAATTGTTCAAGTCATTATATTACCGATTTATAATTTGGCATAATTAGGAATGATCATAATCAGGCATGAGGTATTCGTATGGTAAACCATTTACAAGAGAAACCTTTTTTCGATGTCCGATGGTCGATTGGCTTGAAATTTACAGCAATAGTGAGGCGGATTTCAAGATGAAATAAATAAGGTATTATAAGAAGAATATTAACATTATTATTTTTAATAATTTTTTATTTTTAAGAATTATCTATGGGTGTATAACTTTCATAATATCTTATACCTATTGCGAATCTTGCTGATAATTCTTTTATGATATAACAATATCATACAACAGCCAAATCACAGTAAATTCATTCGAATGCCTGTTTAAGAATTTCAATAAGTATCTATCCGATCGATCTATCCGGAAAATGCCATTCATTATATAAATTGTTTTTATGAGCTTTATGTATTATTCCGTCAGTAACCATTCACAAACAACTATATGTAATACATAAAATGAAACTGAAATCATGAATGCGTAAAGAATTCATTATTAAATATTATTAATATGAGATTTTACTTCATTCAAATTCAATGAAGAATGAACAAATTATAATATAGTAATAATAACAAAACAGAATAACATAAATTATAAACAAATATTATTTGGATGTGGTTGGTTTGTTTCGCGTTTGCCGCCTCCAAATTTTCCAAGTTTTTTTGTCCAAAATAGAAATTAGAAGAAACAGAGAAATGATTGATCTTAAATTTTTCTAAAAAAGTACTTACGAAAGATGTTCCTGAAATGCTTTATCTTTCTAACAATTGTTCTAGGGATTCGATTCTCAAATTAATAACATCACAAAGGAAATTAAAATTGTTCACATATTCATGTTCCAATAGATTATTTTGTTTGATATTCGAAATGTTGTTAATCCTTTCAATCAGTGCATAGAAAGCGTAACTTCCGTGTCTGAAATGTTTTTGTAATGTTTGTAACGGAGGAGGATCCTTACTAGGATGCGAAACGGGATGCACAACATTTCAATTGACTAATATATTGTATATAATGACGCGTATAAGAGTGAATTATGGTTTGATCGGCAATCTCCGCCAAATAGGGAAGATCGATATACATTATTTGTACTTTTTATAATACAGTCGCATTTAAACAATTACAGAATGGTAATTTTGTTACGATTTTCATATATAAAAAGAGACAATCGGTAAGAATAGGATCAGATTATTACCGTAATAGAGTTACTAAATGATTACGTTAGTATTAAAGAAGTCCTTACATGACCATATACGAACACCTAATGCTAGTTCTGGTTATAAATCGATAATTTAATGACTTTAACCATGCAAAATACGGTAATAACATCCTCCTCCCCATCCTGCTTTATTACCAGTAATAAAAACACTACTGCACGGAACTCTAAATTGGAAAATCGGACTCACAATTTAATTACCTAAGTAATATTTGGATGTTTGGGTACTTTGATGCGGCTTATCAAATTATATATATAAGAAGAAGCTCAATTAATCAGAATTCAGAATTACTGCAGTAATATATAAATAGCAATATATATAAAAATCATATTTTTATGATATATTCCATTTTCTCAAAAACAAAATAAACCAAAACCAATCGACATTCAAAATAGTGTAGTAACTAAAAAAATTTTTGTACAACTGAAAATTTATAGATAAATATATAATAATTCATTCAATATGTAAACAATTTTCTCCCCAAATTATTCGTTTTTTTCTTTGTTGCTACATATACACTTGCTTCGGTATATATTCAGATTTTATAACAAAAATCCAAAATGAAATGTATATGCATTAAATAAAAATATATATAATGCGCGAAGGTGTTATATATAAAATATACCAAAATTAAGCTATAAAAGGGTGTCAAAATGTATAATATAAATATATAATAATATTTCATTAAAATAAAAATGGTATAAAATTATATATGACACCATCCCCTATTAAATATTTAATATACACACTCTCTATATCTATGAACTGGGGATCTAGACTAGATACATATACAAAAATGTGTTCCAAAGTGTGAATTTACTTCATCATATAATAAATAAATAGATGATGAAAGTAAAAAATTAAAATATTAAATAAACAAAAAAGCATGAATATTATTATAACTAGTATATAGATAGCGATTATATTTATGAAAGTGTACATATTAAAAAAATATATTATATATATATATATATATATATAAATATTCAAGGGATGTGTTTTTTTATATTTATTTAAAATATTATATATAAAAGCTTTTAAAATTGTGTTTCAACATTACAGCACACACACAGTTTCAGTGCATATAAAGTATTTTTTTTTTGTTTTATTTTATGAATTACATATTAAATTATTTAAATTGCAATTTATTTATACATTAAATTTTTGTTTTTTTTTTTTTTTTTTTGTAATAATAATGAATGTAAAATTATTTTATATTTTAAAACGTAGTCTTGTTTATTATTTGCATATATATACACGTTTTTAAACAGAGTATTTGCTCTTTTTATTATTAATGTAAAATTTTTATTTAGATATATGATGTAAAAACATTTTGATTCGGTTTATGAATAATTAATAACCGAGAAAAATGAAATAAAATTTTGTATAATTTTCAAAATAATAAAAATATACACTTATTATTTATGTTAATTTTTATATTTATAAAATTTTTTTGTTGTTGATAAATTAACAAAAAATATTTAGAGTCGTTTATTATATTATTAAAATATCATTTCAGAAACTGATTATAGCTGCTGTGTGTGAGATAAATATTTATATGATTTTCCCAAAATCACGTTCACGTTCATCAAGTTTTAATAAAGAAAAACACAATTTTTTTTTTTTTACTTAATTATATATATTTTTCTTTTGTTTATACTTGTTTATACTTAATTTTATTATACATAAAAATGACAAATATTAAAAATAAAAAAAAAACCGCCAAATTTCATTGATAGTAAAGTTCTAAATTCATTCCATCGTGAATTTCATCTATATTATTTGGTAAATTTTAATAAATAAAATAAAATTAAGGAAAATAGTATGTTTTTATGAAATATAAATAATTATTATAAATTCTCTACATTTAAAGGAATAAATTTAAAAGGTAATTATAAAGCGGGCCCGTCTTAAGGTGTGACAGTGTTTTATATAACAAAAAAAAATGCTAAACTAAAATGATTACAAAATTTGTTTAGTGGTTGTGGTTTCAAATCTTATACTGCGAACACATGAAATATATGTCTTCCTTTCTTTTTGATGTCTGCCTTAGCTTTTGCGGTTATTTTCAAAATTGAGTTTTCCCATAAATTTTCACAAAGATTTTTATACATTTTCCCATGCGGTTGATCGTACGGCTATATACAATTATCGATACCACAAAAAAATCAACAAATTATGAAATAAATTAGAGAAATCGCCAAAATTGTTGGACACCAAAAAACCAAATTAAAACGAAATATTTGACTTAAATCAGAAAATCCTGCTAAAATACAAAAATGATTTTCCTTTATAAATACAATACCGCTAAATAATAAAGATAAATTATATAAAATTTCTATTATAATAAGAAAACCAAAGAAAAAAAAGGATACAATCACTGAGTTTAATTTGATCCTTAAAAATTGTATACCATTTTTTCAATACAATTTTATCAAATTTCGTTCCTGTTTGTGCGGCTATTAACTTTTTTAAATCACCAATTGTATCTTCAGGATTACATTTAACACGTACCTATTTGAAACAAAAAAATGTAAATAAAACATTTAATAAAAACTAAAATTACAAAATTAATGATAACTGATTACAAAAATGTGTATATGTATAAGAGAATTATTGGAAGGGTATTAAAATAGAGGTTGAATTCTAAGTTATCCAATCTAATTTCACAAAGCAAATTTACATTTTAATTAACCTGTTAATTATTAAAAATATTTTGTAATAACATAGAATAAGTTTGGATTTTAAGAAATACTTATAAAATGCATTTTTTTTTGTAAATATTTACAATATATTCAATGATAAGAAAAGATAAGAATAATTTTTTTAATAATGTTTACATCCAAAATTTTAGGTTAAGTTCAATATTGCTTGAATTGAATGCAATCGAAGAATAATTATTTTAATAAATTAAATATAATAAATAAATGTTAAATTGATTAATTTATTAAAAATTACATCTTTTTAAAACAATATTAGCTAAATTAATATATATTTTTTAATAAATAAAAACGGTAAAATAAAACAATAAAACATTTCACATCATACCTTTTTTCCTAATCGATCATTACAAGTTATTTCAATCATTTTTTTATATATATATATATTACAAAGATGTATTATAAATTATATTAATTAATTGTCTATATATTTAAAAATAAAACTGTATTGATATTATTTAAGAATTAATTTTTATTAATTATTATTGCAAATATAATTTTATTGTTATTTACTTAAAATACAATATTTTTTGTTTACCTTTTTTAGTTTTTTTTTATTTTTGTTTTTGTAAATATTTTTTACCCCTGAAAAAAACGAAACTGTCAAAACGAAATTCTTCCCAAATATGGCGATTTGCTCAATTTTACCATCTTCGAAATTCGAACAAGTAAAATATTCAAACTTTTACGTATTCAAAATTCCCTTTTTAATTAATAAAATATATATTATTAAAAGGTGAAATTCAATTAAATATTGTAAAGTATAATAAATAAAATTAATTGAATGTTCCGATAATTAAAACAAAAATATATTGATATGATAAAAAATTAAAAACAGTTGTTTAATTACTAGGTTATGTTCGTTAAACGTAATTTAACGTGTTCGCGGTGTTTGGTGGATGACCTTGGTGACGTACGGCGGCAAGTTCCACATCATTTTTATCATTTTTTTTTTATTATTTTTATTCACACACAAAAATATTTTAATAATTAAAAAATTTCTTTTCAAAATATACACGGTGCGTGTGTGTTTTTACTTACTACTAGTGAATATATAAATTTTTGTGTAGTGTAAATTTTTTTATTTTATTTTATTTTTATTTTTTTTTTAATTTAAATATTTTATTAATAATTTAATTTTTAAAAGTTAAAATGACTATGTTAAATGTAATACTATCAAAAACAGAAGATATAGCAGATCAGGTATAAAAAAAAAAATTGGAAAACAAATAACAAATGTTTTGTTTTGATATTTTTTTTAGTCATTGAATTTTGTTCATGATCCATGTTGTTGATGATGATAAAAAAAAATTAATGATCTCTGTTATAATAAATGTCAACGTCATCTGCTGTTGCAACTTGTTTATTGATAAATAATCATTTTTTTTTTAAAATCATATTTTTAATATTCATAGGGTATTTTCTAATCGTAAAAATCATTTTATTTTTTTTTTTTTTTATACTCAATTGATTTAATGAAATGAAATTCCCCAAAATAAAACTGCCTGTTACACACAAATTGGATTAAATAAAAAAAACTTGTCCTTTTTTTTTTGATAACTTTCTCTTTTTGATTTTTATTGTTTTGTATTACTTTCCGTTTAAACCGTTATTTTTGTCTGTGGATCCATAAAATAATATGCAAATTGTCTTTTTTTTTTGTTCTATAACATTGAAATTATACATTTAATGATAATAATATGTCAATATGTTTTATTATATATATAACAACAGATAATAAGAAAAGGAAAACATATATTACCAACAATAGCTAGATTATGTTTAATAGCAACATTTTTAGAAGATGGCATTCGAATGTGGGTACAATGGACAGAACAACGAGAATATATGGATATGAGTTGGGGTTGTGGAAAAGTAAAATTTATCAATTTAAATCATAATTATATGATTTTTAAAGTTCATATCTAAGCATATTTTATTTTGTTTTTATTACAGTTTCTAGCAACAGTATTTGTTATAATTAATCTATTTGGACAAATTGGTGGTTGTATAATGGTTATAGGAAGATTTAAAGTGGATATTGCATGTGGCATATTATTTTTTATTGTTGTATTACAAGTGAGTAATGTTTTTTGATTTAATTTATTGTTTTTGTTGTGGACATCAAGTGAATTCCATTATTATTGTTTCGTGGCATATAAAATTCAAATGGGATTTTGTAATTTTATGAATTTCAAATCCTTTTTTTTTTTGTTTTAACCTTATAAATGTTAAAAACTATTACGTGGTACTTGTTTAGCTTATATGAATACTGTATAGTATCTCTCAAACTATCTTAAATACACGTTTGTTTATAATATAGAAAATTTAAATTAAAAATCGATAAGCATTCAATTATCAATTATCAATTATCAAAATTATCAGAGACAAAACACACTAAAACATTTACAATATATCTCCAAACCAAACAAATTTGTAATTCCTTATCTTACCTGTGTTTTTTTTTTCTTCTTTCTTCTTTTGACATTTGATAACGAATATAATAATATAGATTTCTCTTATGGAATTCCAGTTATTAATTCTATTTTTGTTATTAATCAAATTTATAATTTTATTTTAGACATTAGCCTATTCAATATTATGGGATATACAATTTTTATTACGTAATTTTGCATTAATTGGTGCTCTGCTATTAGTGCTGGCCGAAGCAAGAGTTGAAGGTCGTAGTTTATTTGCCGGTGTTCCATCATTAGGTGAAAATAAACCAAAAAATGTATTACAATTGGCTGGTCGTGTTTTATTAGCACTTATGTTTATAACATTAATACGATTTGAATTTAGTTTTGTACAGGTAAAAGGAGGTTTTTTGACATTTGCTATATTTATAGTGTATTAATATTTGTTTTTTTTTTATGTCATTTAACAGATTGTTCAAAATATTGTTGGATCAATTTTAATGGTTTTAGTAACAATTGGATATAAAACAAAATTATCAGCATTGATATTAGTCGTATTATTAACATGTTTAAATTTATATCATAATGCATGGTGGACAATACCACCATATAAACCATTAAGAGATTTTTTAAAATATGATTTCTTCCAGGTAAATACAATTTTAATTTTACTTTTAATACCATTTTTAACAATTTTTCCAATGTCGATATTTTGTAATGTTTAAATCAATCGTGTAATTAATTAAAATTACACAATGAATTTATATTTTTATTTTTTATTTAAATTTTTCACAGACCTTATCAGTAATCGGTGGACTTTTAATGATTGTATCAATTGGACCCGGTGGTGTATCAATGGATGAACATAAGAAAAAATGGTAAATTGTGTATGTTGTTGGATATGGATATATGTTTTTGTGTTGGATCATTTATTGTTGAACAATAAAAAAATAAGAGAAAAAAAAAGTGGAAATCCCATTGTTTTTTTTTTTTTTTTGGTTAATCAAAATAAAATCTGTACTGTAAATACTTCAGCGGCATCAATAAACCATATTTAAAAAAAAAAAATAAAAATAATATCAATTAAAAATAAATCGAAAAAAAAAAACCATATTTAAAAAAAAAAACAAACATTTATTTTTTATTTTTTATCATTTATCAATTTCAAATAAAAACTATCGTAAATAAAATAATTAGAGTATTTTTTTTTTGTTTTGTAATTATAAAAAAAAAAAACTAAATGTATTTTTTTGTAAACTATTTTTTTCTTTTTTTTATTTTAAAAGTGACACTACAATTTTTTTTTTATTTTATTATTTGTTTATTTTTTATTATTATATTTTTGTCAAATTTTAAAATGAATAGAAAAAAAAATTATTTTTTGTTTAATTTAATAAAGACTTTGTGTTATTGATTTTTCCGAATATATATCTCCAAACGGACGCGCACCCCATCGATTCTTGTTTAATATGTAATGTTGAATTATTTAGGGAATAGATTTAAAAAAGAAATTAATTACTATATATATATATGGAATTGTGGGTTATTTATTTAGGGATTAGATATTTTTGGTTGGTTGTATATTATTTGAATTTGAATATATAGTTAAGTTATTAATAAAAACCGTAGCGTTTTCTTCCATTTCAATCCAGAGATTAAAATTAAATTAATTTATTCACTTAACTCACTTAAAAAAAAACAAAAAAAAATACATTACGCGATTAATATTTTTTGCTTCCAAAAATTAAATCACATAATGCGAATGTATTTTTTTTTATTCAATCCGTCGTGTCAGAGTCCGGATAAAAATTATCATTTTTTGTTTTTATTATTCATCTATACTATATATATTATATATACACATTTTTTAAGAATTTATTATTGTTAATTAAAAAAAAAAAAAAAACCAAGTTTATGTTGTGTTTATTTTAAGAATTTTGTAAAAACAAATTTAGAGATAAGCTTTCCCAACAGAAAATAATTGATTAATTGAATGATAATCAATTTGTTTTTTTGTTTTGTTATTTAAATGACAACAACAAAAAAAATGATTATTTTGCAATAAAAAAAATAAATAAATTACCAAGATTTTAATTTATCTTTGTAAAAAAAAAAGAAAATATAATAATATTTGTATATGAAGGAGTTTTTTTTATTATTATTATTATATTATATAAATTCCAAATTATTTTTTAATATTATAATAAAATTTAATTTGATTATTATACGCAATCGATTTTTGTATTCTAAAATATCACTTTTAATGCTGCCTTTTTGAACTAGAATTGGATTTAGGGTTTAAATGGGTTTAAAAAAAGATTATTAATCTATATAATTTCGTAATTACATACGGAAAAGGAAATTCAATAAAATTTTAACACAACATAAAATTTAAATAATTCCATTTCGGCAATTTTTGGCAACGAAATTTTTGAGTGGGGAAATGAAAACATAATAATTCAAGATTTATAAACCATGCGGCGCTGCCACACAAAAACATAATATCAAAAACATAACCTCAACCTCAACTTTATAAAAGAAAAAAAAATGTAAACAAAAAAGAATATGTTGCATTGTTTATATTCACAAAAATGTTATCAACAATATAAATTAATTAAAAAATTTAATACAAAGCAATTAATAAATAATATAATACAAAATTATCAAAAAAGAAATATCCAATTAACTAGAAATATGGCAAATAGTAAATATGATTATGTAAAACAATTTGAAACCGATGATCGTATAATACCAAATTGTTGGATTGTTGTACGTGTTGATGGTAAAGCATTTCATAAATTTTGTACAGTACATGATTTTGATAAACCAAATGATGAAAATGGTAATTATTTAATTATAATTGTATAATTTGTTTCATTATTACATTTATTATTTTTATATTTGTCGATTATATAGGATTACATTTAATGAATCATGCGGCTATAAAAGTTATGAAAGAATATCATGATATCGTTTTAGCATATGGTCAAAGTGATGAATATTCATTTGTATTTCATAAAAATACAAATTTATATAATCGTCGTGCGGCCAAAATTATGTCAAATGTAAATAGTTTATTTGCCTCGTCATTTGTATTCCATTGGCCGGATTGGTTTCCACCGGAACGTAAATTAAAATATCCACCAAGTTTTGATGCACGTATCATTTTATATCCCGACGATCAAAATCTAAAAGATTATTTAAGTTGGCGACAGGCTGATGTTCATATAAATAATTTATATAATACAGCATTTTGGAATTTAGTACTTAACGGTGGCCGAACCAATACAGAGGTATTTATATTAATAAACAGTATTCTAAATAGTCAGTATATCAATTAATCAATTGTTTACTCTTATGGCATTTCTGAAGGCTGAAATGGATTTACGTGGAACATTTTCGGCCGATAAAAATGAATTATTATTTTCAAAATTCGGTATAAATTATAATAAATTACCGTTAATGTATCGTAAAGGGACAACATTATTAAGAAAACGATGTCAATTGCCAAATGTAGATGAAAAAGTGGTAAATGAGATAACCACAACATTAACCACAACAACACCATCAAAAACAACAGCAACGACAAAACGACAAATCATAGTCCCATATCATATTGATATGATAAAGGAAAAGTTTTGGAAGGATCATCATGAAGTATTAGAGAAAAAAGTATCACAAATTGTTATCATTGATGATACAAATAATAATGATGAAATATCATTAAAATTGATTTACAAACAATGATATTTAATTGATTATTGATCGATTATTATAATGTATTGTCGAGGTTGATTAGGCAAAATATAACAGATATTTTTCACTTTCATTGATGGTCACTCACTCAACACTTTTTTTTTATTGAAACCAATTCCATTTCGATGTAAATAAATGAATTGTATTATTGTGATTAAAAATTAAATGATTATAATTAAATGAATTAAATGATTATTGTTAAAAGTTTAGCTATTAAACTCTTTTATTCATTAATATAAAAATTAAAAAAAACTAATTTTAAACTGAGTTTTTCTTGTAGTGAAAATGTGAAAAATTTTCAAAATAAACACCGAGTAAAAATTAAAATAAAAATTGTACATAAATTAATAAAAATTCTAGTACAAAACAAAACAAAAAAACACGAACCGACCGAGCGCAATAACCGAACCGATGACATTTATCACATTTTACAAAAACAAAAAATATAAAAAAATTTTCTTCTTCTTTTTCTTTTTGGTCATATGACATTTCTTGTTGGTGATTGTGATAATAAAAAAAATAAAAAACCTTATTGCAAAAAAAGTTCAATCATTTTTCAATAATAAAAAAATAATATAATTTTTTTTTTATTAAAGTGATTTAATTAATTTAATTAAAAAAAAAAAATGGGTTTTATGTTTAATATTGATGGTGGTTACTTGGAAGGATTATGCCGTGGTTTTAAATGTGGTATTTTAAAACAATCTGATTATTTGAATTTGGTTCAATGCGAAACTTTAGAAGGTAATTTAAAAAAATTTCATTTTTTTTACCATTTTCATTACTAATTATCATTATTTTGTATTAACTACGGTGGTATTGTTTTTGGATTATATTATTTATTGAATTAATTCGATGATTTCATTATTAATTATTGCAAATATTGTGTTTTTTTTATTTTTGGTTTTTAATTTATTTATCATATAAATAATAATCAATACTATATATGTACCATAAGATTACCAATGTTCATATGCACAAACAGACTCGCACACATACAAACCACATATAATAGAACTGTGTCATATGATATGGTAAAAAAATTTTTTTTTTAATTTTGTTATTTATTTAAAGAAATGGATTTATAATCTAAAACTAAAATGTTATTCAATCTTATATGGAATTAATAATTCAGTTTAGAGAATTAATTAATGGTTGGAAAATTGACAAAATAATCTTATTTTTTCATGTCACACTCTATCACACCATACAATTTATCTTATCGTGATTAACTAACTATATCTATCTAAATATATTTTTCTTTCGATTATTCTATAGATTTGAAATTACATTTGCAAGGAACTGATTATGGTCAATTTTTGGCCAATGAACCGTCACCATTGTCCGTGTCGGTCATCGACGATAAACTACGTGAAAAATTGGTCATTGAATTCCAACATTTACGTAATCATTCGGTTGAACCGCTATCAACATTTTTAGATTTCATCACATACAGTTATATGATTGATAATATTATTCTATTGATAACGGGAACGTTACATCAACGTCCAATAACTGAATTGATACCAAAGTGTCATCCATTGGGTAGTTTCGAACAGATGGAAGCCATTCATGTGGCGGCTACCCCCGCTGAATTGTATAATGCCGTTTTGGTTGATACCCCATTGGCGCCATTCTTTGTTGATTGCATTTCAGAACAAGATTTGGATGAAATGAACATTGAAATTATACGTAATACATTGTACAAGGCGTATTTGGAGGCATTCTATGAATTTTGTAAAGGTCTTGGCGGTACCACCGCTGATGTTATGTGTGAAATTTTAGCTGTATGTATTTATTCAGATTGAATTAATGATTTAAACATATTATTATTATTATTATAATTATTATTAAATTCATATTTTATAAACAGTTTGAAGCTGATCGACGTGCAATAATTATTACAATTAATTCATTTGGCACGGAATTATCAAAAGATGATCGTGCAAAATTATATCCACGTTGTGGACGTATGAATCCAGATGGTTTAGCAGCATTGGCTCGTGCCGATGATTATGAACAAGTAAAGGCGGTTGCCGAATACTATGCTGAATATGCTGCGTTATTCGATGGATCCGGTTCAAATCCAGGTGATAAAACACTTGAAGATAAATTCTTTGAACATGAGGTAAGCAGTTTTTTTTTTTTTTTTGTAAAAAACTCTCCCTATTATAATTACAATTTTATCATTGTGATTTGTTTTTTTTTTGTCCAGGTTAAATTAAATGTGTATGCATTTATGCAACAATTTCATTTTGGTGTATTTTATTCATATTTAAAGTTAAAAGAACAAGAATGTCGTAATATTGTTTGGATTTCGGAATGTGTTGCACAAAAACATCGTGCTAAAATCGATAATTATATTCCAATTTTCTAAATTTTTATTTTTCTCTAAAAATTTCTTCTTCACATATCTGTTGAATCAATGACAACAACACAACAAAAAAAAAACAATTAATAAGAAAACGTACATGAAAAAAAGAAAGGAAGCACAACAACAACAACAACATACAGATATATTATTATTATTATTAACATTCCAACAAAATTTTAATGGATTTTCCTAAAATTTGATTTTTTTTTTGTTTTCTTTATTTTATTATTAATTATTTTATTCTGCTCATTCTATAGCTAGCTACACGGCCATTAAATTAAATTTTTCTTTTTTCAAATTTATTGATCATATTTTTCATATTATAATCATTTTGTATATATTTAAAACAAAAAAAAAATAACTTTCATATAACTAACGGTTCTTAAAAAAAAAAACTAAAAGTATTTTTTTTTAAACTATTATTGTTTGCGATTATATATATATTGTCTTAATTGGAAGAGGAAGAAGCGTGTGGCGTTCGCTCTATTTAAAACTAAAAAACAAAAAAAAAGTATTATATAATTTTATTTAAAATTTTTTCAAAGAGTTATTAACACAAAATTATACTATCAAATTGTTATTATATATTGTATTATAAAAAAAATAAATAAATATATTATTAAATTAATTACTTTAAAAGGAAAAAAAAAATATATCGTCATATATGTTATATTAATATAAATAAATAAAACTAATTTTTATTTAATAACATACTATAATTATAATTATTATAATATTATGACGATGATTTTTAAGAAATAAAATTATGTTAAAAAAAAAAAACAATTAGAAAATGCAATGCGTTTTAATTAATTAAAAAGAAATTTTTTATTTAAAAATTTACCCCATTCAATTTATTCAAAAATCATATATAAACAATAAAACCGCCACCTGCATGTCGTTACAACAACTAATACATTTATATTTAAAAAAAACCTTTAAAGTGTTATTTATTTACTTTTTGACAACTGAAATATCGAATAATAAAAAAAAAATATTTCGTTTTGTTTTTGTTTTTCTTTGTAAAAAAAAAAAAAAAAAAAAAGAAAAGAAGTGAAATGTTTTTGTTTTAAAAAATATAATAATAATAATAAAAAAAAACAATGAAAGTATTCTAATTAAAAAAATAAACATAAATAAATAAATAATTAATTAAAATATATATAATATTGTTTTGTTAATATAAATAATTCAATAATAAAACTTAAATTTGCAATGAAAAAAAATATATTAATTTTTTTATTTATAATTGTAATAATAATTAATGCATGTTTAGGACGTAAACATCATTTAGAAATTAGGGTAAGTTTTTTTTTTCTTCTGTTTTCGCGTTCATTATCACAGTTTGGGGGATTTCATTTTTTTAATTTAAATTAATTAATTGTATTTAGTGAGGCAATAATTATATTATTCAATTTTATATTAAAAAAAAAAAATTAATGATTATAGCCATTATCTAAAGATTATTTAGAATAATATTTTGAAATGCAAACTGCGTAGAAAATATAAATAGGTTTATAATACAATAATCCAGTAACAAACAACCCCCCCGAACAACATAAATGATAACAACTTAACCTTTTTGTAGTTTAATTATTGCGTTAAAACAAAACTATACTTGATAATATTAAAACTCTATTGATTGCAATCAATTATAAAATCCAGAATTCAAGATCCCCCATTTGATTAATTTCGTACGTCTTCCAATTTGCTATATAACTATGATTAAATGTCTTGGAATTGAATCAATAAGAATTATTATTATCATTCTTGCTCGATTAATAACCAACATAAATATTTTTATTTATTTTAACAGAATGATTTACGTCGTTATATAGCACTTAGTACATTTGGGTTTTATCAGGGTGGTGTTTTAGATGTAAAATTAAGTAAATTTTTAGTTCCGGTTGAACATCAATCTAGTATGGTAAATATATATATGGTTAATTAATTAATACAAACAAACAATCTATTAATAAACAAATGTTTTCACGCTCGCTATACATAGTTTGGATTAACACTAGATAAAACGGTACCCGATATAATTAATCCATATTTGGATAATCATCAAAATCAATGTATATTAGAAAATCATGCAGCAACTGGACAAATTATATATTTTTTATTTGATTTAAAAAATAATGTGTAATTTAATTTAATTGCTAAACTAAATAACTATAATTTAAATTTAATTTTTAATTATAAAATGATGTTTTTTTTTTTTTTTTTGGTTTTTTTAGTGTAAAAATTCTTTGTTCTTCAGAAACTAGTAAAAATTTTCATATATATAAAGATATTGAATCAATACCAAAATTACGATCAAAACGACAATCATTTTTATCATCAATATTAATACCACAAAATCGTAGAAAACGTGCAGGTATAAAATTGTTTAAATATTTCCAGATATTAAAATTGTACTTTTCTAATTGATTAATGATTAATATATATAGTAATACCAGTTAATGAAGTAGAACCAATATACAATTTACAGCAGCAGCAAGGAAGTAGTAAAACTCATGATACATGTAATAAAATATCAATACCAATTACGTCGACGATTATAAATGGACAAACATATTATAGCATGAATGTAAGTCTATGGAAAAATCTATTGAAAATCTGCTACATCGCCCTAAAAGATAAAATATCATTAATAAAAACGTAATTCAATATTTTTTTTTCAGTTTGTCGTTTACATTGCAATGAAACAAGAAGAAGGATTATATAATTTATATTTTCATGCATGTCCAAATTATGATATTGATGATTATGTATATTTAGAATTTGATGTTGATATACAAGAGGATAATAATGGAAATTTTTTATCAGCCGGTGAAATGCCATTACCCGCATTATATTTTATGATGTCAATATTATTTTTACTTTCTGGTTTATTTTGGGTGTTTATATTAAAGACAAGCAAGTAAGAATTATCACAAAAAAAAACAATAAAAACTTAATTAGAATATAAAAAATATCTTATAATTTTCAGACATCCAGTTTATAAAATCCATATAATAATGGCAGTTTTAGTATTTTTAAAATCATTATCATTGTTATTCCATTCGATAAATTATCATTTTATTGAAGTAAAAGGTGAACATGTTGAAGCATGGGCTATTTTATTCTATATAACACATTTGTATGTATTTTAACGAAATCATTGAGATATATCATCCTCAAAATGGTGTAATTCTGAAAATAATTTTCTACTTTTTTTTTTTTATCTAGATTAAAAGGTGCCGTTCTTTTTATAACAATTGTTTTAATTGGAACTGGTTGGACATTTATTAAACATATCCTTTCGGATAAAGATAAAAAATTATTTATGATTGTGATACCGCTACAAGTAGATATAAAAAAAAAAGATTATATTAGAATTATTTATTTATAGTTTTTTTTTTTTTTAATGGATGTTTAGGTATTAGCAAATGTTGCTGAAATTATAATAGCTGAAAGTGAAGAAGGTGATAAAGAGCATAGAACATGGCTTGATATATTTATGTTAGTTGATTTATTATGTTGTGGAGCTATTCTATTTCCAGTTGTTTGGTAATTATATGAACAGCTTTTATAGTTATCCGGTGTGTCATTAAATTATGTTTAATTATATAAAAAAAAAAAAATCATTTTTCTAGGTCAATACGTCATTTACAAGAAGCATCGGCAACCGATGGTAAAGCAGCTATTAATTTACGAAAATTAAAATTATTTCGTCAATTTTACATTATGATTGTTTGTTACATTTATTTTACAAGAATTGTTGTGTATTTACTGAAAATAACGGTAGCATTTCAATACGGATGGTTTGATGAAATGTTTAAGGCAATGGGTACATATGTATTTTTTGTATTAACTGGTTATAAATTTCGTCCAACATCATCACATCCATATTTTGGTGAAGATACAGATGATGATGATGGCGGCGGCGGAGGCGGAAGTGGCGGTGGTGGCCGCAGTGGTGATGGCGATGAAACTCGTTTAATTGCTACTTATAGTCGTCAACGTCTAATTGATGGTGGTGATGGCGATGATGATGATTCGGATGATAATGAAACAAAAGCTTTAACTGAATCGGGATTAAATCAAGGTGTACATAAAACAAATAAATCAAAATCAATAAATCGAAATTTAACAACTGTGGTAACACATTCATCAGATATTGATGGAAAAGATGAAGAACGTGAAAATTTATTAAATAAACGTGAATCAAGTCATGAATATGATTAATAATAGTCAATATATACATTATAATTTTTATCATGTTATGTATGTATATATATGATTAATAGTTAATTTATATATATATATATATATATATATAAGAAAATAAGAAATAGATAAGAAAATACACAACAATAAGAAAAATTGAATAATTTCGTAACCAAAAAAAAAAAAAAAAAACATCAACAAATTATTATTTAGAAGAAAATTTATAGTTGATTCATTCAATTTTCAAATGCACACACTTTCACTAATTATCTTTAATTTTTGATACTTATAAATCCAGTAAATTGGTAATGAATTTGAATATTTTCGCATAGATTTTCTCTTTATTGTTCCAGTTATATATAATTATTTTCGCATTTATAATTATATGAGATGAGCTGCATTTATGTAAATATGAAAATAATATATAAAAAAAAAAATCTGTGAATTTTATTTTATCATTGCGTTTTACCGCATTATAATTATTTAATAAATAAAAATGTTATTGTAGTGAGTATGAAACCATATAAAACATATTATAATTTGTTTTATCGAAATAAAATTTTTTTTTTTTTTCAAAAGACTTAATAATTATATAATAATAAAAGATTTAAATATTTAAAAAAAATATGTATACATTATTTTTAATAAATTATAAAAGTATTATATATATATATATTGCGTGCCCTGAGTTATTTTTGAGTTATATATTCTTTACAAATATTCATAAGTCGTATATATTATTTTTACCGTAATCGTATTTTTTATTTCATGAATTCACTTATAATTCTTATAATAAACACTGTTTATTAACTTTTTTTTTTAACAATTATTACTAATATATATTAATAATTAAATTTTAATTTAGAAAATTAATGATGTATTTTAATTAAATTATTCTTTTAAAAACTCACAAATAAATAAACGCCCTCCAAATTGTTATAATAATGGCATTTCAGTTAATTTGCCGACAGTCTTCGACAAATATTATATTGTATTCGATACATTTTAATTATGATTATTAATAATATTAATATAAAATTAAATTTGTTCTTTTATTTATAAATTTATTTTATTTTTTCCATACCCAACAAAATTACTAAAAAATTACGTTATATTACAAAATTTGTGTTGCTCAAAATTTTTCCTTTCCGCATTGATTAAAAAATGGCGAATAAAAATATATAGCGAATCCTTACGTTCACAATCAAAAGAACTTCACTTTTCAATTTAACATATCAAAGTTAAATATATGGAAATGTATATAAGCTTTCACAATAAAATTTTTTTTAAGAATATCACTTTTCAACATGAAAAAGTTAACTAACTTTTAACTTTGATATTCTTTTTATATATTCTTGACTGCGGTGTTAGCTCATTAGCTGTTAAAATCGTTTAAATTTAATTTTTGTTCATTTTTTTCTTTGTTTTTGTTCATATTTGTTATTTTTTATAAATTTTATTAAAACCATTTTATAATTTTTCTTCCTATGTATATTATTATTTTATACCAAATTATAAAAACACAAATTATAATTATTAAAATTTCAATATTATCAACACATTATTATAACTTTATTTACATAAAACAAAATTACAAAATTAAATTAAAAAATTTTAATGTTTAGTGAGGTTAGTTTAAAAAAAATATTGAAAATTACGTTTGATTGTGAAAGCTTTTTTTTGATGTTGAAAAGTGAAATTGATATTCTTGTCTTGAAAAGTGAAGTTCTTTTGATTGTGAACGTAAGGAATGAATATAAAAACTTTATTTTGACAACTGGAAAATTAATGAAAACACCAAAGAAGGGTTGGTGGTGGTGTGTTGGTGTAAGGGGTAAACAATCCATTTTTTTTTTTTTTTCAAAATATTTTCTTTTTCTGCTTATTTTTTTTTTTTTAATTTTTATCTAATGTGGATTTTCGATTTATTCACATGCATTCATTTTTTTTCCTGTGCTATCGTGAATTTATAAATTAATAAATAATTACTTTAAATATTTATAAAAATTAAACAAAAAAAAAAACGAAAACAAAACAAAACAATCATTTAACAAAAAATAATTTTTATTCTGTAATTATAAGAACATATAAAATGAATAAATAAAAAAGTAATTGTTCAAAAATGTGAATTTCAGAAGAAATTTTTGCGATTTGATATTAAAAAGAAAAAAAAAAAATTAAATTTTTGATTACGTTAGCAAGCAAGCAAGCAAGCAAGCAATAAAATATAAAATTTACTTTTTCTTTTTATTAATTTTTTTTTTTTTTTTTTTATTTTAAATTTTAATATTAATTTTACTAAAATAAAATTATTTTATTAAATTCAATTCTTGCAGGACACATATCCAAATATCACAATTTCAATTTGATAAATTTATCAATCAATTCGTCCATTTGGAAATTTTTGGGAAAATTTATAGATCTATATATATATATATATATATATTTGAAACGTAAAATTTTAAACACAATTTTTACATAAATATAAATAGACACTATAATTAAATAATACATTCAAAAATATGTATAAAAGTGATGATTCTGGACCAATTCCCGATCGTTGGTTGAATTGTCCACGAAATTCCAATTCATTTATTACCGATAAATTTTTGGCATTTAAAACTCCATTAAATGTAAAATTTAATACAAAATTACCAATTGAATGTCGTTTTCCACCATCAATGGTTTTTAGTTATATGAAAATGAGTGGGGTAAGTTAAATAAAATAAATTTTCTTTTTATTATTAATATCGCTGTGTTTTGATTAGGGAAAAAAAATGATTTATTTTTGTTTTTTTTACTTTAATGATGATGGAAATTTTGTTATTATAACATTTTATGTATATTATATGTTATTATGAAATTAGGTCAAATGGTCAAAAGTATATAAGAACCATACAAAAGTTGAATGCAAATTTGATAATCTTTCCAATAGGGACATTTTTTACTATTTCAAATAGTTTTAATATAACGTATTTAAAAAAAAAAAAATGGATTAGAAACCAATTCTCCCACTTGGTCTATTTATTTGTTAAATAATTATCTAAAATTATTTGTTTACATTTTGTCTTTATGCAGTCAAAACTTGGCCTATGGATGGATTTAACAAATACAAATCGTTTTTATGATCGCACTGAAGTTGAACAAAATAAATGTATTTATCAAAAATTACAATGTCGTGGTCACGGTGAAACTCCATCACCATCACAAACCCAATCATTTATACAACTTGTTGATGAATTCATACAAACAAATCCATTTGATATTATCGGTGTTCATTGTACGCACGGTTTTAATCGTACCGGTTTTTTAATCGTATCGTATATGGTGGAACGAATGGATTGTTCGGTGGAGGCAGCATTACGAGCATTTGCATTGGCACGTCCACCAGGAATCTATAAAAATGATTATATACGAGAATTATTTCGACGTTATGATGATGAAGAGGATGCAATACCAGCACCAGAATTACCAAATTGGTGCTTTGAATTTAACGATGAAGATGATGTTGATGATAGTACAGTTTCAAATGATAAATCGAATAATGAAGAACATGACAATAATGCAGATTATGATGATGGTGATAATGGTGATAATGATGTTGATGATGACGACGATGATGACGATGAAAATAATGTAATTGATTTAAAACGAAAAATACCAAAAGCAGCTATGAATGGTGGTGCACGTGCATCAGGTAGTGGAACAACAAAATCAAATGTTGCCGGTGGTAGTAGTAGCAGTAGCAGTACAACAACTGCAAGTACACCACCATCAAATAAAAGAAGACGACGTAATGAATATATAAATCGTAATGCAACATTTATGAGTGGTGTTCCGGGTGTTACATTGGTTTGTGAACCAACACGTTTAGAGCATTTACAAACAACCGTTCAAAATATGTGTAATTGGAATGGTAAAACGGGATTTCCCGGTTGTCAACCGGTATCGATGACCCAAGAGAATTTAAAATGTTTACATAATAAACCGTATCGTGTGTCATGGAAGGCGGATGGGACAAGGTAAAAAATATAAATATATTTTATTTTCTAAATATATTTGTAAATATTATAATGTGTATTTTTTTTCACATAGATATATGATGCTGATATATAAAAAAGGTGAAATCTATTTTTTCGATAGAGATAATTCATGTTTTCAAGTAAATGGAATTTATTTTCCACATATTGAAGATTTTCAAAGACATTTATCAAATACTTTGGTTGATGGGGTAAATTTAAATTCATATTCACATTTTTGAACAATATTTTGATTTATATTTTTTTTTTTTGGAATAACGATTTGATTATACAGGAAATGGTTATCGATAAAGTGAATGGACAAAATATACCACGGTATTTAATTTATGATATAATTTATTATGAAAATGAAGATGTATCAAAATTATCATTTTTTCCGAATCGTTTACGTTACATTGAAGCAAATATTATCGGTTTGTTTTTTTTTTCATTTTCCATTTGTAATTTTTAATACAATCATCCAAACCGTCACGTTATAGATTTAATTTATTTGAATAGGTCCAAGGATTAAAGCATTTACCAAAGGATTTTTAAATAGACAACGTGAACCATTTGGTATAAGACATAAACAATTTTTTGAATTATCACAAGCTCATTCATTACTTGGTCCAAAATTTGCAAAACTTTTAAGTCATGAACCGGATGGTTTAATATTTCAACCATCAATTGATGTATGGATATTTATTTATTTTTTTTTGTTTTTAGATTGAATTACAAAATTCGTATTTGTTTATATTTATAGGCATATGTGCCAGGACCATGTGAATATGTACTTAAATGGAAACCATTAGATCAGAATTCCATTGATTTTCGATTAGAAATTATAACGGAAGAAGGTACAGGGTAAGTAGTATAAATAATTAATTCATATTATTTGCATATAATTATTTATGATGATCTATTACGTATTTTGTAGCATTTTAAAACGAAAAATTGCTAATTTATATGTGGGACGACATGATTCTCCAGTTGCACAAATAAAATATACAAAAGAATTAAAAGATCTGAATGGTAAAATAATTGAATGTAAATATGCAAATAATGAATGGGTATTTATGAGAGAACGTACAGATAAATCATTTCCAAATAGTGCTGAGACTGCTAAAGGTATTTTTATTTTTTTATTTATTTTGATAAAATGTAACATGATTCATAAATTAATATTTTTTATTTTGTAGCTGTATTTCACAGTATCAAAAATCCGGTAACAAATCAAATTCTATTAAGTTTTATTGATCATCATAAGTTTTTGGATGATTCTGATATAATGCCTCCACCACCACCACAAACATCACATGCACCAACACCGCCAACCATGAGAGTTCATCCACCACCTCATCATCATCTAAGTTATGTACAACCGCAACAATCACACTCGCATTCACAACAACAAGAAGATCATACGTATTAATATTTTTATTTTTTTTTTTTTCGTATTTTTAACTATTAATAAAATGTAATTATAATAAGAATTTTTAAATTTAAAGATATTAATTTAAAAAAAAAAAAAATAAGTGAATATTTTTACATATTTATTTAACAATATAATAATGTAAATATTATTATTATTATAATTATATTTTTAATGAATTTTAATTTAAAAAAAAACATTTTTTTCTAAATTTCAACCATTTCTTTTGTTTTAAAAACTTTGTAGTTTTGATTAACTTTAACTACGATTATGTATGTATTAAAATTATTCAAAGAAATTTAGATGCCTTATAGGAAAATTATTTATTCATTATTCCTGTGTGTTCCTTGACTCCTCATCCTTCACTCTCCTTATTCATTTCAATAATAATAATCATCAACTTCTTCATCGATCAATCGCAATAATATAAAAAATTTTTAATAAAAATATAAAGAAATCATAAAACATTTTTTTTTATTACGAATTTTTAAAACTTTAAAATGATGAAATGAGATTATAAATCAAAATGTAGATAGAAAATTTAAGGTACTAAAACAGTAAAACATATTCAAGAGTGATGCTAAACAGAAAAATTAAATCCAAATGATTAAATAATCATAATTCCAGTGGGGAGGCCGCCCCCCCAATATTATATCGACAATTGTGTACGATATAAATTAAGTAAGGGTTCATTAATTTATCTTGGCTCATTTAATTACCTACCATACAAGGAAAAATAAAACACAAACAAATTAATTAAATTTATATTTTTTATTCAAATTGTATAGAAGAGAAAAAGAAAAAGAAACAAAAATGGTATAGCTGAAAAACAAAATAAAAATAAAATAAGTATTTGTTTTTTTTTGCCACAACAATTTGAAATTAAAAAAAAAAACCCATTTTAAGATTCAAAAATTGTCAATTATAGAAATAATGAAATTAATTCCTTTTTAATAAACAGGCAAACAAAAAAAATGAAATGATATGATTGTAAAATTGAATAAAATCATAAATAAATAAAAAAATTAAAAGAATATTAAATAATTAAAGACCGAAGGAAAAGAGTTTCTGCGCTATTTGTTATTATTAATGTTTTTTTATTATTCTTTCTATATTATTATTCTAATTCAAACTGTTTCTTGCAAATAAAATGCAATCAATATACAAGAAAACTATTTATGATGTGATATTGTTGACCTCTGGAAAAATGGTTCCTTTCTCCTATTGCGTTATTTCATTAATCTGCTTCTTTTTCATCTTCAGAGGTTTATTGTTAACATTATCACACATCTCAATGATCATTATCCTTGTTATCCTTGTCATTGTTGTGATGTTTGAATTTTTTTTTTTTTGTTTTTATTTTCTTTTCATATTTACTTTATTTAAAATTTTTTTTTCTTTCATTAAACAAAAATATTCAATAAATTTTTATCGAAATTTCGTTTTTTTTACAATTCAAAAATTTTCTCTTCATATAAATCATTGATGGTTTTTGTTTGGTTTAGCCATTTAATTTATTGGTTCTGCTGGTTGTTGATTTTATTTTATTTAATTTAATTGTTTTTTTGTAATTTTGTCTCATATATTTAATTAACGATATAATCTTCCACGGGGGGAGGATTTTAAATAAATCATCAACTATATGTATTTGATTCAAATTCATTAAATATTGAATTGATTGAATTGTGGTTGTTGTTGATGTTGGTTAATAAGACCACGTGTTATGATGATGATGACGATTACGACAACGGCAATGCATTTTCATTATCATTACACACACATTTTATTTCATTGTGTGTTTTGACGACACAAACAAATTACAATTTTTTTTTTTTTTTTTAATATCAAATATTATAATTTTATATCATCTCATAATAACATAATAATAATAATAATGCGGTACATGATAATTAATGTTGTTGTTGATTGATGATCCAAAAAGAAAAAAAAAGGTCATCCAAAAATTAAATCAGCATCCGGTACTCCTTTTTGATGTTTAAATTTTTGTAATTTATTTGTTTTTTGTGTACGATTTTGGGCGGGTGAACGTTGACTTTGTAATAATGATTCTTGATAGTCTTCTTCGGCAATACGTTCCGTTATATTCAATGTTAAACGTTTAACTTTTTCATTTTCTTCACGGATTTTTTGTTCTTGTAAACGTAAATTAATTGCCAATTGACTGTCAATGGGCGCTTTAAATGTTTTAAATTGTTGTTTATTACTTTTTGTATTCGATGAACGTACCATCAATACAAATGGTATTGTTTGATTATCATCAATTATTTGTTGTTCATTGTTGATTGTTGATGATTTTTGTGATGCTGCAGTTGCTTGTTGTTGTTTACTACCTTGTTGTTGTTGTTGTTGTTGTGATGACGGATCAACTGGTTTACGTCCATTAGCAACATTATTAGTATTATTTGATGTGCCACTGATGACATTATTTGTATTGTTAATTGGAATAACAGAACTGGCACCAATTAATTTTGTTACTTTCATTGGTACTGGAATATCTTTAGCGGTTGGTTTTACCGTATCACGTAAACGTTCTTGATAGCTGTCCATTGAAAGTTTTTCAAATGCTTGTTCAAATTCAAGATCTTCTACTGTTTTAATAATTTCCCTTTTACATTCATCGTTATTTGTTGGTTCCTATATAGAAGAAGTCACATTTTAGCAAACAATTAAATTGAATATTCTAAGGTATTACTCACCCTAAAACCAACATCATCATCATCATCATCATCGTCATCCTCATCATAATCATTTTCATTAACATCACCATCTTCGTCATCGCCACCAACATTATCATTTTCATCATTAATTCGGTCAACATCACTACCATTTTCCACACCATCATCGACTTCTTCATCATCGTCGTCATCATCATCATCATCGTCAGCATATGATTCGGATGTATCCTTTTCGGTTAATTCATTAACCGTTACATCTTGTTCAATATCTTCAGTGATTGTGTCTAAACGAATATTCGTTGATCCATCACCATCACCAGCCCCATCACTTTGTGTTGAAGAAAATAAATTTGGATACACTTTTAAACGTAATCGTTCGACAGCAATTTGAGCTTCTTCATAACTTTTAAATAACTAAAAGAGAGAGAGAGAGAAAACAAAATAAATGAACAATTCAAATGTGTGTGGTTATTTTTTTTATTATAAATTTTCTCACCTTTAATTTTGGTCGTACTTTATATATACAATCCAAATATAAATGATCAACTAATATTGGAAATAAATCTGATCGGACACCGTCACTACTAAATATTGGATGACTTTTTTTAAACCAATAATAATGTTGAAAAAATATTAAGTAATAATCCAATCTGCAAAGGGGATAAAAAAAAACCAATTAAAAATTATATTAATGACAATCCATTCTCCAGAGGAGAGAATGGATGTAAAAAAAAACAATGGATGTGAACATTTTAAATAAAAAAAATAAAAGTGGAAACTTACTTTTTTCGACTACTAACAAAATATTGTGAGCATGCATCCAACAGAACACAGGCTAATTTCAAACGAAATAAACTATCCGGTGGATCAGTTTCCGATATTAGATTATTATCGAATGTGACACCAAATGAAATGATCATATACAATGTATTTAATATATTTGATGAATCGACCAATTGATAATTATATAATTCAGCCAAGTATTTGGCCATTGCTATACGTCGTTGTGCCAATTTCGGTGAATGTATTTCAATGCCCGCCCGGATATCTTCAAAAACAGTATCGACGACTTTACTGGCCACCCGTTTATGGCATCCACTAATACCCGACACAACATCGGCCAAACAACGAATTACATGATATCGTAAATTATACGCTTTTGATAAACAATTAACCGTAAATTGATTCAATTCTTCATCATTCCAATTTAATCGTTTTAATATACGTATTATTCGTGATACATTATGTTTATCCAATTCTTCAAATATTAAATGTTGTACATATTGATAGACAATTGGTAATGGTTCCTCTTTGGATTGGACAACATCCGGTGGTTTTACCAAATAGTAAACATTTTCAATTTGGGCTGAATGACGTGAATCCAATGCTTGTACCGTTTTTAAACGTAACATTTGTTCTAAATACACATTTGTACGTATTCGAATGTCTTTACTGTTATACAAAAAACGTCCGGCCACCTCAAAAAATGCACATGTCATATCAATTTGATGATGTTGAAAATCCATTAGTAATAATTTTAAAAAGAATAGACTATCAATGACGGGAAATAAATTAAATTTAACCATTTCGCCAATGAAACGCATCACCTTAATTTTCGATTCAATATTCACTTGATTTTTTTTCACCAAATGAAAACGAAATTCATGCTTTAACAATGCATTTAGCGTTTGTGTCACCTCTTGTGATACTAAATTTATAATCGCCGTCATACGTGCAAAAAATGGTAATAAATCCAAACGTGTTCTGAACAAAAAAAAAATGGTATTATTACTATTTAAAATATCAATATTATATTAAGATAAAATGTTTACCTTTGAACACCAAATAAAACTTTAGCCAATTTTTTACGATTTGGTTTTGTATTTAAATTCAATAGAAATTCAATCGCGTTATTATCACATGCTTCTTTATTTACACATTTTGTTAAATTATGTAAAAATTCTTCAAATTGTGCTTTTGTTGCTCTATTTTTGGCTGACATTGCTGTTGATGATGATGATGATGTTGTTGTTGTTGTTGTTGTTGCAGTGGTGGTGGTTGTTGCGGTGGTGGTTGTAGTTGTTGTTTGATTAATCATCGTGTCATTTTTTGTATTATTAGGTAATTCATTTTGTTGTGTTTCTTCACAAACTGTTTCGGGAGAATCACCTTTTATATCATCAGCAGCTGATTCATCAATTTGAATATCGTTTGCATCAATATTGTCCATATCCAGGATATCTTCAGTGATTGTAGGTGCTTCCGTTTTAGGTAACTAATAATCATAATTTTATTAGTATAATTTTTTTTTTGTAGAATAATTAGAAGAAATAACTTACATTTTTCGGTGCATAATTTGGCAAAAATACATGTAAATCTGGTAAATCAACATAGAAACTTTTTGTTTCTTCATCACCCCATGGATCCAATTGGGAATTCATCAAATCATCTGTGATATATAAATGTAAATCATTAATATTTGTTATTTGTTGTTTTCTTAATACTAAATAAAAATGTTTAATGAAATCTTTACCATTATCACAAATTACACCACCAGCTAATGTTTCATCATGTTTCAAAAATATAACCATAGATTCATTTAATTGCTCTGACATTGTCTGAGCTGATACCATCAATTTATCAAAGTTATTCTGTAATACAAAATATTGGTTTTTTTTTATTATTTATATAAATAGAGAATGAATAATATATTATTTATCATATTACTTGTAATGTTTCCTGTTTATCTTTTCGTTCTGCACTCACTTCACCTTTTGTTTCCATAATTTTACGATTTACACGTATATAATTTTGTAATTGATCATGTTGACTGGTTAAATGTTTTGATAGGGCCGCATAATAATCTTTTAATAAATTCAAAAGATTTTGTTGTTTGTCGGCCGACAGTAATGTTGATCGTGGTATGGAACGATTATATTTTTGTGCGTATTCTGTCATTGCACGTGGTATTAAACCAGCATACTCTTCACCACAATGCCGACAAAATGGTAATATTATTGATAAATTATTATGTTCCTCTTTGTCCTGCGCTATTAAATTCGTTAATGTTTGACCAAGTAATGCCAGTCCCGCTTTATTACCAATAATGCCAACTGAAACAATTTCCGCAAAATATCGTAAATCAACTCGCATTTTACTAGGATTTGCAATTTTTTCACCCGATTTTATTGTTAATACTTTTTGCCAATTTTCCAAAAATGTACTCGAAAATTCAGCATAAATTTGATGTAAATCACTACAAATTACAATGGCCGCTGGTACATCGGTAATTTTTAATTTTGCTTCAACCAACGCTGAACTAATTTCCGATATATATTTTGTTAAATTTAATGTTTTCATATCTTTTAACAATTGTTCCAATTGAACGGTTGTAAATTGTTTTAATTTTTTAACAAATGCCGTGTTTTTCTTAAGACTTGAATCTAATCGAGAAAAATGTGATTCCGATGGACGTACACAATTTATATTTTTTTGTCGTAGTTCAGATTTTAATGTAATTTTTTGTTCTAATTCATTTATGAAATTATTTAATTCATTTAATTCTATGTCTTCCGCTGTAAGTCCATTTCCATTGGAAGATGATGATGTCTGTTGTTGTTGTTGTTGATCTTCTGTTGAATCTTCGGTTACAATAGATTTCGTTGATGCTCCATCCAATAAATCAACAATTTCAGATGGTGGTAAAATGCGCGGGGTAGTAGCATTCACATCATCAACAACGACAGCAGTAGCAGCAGCAGCACCAGTTTTATTTGTAATGATTGGATTTGTTGCCATCGTGTTGTTGTTTTTTTTTTTGCTATTTATTATTTAACTATTTCAAAACTTTCATTTATAAATAAAATATTTTTTACACGCATTGAATTATTTAATTAGTTTCTTTAATTATTATTGTGTGATATTCTTTTTAAAATTAATAAAAACAAATTAAAATAAAAAAAAACTTCGATTGATCGCAATTTTCATATAAAATTAACCATGCATTTATAAAAATTTTTCTTTGTCAAATAAAAAAAATAGCATGTTGACAATTTTCAGCTGTTTTTTTTTTTGGGGGGGTTTTTTTTTACATCGTCACAAATTTGAGGCCAAATGACAATGCGAGCCGTTACCACAATTATTATTATTATTATTATTAACCCAACAGTGCGCGATTAAACTTGTGGGATTTCACAAAACAAAAGAAACACTATTTTTGATGAATTTATAAATGGATTGTTTTTTGGAAGTAGTTTTTTGGATCAATAATGAATTTTTTTGTAATAATTATCAATTAAATTCAAATCTATTCAATTGTTCAATAAATTTTATGCTCCTGACCTCTATTATGAAAAATTCCACTAACACCGATTTTATATAATCGGCTTGTTTTACGAAATTATATCCGAAAAGTCGAATCGGACCGAAACGTCATTGCAATTTTTGGTTGGTATATTTCCATTATTTTTTTTTATTCAAGTTTGTGGTTTGATTTGTAATTGTTTATAAAATTAATTAAAAATTATGTAAAATTATTAAAAATAAATAAAAAAATAAAGTTTATCGAAATACAAAAGAACTATTGAAACATTTTTGGTAATAATTGGAATATTAATAAACAAGTATATTGTTTTTTTCTTAAATTATCCTTTGTTATCTTATGAATTTTACTACCTCGCTTGCTGAATCACTTCAATTCTTCATGTACATATTAAATCGTCCAACAACAAAAATCTATTGATCGGCGTTTTTACAACAACAACAATAACATCAATGAAAAATTAAAAAAAAAAAAATTCGCATTGAATTGTTTATTTATAGAATATTATTTATATAGAATATTATTTATATAGAATATTATATAGAAAGATAGAATTATAGCTAAAAAAATAACATAACATTACTTTATCAATTCAATTATTATGTAGATAAAACATTTTTCGATGATGTGGCGTTTAACTCTCCTCTAGCGTGTTAATTATAATCTAAATTAAATGTGATTTATGTGTTTTTGGGTTCTATTGGAGTTCTTTAATTGACTAGAAATATTCAAATCATTTCAAATAAACAGAAATACTCGGTGATCAATAAATAAAAAACTAATCTTTTTCAGGCGTTTTTTTTAAATGCGTACGATGCATAAATATATAATATTTGGAATTGTGTTCCTGCATTGTTTATTGCCGAGCACCTTTGGCGTTGATAAAAATAATTTTAAAACATGTGAACAAAGTAGTTTCTGTCGGTAAGATGATTAATGCACAACTAAATAGATTAAACACTTACTTAACCTATATATTAATCTTTAGACGATGTCGAAAACTTCAACCGGGTAATTCTGTGTTTGAATTAGTACCAGGAACATTGAATACAAATGAAGATTCAATTATGGCCGAAATAATAAATAAAGAAAATGATCATTTATTTATAATGAAATTTGAAGCTTTAGAGGTAAATTGTTTTTAATTTTCACCTACGATTTTTATTATAATTATCATATAATTATATTACAATTTTAATTGGTTTTGTATATAGGATAATACATTCCATGTATTAATTGATGAAAAAACACCGTTAAAACAAAGATATCGGGTAACGGATGCATTAAAAGCAACACCAAAAATTAAAACGTAAGTGAAAATTGTATATTTTAATTTTAACAAATTTGAATACTAGACTTTAACTTATTTAAATTTTGTTTAGAATACAAGTTTCAGAGAAATCTGATACAGAGATCATAATAACGGCTGATGAAAATAAGGCTGTCATTCACGCAAAACCATTTAAAATTGATTTTTATCGAAATAATGTATTAACATTATCGGCAAATGCAAAAGGATTAATGAGATTTGAACATTTACGGAATAAGCCAAATCCGTAAGTATAATTTCTTATTACAAATACAAATAAAATACAAATTTTTCCATTAATATTTTAATAATTTCTAATTTTATCGACATCATGAAGACAACAAGAAACTGATGATGAAGGAGTACCAATTGAAAATGTTAAACCAAAGAGTATTGAAGTATGAATTTGAAATTGAAGAATAAAAATAGAAATACTTATTATATAATTGTTTGTTTATTAAAATAGGACGATGATCCAGGTGCATGGGAAGAAAATTATAAATCACATCATGATTCAAAACCAAATGGTCCAGAAGCAATTGCTATGGATTTTTCATTTCCACAAGCTAATATTTTATTTGGAATACCAGAACACGCTGATTCATTTGCATTACGATCAACGATCAATTCAGAACCATATCGTTTATACAATTTAGATGTATTTGAATATGAATTGGATAATGGAATGGCATTATATGGTTCAGTTCCCGTTATTTATGGACATGGGTATATTATGATTTTTTTTTTTGATAACTACATTTTATTTATCTTATATAATCGCATTCATTTCCGCAAAAAAAAAAATAAATAAAATATAGACCTACACAAACAGTTGGTGTTTATTGGCAAAATGCAGCTGAAACATGGGTTGACATTTATAATCCAGACGCTGAAAAAAATGTTCTATCATCATTGGTTAATATGGTATCCGGTTCAAATCAAAAAGAACCATTTGCTGCTAATTTTATGTCTGAAAGTGGTGTATTAGATGCATATATATTAATGGGTCCAAAACCGAATGATGTATTTAAACAATATACAGATTTAACTGGTGTCGTTCCATTGCCACAGGTAAAAAAAAAACAAAAAGGATTATTTTTTTACGTTAATTTGCTTTTAATCGGTTAATTGATTTTTGTTTTGATTTGGTACAGATGTTTACATTGGGTTATCATCAATGTCGATGGAATTACAATGATGAAGTTGATGTGGATACGGTGAATAATAATTTTGATAAATATGATATTCCAATGGATACAATGTGGTTGGACATTGAATATACCGATTCGAAAAAATATTTTACATGGGATCAACATAAATTTGGTCATTCATTGGATATGATCTATAATTTAACGGCAAAAGGACGTCATTTGGTGGTCATCATTGATCCGCATATAAAACGTGATGGAAATTATTTTTTCCATAATGATTGTACGGATCGTGGTTACTATACGAAAAATAAAGATTCAAAAGATTATGAGGGTTGGTGTTGGCCGGGCGCCGCCAGTTATCCAGATTTATTTAATCCCGTTGTTCGTAAATATTTTGCCGATCAATATTTATTGGAAAATTTTAAGGGTACCACCGAAGATGTGATGATATGGAATGATATGAATGAACCGTCGGTGTTCAATGGTCCCGAGGTGACCATGTTAAAGGATAATTTACATTTTGGTGATTGGGAACATCGTCATGTACATAATTTATATGGTCATATGCAATTATTATCAACATTTGATGGTCTGCTGCGACGCAGTCAATCACAACAACGTCCATTCATATTGACGCGAGCCCATTTTTCGGGTTCTCAACGATTGGCCACCATTTGGACGGGTGATAATACGGCCGATTGGAATCATTTGGCAGCATCGATAAAAATGTGCTTAAGTGAAAGTGTTGCTGGATTTTCATTTTGTGGTGCCGACATTGGTGGATTTTTTGGTAATCCTGATGCAGAATTAATTGAACGTTGGTATCAAACGGCTGTTTTTCAACCATTTGTTCGATCTCATTCACACATTGATACTAAGCGTCGTGAACCTTGGTTATTCCCAGAGCCAACCATTCAAACGATACGCGATGCATTACGTAAACGTTACAGTTATTTACCATTATGGTATACAATGTTTTATGAACATGAACGTTTTGGTTTACCAATAATGCGACCAATGTTATCACAATATCCACAAGATATAAATGGTTATAATTTAGATAATCAATATTTATTGGCTGATAAATTATTAGTACATCCGGTCACCCAACAAGGTGCCAGTCATGTTAATGTTTATTTTCCATCCGTTGGATCGCCCGTTGTCCCCGCAACAACCACATCAGCATCAGCACCGGCACAGCACAGCGACAATTCTGATTTATGGTATGACATTGATGATTACCGTACAATTGATCGTATCGGTTATGAATCAATTACCGTTGATCGTAATAAAATACCGGTATTTCAACGGGGCGGTACAATAATACCGAAAAAAGAACGTATACGACGAGCGTCTACATTAATGATAAACGATCCGTATACTCTAGTTGTATGTTTAAATCGTGAACAATACGCTCATGGTACATTGTTTATTGATGATGAACGTAGTTATGAATATCGTAAGGGAAAATATGCATATTTAGAATTTGAATTTAATGAATCTTGGTTAAAGGGTAAATACATTGAAAATGGTGATTATTTAACGGAATCATGGTTGGAAAAAGTTATTGTCATTGGTGTCACCTCAAATAAACAACCAAAATCAGCTACACTATCGCTGGCATCAAAACAGGATGGTGACGTTACATTATTTGTCGAACAAATTAGTGGTAATGCAATTGTTATACGTAAACCGGGTATTAGTATATTAGAAAATTTCACCATTAAATTAAATTATTAAAATATAATTTTGGATAAAAAACACTATTCCTTTTATGTTAAAATTATTTTAAGAAAATGTTTGTATGCGTATGATATGATATGCTTTGGTATGCGTATTTCATATTCTATAAGTTTTTAATTCGAACAAAAAACCAAGCAGTACCAAACCAAGCACAAGAGAGTTTTGAAAAGACTTAGTTATTATATCTTTTTCTTTTAATGTAATATGAATGATATATGCGATGATTGAATATAAAATCAGATAATTAGTTGATTATTTTTTTTTTTTAATTTAATTCCATAATTTTCATGTTTCTTTATTATAAATACAAAAAAAAAAAAAATAAATAGAAAAGTTTTAAATAAATAAATAAATAAATAATAAAATATATAGTATTTATTTTGTTTTCGTTTGTTTTGTTTTTGTTTTAAATAAATAACATTTAATAATTCTATTTTACATCAATACATAAATAACACATTTCCCTTTATACATAAACAACACAAAACGTAACGTAAATATAAAATAAAGGAACAAAAATATTAAAATTAAATATTGTGAAAAAATTTATTAATACTGTATCAGTACTTTTGTAATTAAACATTTTTAAATTATATATAGCACGTACTTTACTTTTGTTTCTAATTTGATTTTTTTAAATACATAGAGATCAAAACAATTTTATTGCGACTACATTTTTCAATTTAATTTAAAAACGAAACGAAACGAACAATAATTTTAAAACTAATTAAGCGTGTTTTGCTGCCCTAATATAATATACTACTATAATCTAATTAATTCTTTTTTCGAAAACTTTCATGTTTTAATTGTCGTATTTCGGGAAATAATTCCAACATTAAAATTTCAACTAGTTCCTATAAAACAAACACAAAATTAATATTAATAATTCAAATATATTTTAATTTAAAACACAAAAAAACCACTTGCATAAAACAATTGCTTATTATATGTTGCATTTTGTAATATTTCAAATACTCTGAATGCTCCATGTTTTGCAGTTTGTGCACCAACTAAATTACATAAAACTTCTGGTATATTATCGATTAATAATGATTTGGCGGCATTTTCTGTCATCTCTTTCATATCTTCGGTACGTTCGGGATACGATGATGCTAAAACACCACCCGGCCAAAATGATTTTAATGCTGTTGTTGCATAATATTGTAACATTGCCTCATCAAATAAAGAATTTATTGATTCACGTATTTGTCTGTATAATATAGAAAATAGGAAAAATCAATATTAAAATATTAAATAATCTATATAAGGTCCTTTAAGTAAATTTTACCTATTAATTGTCCGTCCATATGTTATTTGTACAAATGATATTAAACGTCTACGTATCCAATTAAAAACACCACCCATATCAAATATTTCACCCATTAATGCATATAATGGTTCAGCTATTGAATCTTTACTATCGCTGCTGCTATCCGATTTACATGTATCACCACTACCCGGCGTATGATGAACGTTATCTGAAGTGTTGTTGTTACTCACGAACGAATGTGATGGCGATGTTGATTTTGTACTACCATTATTATTTTGATTATTGGTGGTCGTCGAACTGATACCTTCCAGAAACATTGATATGTCTTCTTCACCTTCATTTCGTGAACCACCAGGACCCCAAAATGGATCATTTATCATATTACGATTCATTGTTTCTTTATTGTCACTGAAATTATAAATAATCTGGTACGGTAATCTGATATACAAAATAACATTTACAAAAAAAAAAAAAAACAATTACCTTTTGAATAATGTTGATAATGAAAATTTAGATTTTTTCGGTGATGGTTGAACAGATTTTCTTAAATGTTCTGAACTAGGACTTAAAAATTCATAGAGAGCTTCACTTTGATATAAATGTTCATTTTCTAATACAAACTATAAAAGAAACAAAAGAAAAAATGAATTAATAATTAAGTAAAATTACAAATTTAATAATTAAATAAATTAAATAATTTACATTTAAATATTTTTGTATTTGTCCTTTGGCTTTGTCCAATGAACTTCGATCATTTTTTAAAAAAAATAATTTAAATGCCGTTGTTGGTAAATCAAATAAACGTAAATCATTACAAAGTGGTCGTAATTTACGACGTAATTCATGGATTTCATTTAATGATCTTAAAACAACCCAACCGGTAGAAATATTTTCCATATCACATTTTTCATTTTTGTCATGAACATTATTAGTATTATTATTATTCGATTGAGTATTTAATTTTTTATTAACAATATTATTATTATTATTTACATTAATTACATTATCCGCTTGAACCAATATCATAAATTGTGGCGGTTCTTTTTCATCAGGTATCTATATATATATATATCGAATTAACACAAAAAAAACCATGATGATACTTATAATATTAAAACAAAACAAAAGATTACCTCAACACTTTGTACCGTTGCCCGCCATTTACCTAAATGTTCACTCCATATTTCGGTACGTGATAAATGCGCTTCCATTTGACGTTTTTCCATTTTTAACCAATCAACATCTTTTTCCAGTATTGCCAATAATTTTGATTCAGGTTTAAGTGATGATTTAATTGCATCTAAAGCTTGTATTTTATTATTTAATTTTTCCTATCATAAACGTGACAAAAAGAATTATATAAAAACAATTGAAAGTTTATAGAAATTAATTAACCCCCTTTTCTTTTTATTTTTACCTGTAATTGTTCTAATTTATTTCTTGCATATGTTGAATTATTTGTTAAATCTGTTTGTTGATTTGTATCAAAATTTTGTTGTTGTTCATCAATTGATTCCAAATTCATATTGTTAGAATCATCACCGTCATTACGATCACCGTCAACGAATGATGTGCTACTATTTTCAATTAATCCATAATTATTTGATGTAACAACTATTGATATGTCTTTGATATCTTCACTGGTTAATGCATTTTTTAACTGTTGATATTGTTCACTTAATAAAAATGGTGAATAATATCGTTCATCTAATGTTTTCAATATTGATTGTTGAGTTTCATAAAATATTTCCGGTCCCTGGTCACCGAGTAAAAATGATTCCATACGTTTACGTACTTGCTATATATTTGTCAAATAATAAATAATTTAATCAATAAAGATATTTTGTAAAAATTTAAAATTTCACACACTCACTTTATCAACTTTAACATCGGATAACGGTGCTCGTATATATGTATAAAATATTTCAGCACCAATTTGATGATAATTATTACGTGCGGAATTTTTTAATTCTTCAACGGAACTATAAAAACCAACTAATCCACTGGCTTTTAATGGTTCTAAAAATAATATTAAATATCGACGTCCAATTACAGTTGATAATATATCCAACATTGATAAATCCAAATCATTTGAATAATTTCCTTCCCAACCATATTTTGTTAGATTTTTTTCACATTGTGTTTTAGCAAATGTTAATTGTTGAATATAACGTTTTAATTTAATACTTGCTGTTATATCTGATTTTGTTAAATTTGTTGTTTCATCCAATTTTTTCTTTGTGTTATTTGAACTGCTACTGCTATTGCTACTGCTATTATTATTATTATTATTATTGTTGTTATTCATATTTTGGTTATTATTACTGGTATTATTTGTACAACTGATAGTTGTACCGGAGATTGTCATTGCCGATGATGATGATGATGAACAACGATAATCATCTGGATCTAATCCTTTGGCACGTTGTAAATTTTGCATTGCTGTTGCTTGCATTATATCATTTATAATTGTTGTACGTATCAATAGTAAATCATCTAAATTTTCTGTACTATTAATAATTTTCAAAACATCTTCAAAACTTGCTGCATATTCATAGCTACGTTTACAAATTGCGGCTACCGCTAATTTTGTCTCAATAAATTGTACAATTTTTTGATTAATATAATCGGGTACGGTTAACAATTTTATTGTTGGATACAAAACTATATACGATATCGGGGGAATCAGGAAAATTTATTTATTATTATTGTGTGTGTGTGTGTTATAAGACAAAATCGATAAAACAATAAATTCTTTCTTACTTTTATATGATAAAATTTCACATAATAAATTTTTTATCGGTGAATATGAATAACCTTTTGGTAATAAAAATATTATCATAATTTCACTTAATTTTCCCAAAAATTCTAATTCTTTTTCGGTTGTTACCAAATACGAGGTAGTTGCAAATAATGGTTGATTACCAGTTTCCAAACTGTAAAGCAAAGAAAAAAAAAAAAAACAATATAAATAAAACTGTTTATTAATCCATTATTTATTTATTTATTTATTTAGATGCCTTAGGTGAAGGTGATTTAAGAATAATAACAATTTTTAACTTACGATCTTGAATTAGCTATACGTATTTTTTCCATATGTACTGTAATTCGTAAAACCATATCAACGGCTATCATTTTTGATGCATCAATTTTAATGGCACGTTCACGTAATCTAATAATACCATTCCAAATGTCTTCACGTAAAATATCCATTAAAAATTTTGGTTTTCTTACAATGTGACTATGTAATGCGAAATAGAAAATTTATATCAACAAAATAGAGATCAGTGATATTTCTAAAACAAAAAAACAAAATCTATTCACCATAACCAAGGTGCTATTAAATCTCTTAATGTATATTCGATAATTTGTAGTATAATACCATCAACGGTACGACCAAATATAATTGGTAATTGTGATGCATTCCGTATAGGTTTTGGTGAATCAAATATACTTGATCTATATCACAAACAGGGTAAATATTTTAACATTATTAATAGTGAATGATTGAAAGAGACAATCTTACTTGGTTGCATTCAATAAAATATTTGATGTATTCTGATGATTTGTTTGTGCCGGACTCTTAGCGGTAAATAAAAAATGTAAATAAAGTGTTCCAAGAACAGCTGCTCATCCCAGCAACATACACATATATAATATAACAAACGAAAAAAAAAAACCATATTGTATATTAACCCAAATAAGAATGAAAAAAAAAAAAACATTAATATATGACATTTATAATAATAATATTTACATACCAAATAAAATTAAAATTATAGAATATAAAAAAAATATAAATATATAAAAAAATGTTGGATAATAAAAGATGATTGCAATTAATGTTGTTAAAATTCCTCCAATTATATAAAAATTATTCATAATTATCATTATTATTATTATTAATAGTTTGCTTATGATTCTTTAAAAATTCTTCGGATGATTTGAGATATTCCGATTTGATTATATGTACTGGAATATTTATATATATATATATTTGATTCTGTTTCGATAAAACAACAATATGTTTTATGATACAATAGGAAAAAATTGATTTATTTATTTATGGTTTACTTTCAATTTTTTTGCATTTTTACTTTTTTCTTTTAAATGCATCGTAATTATAAATTAATTTAACATTCATTTTTCATTTTAATTCTTTAAATTTCATAAAACTTTGTATAAAAAATTCACATCATTTAAACAAATTGATTACAATTTGTTATGGTACAAAAAAACAAAATTCCAAACAAAAAACAAATTACAATATTATTATTATTTTTCATATCATATCAATATCAATACTATAATTATATTCTTATTTGTATATATTATTTTTTAACAAAAAAAACACACGCACATACAATTTTTTTTCATTTATAAATGAGAATCGCACATTCTAATTTGGCTCGGCTTTGACCGTGGCGTACACACAAAAAATAAAAAAAACAGGTGTGTTTAATAAGTTTTTTCAGAATTTTTCTCTGTTTGTAACAAAAAAATATTATATATTTCCACCAATGAAGAGTTTTGTAGTTTTGAGTTGTGTTGTGATGTGATCACAAGCAAAAGAGCAAAATTTAAATCAAAAATTCTTTAACATGTTCTATATTCTATATATATTCTGTTTCTATTATATATACTAAACAATATAAATATTTTATTATTTTGGTGGCTATATGAACGTTGAATCTTATCATCAGCAATTCAACAGATTCACATCAACAGAATCGTATACTGTCGAGACTCAAAGAAAAAATGTATTATTCTTTAAATTTATTCATTCTGAATATTAATTATATATAGTATATAATTTATCGATCGATTATATATATATGTATATATATATATATACAAACAAATACCACCCACAAAAATACTATATCTCACGATGACAAACTGCAAAATACGTATTGATAAGAAATTCTATATTACATCATATACAATCTTGGTTTATATACATTTTTCTATTGTATTGTATATATAGACGCATTTATATATGTATGTGATTGATGATGTGTTTATTTTATTTTCCGATAATCTGAATAGAGAAAAGAAAAATGTATTCAAATCATATTATTTATTTAATAAAATATATATGGAAATATAAATATGTAAATATAAATATTATATTACTTTGTAAACTTATTTATTGTATTGTATTTATTATAATTTTGTAATGGGAAATATTTTGTTTATGATCCATGTCAATAGCATAGCATATATATTTGATTTGCTTAACCCCGAAACTATCATATATATACATATAGAGAGAATATTCTAATAATAATTAATTTTATTGTCAACTGAGTTCCAACCATAATTATTGATCACATATCCCGCCTAAACATCCTTCAGACGACAAAAGGATATGCTTTTATCCGTTAACTTTAATCCAAATAATTCCTCCGAATGGGTTTGTTTCTGCCAAAAATTTGTATAGCAGCTTTTATTTTTTTGTCAGCATGATCTCCTTTTGCAATTCTTGGCTAAGTTAACCCACTGATCATAAACTGCATGCTAGCAAAAAATGAGAAAAAAAAAACATCAATATATTAAATTTTTATATTTGAAATCAAACATTTTTCAGTATATGTTTTTCATAATGCATTACTAATGTCGATTTTTTGGCTTGAAAATGGCATTTATTTGTATAACAAAATGATTGAGTACATTAACCAATACATTGCCCATCGTTAGCTATGACTTCCTACCATCTTTTAGGAAGTTTGTTGATTTCTCGTTTGAAAAACTCCTCATCTTTTGTCCCAATCCATTCATCGACCCATTTTCGCAGTTCTTCAGCATTTCGAAAGCGTACATCTGTCAGGCTGACCTGCATTGATCTGAACAAATGGTAATCAGAAGGAACAAGGTCTGGAGAGTACGGGGGGTGATCAAGATCATCCCAATCCAGGCCTCTTTATTTTTTCCTTAACGATGTTTGCACGATGTGGTCTGGCATTGTCATCGTGCATTAAAAATTTGTGGTGTTTTCGAGCTATCAATGATCATTTTTCGTTCAGTTTCTTTGCCAATTCGCCCAGTTATGTTGTCGTCGGTAGCGATCAGATGTAACCGTTTCATTCGGTTTTATCAGCTAATAATACACGACACCCTTCTGATCCCATACCAAATGCACAGCATAAGCTTCTGGCAATGGATATCGCATTTTGATTGTGAAGTTGATGGTTGGCCGGGATAAACATATGATTTTTGGCTGACCTGGCCGTTCTTTATCTTCCGCTTCAAAATCAGCACTTATGAAGCGTGCAAACCACCGTTCACAAGTTTTTTGAGTTGGAGCATGTTCACCATAAGCTTCTACCAACAATCGATAACTATCGGCAGCGGTTTCAACTTCCCCGCAAAACAACTTTTTCAGGCATGTGTTTCGACATATTCGAAACAAAAAACAACTTTGTTGTTTACACTTCAATGAAATGACATATACTGACACCGGCACGGTGTGCTCCGATGCACACAACGCTAGTTACGCCAACCGTTATCTAAATCGACATTTTTTAATGCAAGGTCCCAATAATATAGTTAAATATAAACAGTGTGTCCGGATACCACTATATACAAAGTTGAGAATATCACGTAATCCTCGGACTATTTTCAGCAAAAAATCGTTTCACATATATGGATAAGGGAGGTCTAACTTCAATCCCTAACGATTTAAAAGGTATTGATTTTTTTTATAATGCTCAATTCGTGTTTTTTCCCCCGGTTTCACAGTTAACAATTGGGTTTCTAAATTTTATAGTGGAAAATTTATAGTGTAAAAAAGTTATACTTATAGGTTAAAACAATGGTTTATTACGAGAAATTTCGAGTAAAATTGAATTTTTGCTAAACAATTGAATGGAAAAATATGATTTTTTTTCCATTTTTAGGAGCATTAACATCTCTAAACGACAGGTTGAGATGGCAAAATTATTTTTTCAGAATAAAATTAAAAGTAATTCATTTACCGCGGGTATAAATCAAATACGTATTCAACCTTAAATGGATTATAGAAATTATGACACGTATATAATGACTATGTAAATGTTTTACTTTGAACACGATTTGCCTTTATAGGAGTTTTTGACTTTGTGAAACGATCTTTAACTATGGAAATAGTTCAAGGATTACGTGGTATTATTCATGGATAGGGACACACTCAATAAGATAAGTCAAACATTCTGACTTTAAATATTGATCTTAAATTGTTATAATAAAGTTTTTTTTTCTGTAATTAAATTTAAATTAAAATAGAATTAACGAAAAAAGATTGGCATATAACTATAAACAAAAGACAATCAAAAATGTTTATGATAGAAAAATTATATTATGCTTATGTATGACTTGTGGGAAGCGGAAATTATATTTATCTATAGACAATTGAGTTGAATTTATATACAAAAATTAATTACTAATTAATATATAGATCCATATTTGGGGGTCTTTTATATATTTGATACAATTTATTTGATATATATATGTTCTGTTTTATATAAAATACAATAATTATTTAATTTATTTATTTATTTATTTAACACAAATATATGGCAATGACAATGAAAAATTTGTTGAAATGATTATATGAATGATGAGTATCTGCATATATACATATATATATATATATATATAGAGGTGATTATATAAATTGAAATTGATTCAAACGAATTTGCAATGGATGAAATAATTGAAAAATTACTTATGAAATTTAAAAATATGTTACAGTACTTTTAGCAATAACACTTTGAAGAAATTTGAAAATTGCGAATGTATGGAAAACGATGAATTTGAATGTTAAATCTCTTTCTATGCGTCAAATTTTAAATAATTCTATTCGCAGGCAGGATATATTCAATTAGAAAATTCGCACTAAAGAACTTTCTTAAAATATAACAAATAATCTGCAATTCATTTGAATTAGTTTGTACAATGACATAATTTATATACATAAATTAAGAACATTACATCATATAATCCAAAGAATCAAAATAAATCAGTGAATCTTAAGTCATTAAAACATATTTACTTATATATATATTTGTATATAATCACCTCAATAAATTGAAGCATTCTAAAATCAAATAACAAAAATTACGTGTATAGAGAAACAATATTTTTGTTATTAAAAATAAATTCAATAAATGAAACAACCCAATAAAATAATCAATGAACCGTGGAGATCAACATAAAAAAATATGAATTATGTATTGTTTTGTGATCATCAATAAAAATAAATGTTGTTATATAATAATAATAATTTCAATTCGAAATTGTTTGTGAAAAAACAGAATCAAATTCAAAAAATATAGTGTATGGGCGACATGTAACAAGATTATAAACAGATTAATAGAAGTTAAGCCAATTTTTATATTATTGTTCTATATAGTAAAACAATTAAAAACCCTTTAGGAACCTTAAAATTACGATTATTATGCAATTATATTTGGCTTTTTTGGTACTTTATTATACATTTACGGTTATTGGGAAGTTCATCAACAGAAGAATGTATATTAAAACTTATTAATTAGTGATTATCATTTTATATATCCTCAACAAATCTCTTTGAATTTTTTTGAACATTTTCTGTTTCAATTACAATTCTATTTCTATTTCTAAATCATTTCATTTAGGCAGAGTTAGCAGAATTTTGAGATATTTCGCTAATCCATAAATATACCATATATATAAAATTATATTTCATCAAAAATACATCACTGACAATTTATTGGTTATTATTCATGGATAAAATAAATTAATAAATATATATATAATAAATTAATAAATATATATATAATAAATTAATAAATATAAAAGAAGGAGAAACGATAATTATCCGCGCAATATAAGATTCTATAAAAGTAGAACAATTCTTTGAATTGTTGAACAGTTTAAATTTAGTAGTCAATACGACAATTTGTTATATAAACGTATAATTTGTTAAAAACAAATTTGAAATTTAATTGTTCAGTGGTTAGTTTTGTGGGTGTTTATTAATACATTTAATTATTGTGTATTGTTTGTTTTTGGGACAATTCATTTTTTTATTTAACATTTGTATAGAGTATATAGTGTAATTTAATAAAAAAATGTCTTACATTGGAAATGCTTCGGATGTTGAACAAGAAAAAAATCTTACTGAATTTCATCGTAACAGCAGTAATAGTAATAGTTTAATATCAAAAGTACGTGGTAATACGGCAAAAATGTCTGATTTATGGAATGTGAAACGTAATGATAATGTTCAATGTGATGATTCAGATTCAGAAATTTCCGATTCTGGTAATTTTTTGGCTAAAGGTGCATTCCTTTTAACACCATCCCATGAATTGTCAATGGAACGAGCCGCATTGATATGTGAAAAAATGAATTTTAAAGGTTGTTTTAGTTTAACCAAAACAGCAACGGGAATTTTATTTAAATTTTCCAGTCCTGAAGATTATCAAGCTGTTTTTAAAAAAGGTTTTCATAAAGTTACCGGTGCTAGATTTTATCGTAAAGTAATATATCGTATATAAATATATTCTTTAAAAAAAAAATAAACGAATCAAATATAAAATGAAAAAAAATTGTATTTATGTTTTTGTAAATGATTTTGGTCAATATATAGGTAGCTATTCCATGTCGTCCACAAAAAACATTTACATTATTTGTATTGGATGTACCCGAAGATTTACCAGTTGAAGATGTTCGACATTCCCTATATCGTTTTAATTCAGTTGTTGAAGTTGTACGTTTGGTATTATACTATCCAGGTGAAAAAATTGATGGACAAAGTGGTGGTGTTGTGAGTGGCAGTGGCAGTGGTGCTGGCGGTACATCAACACCAAAACCACAAATACCAAAATTAATTAAAGATGAAGATGGATTATTGGCATCATCATCACAAAATAAGGATACACCACCGCCACCGATACGTATTACATTGGCATCCGTTGAGGAATATAATATTTTATTACAAAATGGTTTAGATTTTTATGGAGCTACATTTTTTCCAACCGAAGCCAATTTACCGCAATTGGCAACGGCACGTATAGCTACCAAAAAGGGAAGGTAAACATTATTTTATCTTATATATGTATATATACATAAATCTGTGGGGTATGAATAACATTTTCTATAAATATTATTCATTTTTTAACATCATATATAATAGAATGATTGACGGTAGTATTGCAGGACGTGTACGTGAATTACTTCCGGTATTTGATGCTGCTGGATTTTGCAAAATACCACCACCAGCAAGTAAAATAATTAAACCGCGCCCATAAAATCCACATTAACTATAAATATATCATCGTAAATAATATTATATTTACCATTTAAAAAAAAAATATTAATCCGAAAAATTATGTACTATATTTTGTTTTTTTTTTTTATACACTTCATTAACTACACATAAAAAAAAAATTGTTATGCTATTGTTATCCATATTCAAAAGGTATTTTTATTTGCTTATTATTATGATCATTTTTGATCATGATGAATCTGATAATAATGATGATTTGTTTATGAATAGAATTTAATCCACAACATAATTGATATAATTATTTAAATCATAAATTTGCAGAGTTCCTCAACATATTTTATATTTATGTTTTTGGTATAGATTTTTATATTAGACTATCGCATTTATAAATAATATTTATTAATCATTTAACTAATTTGTTCAGCAAAGTTTTTGATGATATAATTAATATATGCCATATATTTAATAAAAGAAATTTTATTTTAATTGAAAAACTAACAAAATGTTTTGTTTAATATATAAACAATACAGTGAGTGATAATAACACACACAAATTGGAGTTTTTATATTTTTATTTTCAGATGATCTTTCTGAACAATTTTTTATTATAGGTACAAATTAAGTTTATCCCACGTTTTGTTTACGAAATATATAATCTTATCATATATATAAATACAAATTCAAATTCTTAAAGAAATATAAAAAAACTCAAATTTATTCTTTTCCGAATAGAATCATATAAAAAAATTCTCCATTTTGGAATAAATTTAATGCATACAATTTTTGTTTTTGGAATGCAAAAAAAAAACTAATGATTGCAAATTATTATATATAATTTCTAATATTAATAAGTATAATTATAGTTGCATATAACTTACCAATACGATTCATCATTAATCCTCTGATTTATTGGGAATTTTGTATTATATTCGCATGTGAATTCGTCTTTTGAGTTGGAAAATATTAAATCAACATATTTTTTCGTTATCAAATGTCAGCTATCATAATAAATTATTCCTCCACATTAATAATATTTGAATAAATAATAAACTTTACATTTTATATGTCAATTAAACTATACTACTATTAAAAACACACGCGAAATTATTCCAATTTAAATTAATTAAAAACATTCACGAATAAAAAATCAAACGGTTCAATAAAAATAACAACAATTCTAAACATAAACAAAAAAAAATGAATGAACAAATCAACCTCCAAAAACAATGGTAAAACTGTTCAAGGATTTTGTAGGTGGCGTTAATCACAATAGAAATATTAATTTAAAGAGAATTTTGGTGAAATATTGAATTATTTTCAATATGCAAATGTAGTAATAGATTTTTGTATTATTTATTTAAAGTCGATAATGATAATTTTAAATGATTTTATAGTTTTATATTTTGTTTATGTATGAAATATTGAAATTGATATTCCGTACAAAATAAAATGTTATGATTTTTTCCACAAATGATTTTATATTATTATTTATTTTCAATTTAAATTTTGTATAATTTTTTACCACTGCACTTTTGTTCAATAAATAGAGAAAAGTCGGTAAAATTTGTAAAATATACCACACGAAGATAAACGAATAACGAAGATTAAATGAATGAATAAATGAACTACCACGCACTCACACAAGAAATTAACCGAATAAATGAAATGCATTTGCATTTTTTTTGCACTGCAATCAGTGTATTATTTACAAATGATATTTAATTCTTTTTCTTTTTTTACTTGAATATGAAATCATTTATCATTTCCTAAGATATTTATATTAAATGTATAAATAATTTACGTTTTCTTTTTTTATCATATTACTATTGCATTTTAATAGGTTTATGTACAGTGTAGTGCAAAACAAAAATCTGTATACGAATCTGCAGCAGCAGCAGCTACCGACCGCGTATATATATACAAATATTTTAAATGGGTTTATGTTGTGAAAGAGTGTGCGTGCGTTTTCGTACCGTCTTCGTCGTCGTCGTCGTCGTTTTGTTTTCATCATGATCGATTTGCATTTGTGTGTGCAGAGTGTTGTTGCAGCAAAGCAAAACAAAAGTTGATATTGTTTTTTTTTTATTATTCAAAGTTTTGTGTATGACGGAGTAGAAGAAAAAAAAATAAGTGAAAAAATTAATGAAAACTTCCATTTATTCTTATATTTTTATTAATTTGTAAATTAATACCATAAAAATTAATTAACAATATAATACCTTTTTTCTTTATTATATATATTGTATAAAATTTAATTACGTTTACAAACTAAAAAAAAACAGAAAAGAAAATCGAATATATTAAAAAAAATGGGTGTTAATTTTTTGTTATGAAAAAATAATCATACGGTTTGGTTTTTTTTCTTTTTTTTTTTTTTTTTGTGGTGATTTTTGTTTTTTATCCTCATAAAAACAAAAAATTAATTTTGCTATTTATCTTTAAAGAAGAAATGAATTATAATTAAAAATTGAATGACAAAACGAAAAAAGAAAATAATAAATTAAATATATATTAGTGTTTTTTAAACAGAAAAAAAAAACAACTAATATAAAAAGTGGTAAATTACAATTGATCAATAATAATAATAATAATAATATCCAATTACACTGTATATATACGAACAATAACAACAACAACAACAACAACAAAATCAAAAACAATTAAAAAAAAGGTCAATGCAAAATGAGTGTATTTAGTGATTTTCAACGAATGTGGGTGCAGCGATTTCCCCAGAGTTCACTATCCGATGCATGGGAACAAGATGTACGTGCAAGTTTACAACGTCATAAGCAAAAAATTCAAGATCTTAAAAAAGAATTAGAACAAGAAAATCTATATGTTGAATATTTAGAATGTTTATTAAATGATGTTGAAAAATTTCGTGAATCTGGTGGTGATCCATCATCGGTCTTCGATTCAGCTAATCCACCGTCTGTTTCCGGTAGTGGCCAACATAATAATACTTCAACTACCACTACTACTGCTGTATCATCAGCGATCGCCTCACTCGCCTTAACAACACAACACAAAGATGAAAAACCCAACAGCATCAATGCATCAAATGTGAATCACGACCATAATGATGAGACATCATCTACAGATATTGAAATCAATAAGGATGTATTATTAAGAGAACATAATAAAGATGAAGAGGTATGTAATAACTGTTTTTTGGTTTTAATTTCTTTGCATAAATTTATTAATTTGCATTTATAACATTTATTGTGATTATAAATTTTTATTAATTTTTATAATCTTATAATTTATAATTGCTATATTTATTAATTTTTGTTTTAATATTTATTAATCCAATAATAATTATAAAAGATAAGATAAAGAAACAAAAAAAAAAAAAACAAAATAGGAAATACTAATTTGGAAAATTTGTCATTATCGATGTGTTTATAAATAAAATACCTTTCATAATGATTTCTTATTTCTATTTATGTAAATTATTTGTAATTTTTCTTATTACAAAATACAATTACATATATATAATGATTACCTGTTCATTTTTACCTATTGTTTTCTATCAACATTTTTTGTTTTTTCGTTTTCATTAATGACACGAATTGATGTTTGTTATATATATATATATATATATATTAAATTATATTAATAATATATAAATGATTTGGTACGAATTGAAAATCAACTGTTAAAATTGTAGTTAAAAAACCATAACAACATCAAAAAAAAAAGTCTATTTATTATTTTATTATTAGGTATTAGCAAGCAGTATTAGATTACGTTAAAAACAAAAGGTGTTTGAAAAAAAAAATTATTTTATTATATATTTACAATACAATATATATATATATATCTACCATTTTATGTTCATTTACGTTGTTTACATTAATATTCATACAATAATATATATATATATATATATATATATTATGCCTATATATCTACTAATATACGTAGTCATTCGCTTTATAACTTGATATATTAATTTTATATTTATGTATAAAAAATTTAACATTTGTCTATTATTATTGTTGCATATGTATATAAATAAAATTATACATATACCTCTATATTTAGCGTATTTTTTATGCCGTATTTAAATGTTATATTGGTTGTGTATATATTCACAGTAATATGTAAATGCTTTCAGGTAAATCATCACAATTATATAACATTTATATAGTGGTTTATTTTATTTTATTTTTTTTCGTACACATTCACGACAATCAACGTAATTTTAATAATTTTATTGTTTCGCTTTGTGTCTCTTTGGCTCTATATAATATATATTTCATATCTATTAACTATTATAAGATATTTAGAAGTTAAGTTTAATAAAAAAGTGATTGTTACCACATCATAACCAATAAGACAAATTGATCTAAATATGTATATATTTAATTATAATTGTTTTTTATAGGTAATAATTTTTTATAATCTATCTTTGTTAACAAAAATATTTATATTTTTCATCATAAACACCTTATAGTAAGTAGTAATTCCCATTTGAATATGACTCTGGATATGACTAATTTATTTACGATATCTTATGCGGTTTTCTATATATATATACATACAACTAAAAATTATATCATTCTATTGATATGATGTTACTGTTCTAAATATCTATTGAGATCATATCCACCCATTTCCTTAATACAAAAAATTATGAATACTCCAATTAACGAGTTTTATTTTTCGTATATATTTTATAGTTATTTATTTTTTTTTTTTTCAATAATGAATTGAATTTATTACATTATTATTAGTATTATTTTTGGTACAATAAAAGAATGTTTATTACAAATTTCTTAATAAGACATTATTTATAAAGAAGTAAAAATATATATTTTTTTACATACATTTTATAACAGTTTTTTTTTGTATCGCATCAATATACAGAGTGTCCCTCTACCTGTAGCCGCCCCAAGCCGAATACCACGTATTCCTGGGACTATTCCCAGGAAAAAATCGTTCCGGAAGGGGGGTCTAACTTCAACCCCTACTGAGTTACAGGATGTTGAAATGATGTTCCTTGAATTCCTTGAATTCGAGCTTTATTTTTCAGTTTCTCCGTTACAAATCACGTAATAACTTCGAATTTATAAGTCGCAAAAATTAACTTTGTATGGTGGACTTTAAGGGAATTCTATTGCGCACAAAAGTTACGTAGGAAAAAAAATTTTTCACCACGAGTAAGTTCGAGAAAAATCAATTTTTCTGAAAAAGCTGACCGAAAAATACAATATTTTTTTACCTTGAGCATGAATAACTCCAAACGGGAACTAGATAGCAAAAAATGTATCCCGAGCAAAATTAAAGGTAATTCATTTACCTATAAATAGAGTATCTAATTTTCATTCTAACTTGAACGGTTTGGAAATTATGAGTTAATAAGTGAACCCATGTTTTTCAAAGAACACCATTTTTTTAACATCCTGTAACTCGATAGGAGTTGAAGTTAGACCCCCCCTTTCCTAAACAATTTTTTGCAGGAAATAGTACCAGGAACACGTATTCGGGGCTTTGTGGGGTTGTACTTTGACACCCTATATATAATATATGAAAATGAATGAATTATAAATAAATTATATTGAAAATATGGCAATTTTAAATGTTTAAAATTTTTCTGTTGTTTATATTTTTGTGTGTGTTGGATATTTTGTGTGTCTCAAATTTTATACATATCTATCTATATGATGATATATCTATAAATATAAATAAAAAATATATATTAATACAAAAATAATATACACCACAGTATGGTTTGTTGTTATAAAAATATATGTTTTTAATCCAAATATATTTTTGATTATAACTTTTAAAGTAACAACAACCAAACGTTAAAATTTTGAAAGGGGGGACACGAACGAAGTGGTAATCGTTCTATAATGAAATAAAATTGACTTTTTTTTTTAAATTTGTATATTATTGTTTTAGAATATTTTTGTCCAAAAAATAGGTATTTATCTATAGTACGAGGACAGATCGATAATAAACCGACCTAACAAAGAAAAAACAATTTTTTCTTTTAAATTTCATTTTATTTCTCTACATATAGTCTTGCATATAGATTACTCTTTTACCTCGATCTCTATTTAGGCAACCCTCTAAATATTCGTTTGTTTTGTTGATCACTTCTTTGATTGGATATGAATTTCTTTCCTGCAAGCCTAATTTAGCTGTTTGGCCTAGCACTTCCACCTGCTTCTACCCATTGTTTTGATTGATGTTAAAATGTACAGGAATTAACAGCTCCCAGGGTTAAATAGATTATACTTGATAGAAAAAATTATGGAATTAATGTTCAGTATCTCTTAGAAATAGTACGATTTCGGAAACTCTTCAAAATATGCGCTTGTTTCGTTGATTACTTCTTTGATTGGTTGTGAATTTCTTTCCTTTCAAGCCTAATTTAACTGTCTTTGCATTCTTTGGAGCACTTGCAACTGGCTCTACCCATTGTTTCGATTGATGTAAAAATTGTAAAAATGTACAGGGATATTACCATTTCTTAAAACAAAAGGTAAATTTCTCATAAAATAAACGTTCAATAAACGTTCAAATTGTTTAGTAAATTCAATTCCATTTCATACAAAAAAAAATACTTTATCAATTAAGCCAAAATTATTATATCAAAGTGAAAGTTATAATCGTATAAATATCCGATTGTATTTCAAATGGTTTCAAATCTAATGGTATTTGATTAGGACACCCACACACACGTATTGAACGGATTTTTTATTTCAAAAGTTAAATTTAATTTAATTTCGAAAGAATTTATTTATATTATACAAAACAGTTTTTGGTTTTTCTATTACCAAATATTTTCATCTTTGAGTTTAAAATTCCAAAATATATAAAATATTTTAAATTCACAATTATGTGTTGTTGTGTATACAACACAAAATCGAAATGCAATGTCTAGACAAGGGATTCTCATTCATATTTTTTTTTTTCATAATACGTACATATATGTTATTTGTATAGTCATATATATAGTTATATAATATTTATAGATGAAATACTATGTGTATATATAAATTATATATTTTCATATATAAAGTCATAACAAGGAGAAGAGCAACCAAAAAGCTATCATCCTTATTTACTATATATACAGTTCAGTTATATTACACATATATGATGATAATGTTGTATAAAATCTCAGTGATGCTTAAACATTTAAACATTGTGAAATGGAGGGCAACGAGACGCTATCGCAAAAACAGAGCTCAGTTCGCCCAAACATTCAACCCAAACCATTTTGTTGTTTGGCTAATGTAGTGATTAAGACAAGATTATGAGAACTTTTCTTTTGGACGGAGTTTCAGAAGAACTGGAATGACAACGATGGCTATATACATTTGAAAATCTTTATTCCTGCATGTTCGAAAGGCCCGATGAAACAAATTCTCAGCCTAAACAAAACAAATGCTAGTTATCGGATATTTAATCTAAGAGCTCATATACATAGGGTGGAAATCGTAAAAGACTTGTACCACATGGAGAAACTTGTAAGCTGCATGCATGCGAAACAATAGCAGGTATACGAATCGGAAACATTTGCAAATTAAAGGGCGGATTTTTTAGCTATTATCTTTTTGGCAACACTGGTTTAAACAGCTGACGCACGTTTCATGTTTTGTTTCACTGTCAAACATCTTCAGTTTGGTCTATCATTTAACCATGAATCGTCTTACAAACGAACAACGCTTGCAAATTATTGAATTTTATTATCAAAATGCGTGCTCTGTTAAGAAAGTTCATCGCGACGAAATTGTGTTCAGCGACGAAGCTCATTTTTGGCTCAATGGGTACGTAAATATGCAGAATTGTCGATTTTGGAGTGAATATCAGCCGGAAGCATTGCAACATCTACCAATGCATCCAGAAAAAGTCACAGTTTGGTGCGGTTAATGGGCTGGTGGCATCATTGGACCGTACTTCTTTTAAGATGATATGCGAATCGTAACGTAACTGTAAATGGTAAGCGCTACCGCTACCGATGATATCCAACTTTTTTTGGCCCAAAATGCAAGAGCTTGACTTGCATGACATGTGATTTCAACAAGACGGTGCCACATGCCACACAGCACGCGCAACATTGGACTTATTGAGAGGCGAGTTCGGTGAACATTTTATTTCACGTTCGGGACCGGTCAATTGGCCACCTAGATCGTGCGATTTAACGCCTTTAGACTATTTTTTGTGGGGCTATGTTAAAGCTCATGTCTATATACAGACAAGCCCGCTTCAATTGACGCATTGGAAAACAACATTGAAGCATTTATTCGTGAGATACCGGCCGAAATGTTGGAAAGAGTATGCCAAAATTGGACTAAGCGGATGGACCATTTGAGGAGCAGTCAAGGTCAACATTTGCATGAAATAATCTTCAAACATTTAATTATATGGACCGTACTATATGGATTCAAATAAAGATTTCATGCATTTTTCTGAATTTTATGCGTTTTTTTTTTTTTGAAAAACTTTCCTATAGCTTTTAAAAAATCACCTTTAAAATGGAAATTTATTTCCAATGCCTGAGGAAGTTATGTCCATTCCATACCTATCATTCAATTGGCCCGGTTCCTGAACAAACCCAATGAATGTATGGATATGGAATAGATTGAGGGTTTTGCACAATTACCTCAAAGGGGTAAAGCCTTTCGGGGACTTAAAATCCAACCCAATTTATATAATCTAATCAAGCAATACCGCACGGTGCGAGAAGATGCGAGTTTCTTATTTCTATATAAAGACTTCAAAAACCAATATTTCTATACACTGGCAGTTGAGTAACTATCTATAATGACAACTTTTAGTTGCCGCCATTACTGAAAAGTTTGCCACTAACGAGTGTTACTATATCTATCTATAGAGTCAACTGTATTTTTATCTTTCACAATGTTTTCGGTTTTATTGAACTTTGTATATATTTTGCAATATTTTACAAGAAAAAAAAAACATTCAATTTATATGAATCTTTGAATATATATCTATAGTTAATTCTTTTTTATATTGATTCTATAAGATATATATAGATAAATATATTATTATTGTGGTGATATTGTGCAGAATGATGATGCTGCTGATGTCTGTGCCAACACAAACATAATCAATTGCAATCATAAATTAAATTTAAAAAAAAAATATATAGATTTATATAAATAAAATACTTTTATCATGTGGATATACCAAACATGAGAGAAGAAGATCGACCTCGCATCATCAACCAACATAACACAGATGAATATATAGTATATAGATAGATTTGATAAAATAATATGTATATTTAGTTATTGTACTTTTGTACAGTACATTGTATATATAGTTTTTTTTATCTCATTATAATATTTAAATGTGTATTTGAATTATATTGTTCAGATTTGTATTGTATATTGTACAAAAATGTTTCTGTAAGTGTAAAATTTCAAAACTAAAAAAAATAATGTGTGATTTTTTTTATTTTTCTCCAATAACAGTTGTGTTTTGGTAATCAATGGACGGACACATACCTTATTAAGTGTACTTTTACTATATATACTATACAATTGTGTTGGTTATTTAATACTATTTTAAACACAATAATTGATGTTTATTATATCACAAAATAACTAATTTTGTAAAATTAACTTCCTTGTGGGTGTTTTTGTAACAAAATATTACAGTTTTTTTCTATATAATCAACCAAAACAAAAAAAAAATAATTAGATATCAATCAAACTGACTAAAAATTTCCTAAGATTATGATATCTTCTTATCAGATACATTTACACTGACAATTTTTTTTTTTTTTAAATTACTTTTGAAAATTATATATTTGTATTTGTATTTGTGTGAATCGAAAATGATTATAATACAATAATGCATGATAGATAGATAACAAAATATAAACCCCATCGTACCATATCGTGTGTCGTCATCATCGCATATCAAAATCATAATCATAATACAAAAAAAAATTATTATTTTTATTATCATCGATTTAATTTTTGTATATTTTTCGCCTTTATAGTGAATAAAAATAAAATTATCGCATTCCGTGTGTTTTTTGTGTTTTAATAATAATAATAATTTTTCATAATATATTTTATTGTATATCAGTTCGGTGGCGTCGATTATTTAATAGTACTTTGGTTATTTTATTTTTATTTATTGTATATTTGCTGTGCCTTTATTTTGTATTAATATAAATAAATAATTTTTTTTTTTTTTAAATTGATTGCATAATTTTTTTTTTAATTTATATTTTTCTCTTTCGTTACTTTTACTTTATATAAGAAGAAAATATTAATATAATTTGTTTCTATATATACTTCTTTTATTCATCCATAATAAATATTTAATAATACATAATCGAGAAATCTAAAAAAAAAAAAAAAAAACATATAAAAATATTATTTATTTATTTATTTATCATTAACTTTATTTTCATCAATAAATAAATCAAAATAAAATATTATTTTATTTTAATATATAATACTTTCTATAATTCGTTTCGTATATTATGCGAGATAGTTTGAAATATTATAAAAAAAATAAAAAATAATAAATATTTTAGTTGTTTAGTTGTTTTTAAAATGATCGGCAGTTGAGTTTTCTGGTACATTAAGTTTTGAATTTTGAAAAAAAAACCTTCCTTTATTATTAAAACTGTTGATAGTTGAAAAGAAAATAAAAATAAATTAATATTTAAATATATTTAAAAAAAAAAAAAAAAAAACGTATTTTAAGTGAAAAAAAATTCAAATTTTTGTATAAAATATAAAATAAAAAAAAATTCAATTGAAACCGAAAAGAAAAGAAAAGAAGACAACAAAAAAATTTAGTGTGATATTTATTTATAATTCGTTTTTATTTTTATCAACTAAAATATATTATGATTATTTTGTTGCAAAAAATAAAGAAAAAAAAAAGTGGTGGTGTTGTTAAGAAATGAGTAATTTTGTCATTTAATAAACAATTTTTTTTTGTAGTACAGTGGAAAATTAAATACTAAAAATTAAATTATTAACAGTAACAAAAAAATTGAAATATATTTCAACAACATAATGATTTCTTCAGTATCAGATAAAATTAAAATGTGGTCAAGCATGGTAATTTGGTAATTTTTATATATTAATCCGCAAAGTTGTGTTGTTTTGCTCTTCTGATTTGGATATTGATTGAAATCTTTTGCATTCATTTTAAAGATGAATGAATTTTATGATTCTGTTCTATTTTTGTTGTTTTTTAAATTGTATTTTTTTTTTTTTTGTATAGTAGAGTCAAGTAAATTTTCCTTTTTGTTGTGTATATCAACATAAATATATTTTAAATAGATAACAATTATGATTAATAAAGATAAATACTTTAATTTTTTTTTAACATTTATATATAAAACAGATAAAGAAAATTATGAGCCAATGAATTTAGTAATTTCATTTTTTCATTTAGATTTAAATTTCTGTTATATGGAAAATAATTTTTTTTTTTTTTATTATTATTTGTTTGCAAATATATTATTGGCGTTAAAGGAGTTTTTAAATCGAAATCCATTTTCATAATTAAGATTTAATCCAATAATTTGTCTCTATAAAAATCTTAAAAAAACATATTTCTCTAGTCTTTTGGATCTTTACCTTAAAGTTTTACTATAAAATTTATTCAAAATCTTCTTATAAGAATTCCACAAAATCTTCCTTGATTAGTTTTTAAAGTCCATTAAAATTTATTATTATTACACCTGATTTTTCCTCAGGTAAATTTTAGCAGTGAAATTATAATTTTATTAAAACGTATTCAGAACTTTTTTCTGCAAACGAAATATAGATAACGATAAGCTGTTTTTTTTTTTTTGTATAATAATATACTTTGTTGATATGAATAATTTTGTTTGCTTATATGACAATTGCTTACTCATTGTCTTCAATTTTATCATTCATTCATACAGATATACTTTTCAATGTTTTATATAAATCTATATCTGAATATGTTTAGAACGTATATGTGTACGTACGTACGTATATTTTGTTATCTTGTTTAAATAAATTATATATGATAAAAATATAAATATATTGTTATGAAATAAAAATAATTTTGCTAAAAATAATTAAGATTTAATACCTGTGACGACGTCACATTTATATATTTGTCAAATTGATTTTTTTTTTTTTACAAAAAATCTAGAGAATTTTAAATTCATTATACCATTTTTTATAAGATTTGGAATATATTGAATTATTTTATTCATTGGAATCAATCAAAATCGGTCAACTTGAATAGATATGGTCAAGTTATAGATGTTTAATCTTATCTAAATTATAATCTTATTGGTGGTTTTTACTGTACGTGATTAAAATCAAAATAATTAATATTGAATGTAGACTTTTAATGGAATTTCTGGAGTATTCTGGATTTTTTTTTGCGTATATTTCCATTAATTTTGAGTTATCACTCATAGATATTGACTGAGAATCCCGGGTGATAATAAAGTTATTGACTAGAAGATAATTAAAAACGGACTCATATTGTAATTTCAAATTAAAGGGTTTTTCTAGTACAATAAAATAGAATTTCATCGGATTTTTCTACAATATCTAGGTCAAATTTTATTGCCAGTTTTTGATTGTTAATTTTTTCGTCGGTCTGTCTTCGATATATCGAATCGGAACATGGATTATGTCAATTCATATTCAATAACTATTTTATTATATTTTTATTCATCGCATAAGAAACATTTATGTTGGAGCATAAAAATATGTATGTATATACATACAAAAAAAAAAAGTGTGTCATTGAACCCCCAACCATTTTGTATATATAGAATTTTCTTTAGCATATTTTATACACTTGCATTTATATTTATTATATATATATACAGGGTGTCCCAGTACAGGGTGCCAACCCGAAACAGGCAGGTTCTACACCTCATTTCCAATCAAAAAATGTATGGCGACCCCATGTCTATCTGCCTTGGTTTTCGAGCTAGCCCGAAAAAACGATTTCGTTGAAGTTCAAGGTAGTACGTGGATGTTATTTACCATATCTCAGCAACCACTGATCGGAATCCAATAATTATAAGCTTGTTGGAAAGGTATTTTAACTATCTATAACTGTTTCTAATAACACAAACATCGGCGACAACCCGTTTTCATGCTATAGCTGGTCAAACACAAGAAATTTCAACGGCCTCAAATATTTTTGTTATTTTGCAAGCCGAGAACTATAGAACTTTTATGTTTATCAGCTGTCGGTTTTTAGAAAAACTTCTTTGATATTTTAGCTTTAATTTGATGTATACACTTTTAAAATATGTCAACTCGTCTTAGAGATATGACGAAATTAATATTGAAATATGACGAAAATAATGCAAATTTTTCAAAAATTTAAAACTTATTTATTAAATTAAATTTAAATTTTTACTACAAAAATTGTTCAAAATGGGGTCCATTATGTGATCAACATATTCGACACCGTTTTAATACTACCCTAGTAGCCGATCGAATGTGATTCGGATTATTTTTAAAACTTCAAACGCATTATTAATGCCATTCCTTAAATCTTCCCTGGTATGAACTGGTGTTTTATAAACCATGTCTTTACAAACCTCACATAGATAAAAATCTAATGGTGTGAGGTTTGGCGACCGTGGTGGCCATTTAATGGACCATTTCTTCCAATCCATTTTTGACCGAATGTGTCATTTAAGTGTTCTCTTACACTTCGTGCAAAATGTGGGGGTGCACCGTCATGTTGAAAATGAATGAATCGCAAATCAGTTTAATTAACATCATCGAGTAAATCGAATAACCTATTTCGCAAAAAAACTAAAT